>OV049924.1:332257610-332804121 GCA_920104205.1 Eupeodes latifasciatus
GATAAAGATAAAGATAAAGATAAAGATAAAGATAAAGATAAAGATAAAGATAAGTAAGATAAAGATAAAGATAAAGATAAAGATAAAGATAAAGATAAAGATAAAGATAAAGATAAAGATAAAGATAAAGATAAAGATAAAGATAAAGATAAAGATAAAGATAAAGATAAAGATAAAGATAAAGATAAGATAAAGATAAAGATAAAGATAAAGATAAAGATAAAGATAAAGATAAAGATAAAGATAAAGATAAAGAAGATAAGATAAAGATAAAGATAAAGATAAAGATAAAGATAAAGATAAAGATAAGATAAGATAAAGATAAAGATAAAGATAAAGATAAAGATAAAGATAAAAGATAAAAGATAAAGATAAAGATAAAGATAAAAAAGATAAAGATAAAGATAAAGATAAAGATAAAGATAAAGATAAAGATAAAGATAAAGATAAAGATAAAGATAAAGATAAAGATAAAGATAAAGATAAAGATAAAGATAAAGATAAAGATAAAGATAAAGAAGATAAGATAAAGATAAAGATAAAGATAAAGATAAAGATAAAGATAAAGATAAAGATAAAGATAAAGATAAAGATAAGATAAAGATAAAGATAAAGATAAAGATAAAGATAAAGATAAAGATAAAGATAAAGATAAAGATAAAGATAAAGAATAAAGATAAGATAAAGATAAAGATAAAGATAAAGATAAAGATAAAGATAAAGATAAAGATAAAGATAAAGATAAAGATAAAGATAAAGATAAAGATAAAGATAAAGATAAAGATAAAGATAAGATAAGATAAGATAAAGATAAAGATAAAGATAAAGATAAAGATAAAGATAAAGATAAAGATAAAGATAAGATAAAGATAAAGATAAAGATAAAGATAAAGATAAAGATAAAGATAAAGATAAAGATAAAGATAAAGATAAAGATAAAGATAAAGATAAAGATAAGATAAAGATAAAGATAAAGATAAAGATAAAGATAAAGATAAAGATAAAGATAAAGATAAAGATAAAGATAAAGATAAAGATAAAGATAAGAAGATAAAGATAAAGATAAAGATAAAGATAAAGATAAAGATAAAGATAAAGATAAAGATAAAGATAAAGATAAAGATAAGATAAGATAAAGATAAAGATAAAGATAAAGATAAAGATAAAGATAAAGATAAAGATAAAGATAAAGATAAAGATAAAGATAAAGATAAAGATAAAGATAAAGATAAAGATAAAGATAAAGATAAAGATAAAGATAAAGATAAAGATAAAGATAAAGATAAAGATAAAGATAAAGATAAAGATAAAGATAAAGATAAAGATAAAGATAAAGATAAAGATAAAGATAAAGATAAAGATAAAGATAAAGATAAAGATAAAGATAAAGATAAAGATAAAGATAAAGATAAAGATAAAGATAAAGATAAAGATAAAGATAAGATAAAGATAAAGATAAAGATAAAGATAAAGATAAAGATAAAGATAAAGATAAAGATAAAGATAAAGATAAAGATAAAGATAAAGATAAAGATAAAGATAAAGATAAAGATAAAGATAAAGATAAAGATAAAGATAAAGATAAAGATAAAGATAAAGATAAAGATAAAGATAAAGATAAAGATAAAGATAAAGATAAAGATAAAGATAAAGATAAAGATAAAGATAAAGATAAAGATAAAGATAAAGATAAAGATAAAGTTAAACTTATTAAGGTGGCAGAGATCTTGACAACAAAGCAACAATAAGTTGGTACTAACTTCAAATATTAATTTTCTATGCTATTGGTATGGCACTAATAAAATACATCATTCGAACAAGTAAGAACATCCTGTACATAACCTTTATTTTAATGTTAACCATTTGTATGCAATTTCGAATGACTTTCGATTAGAATCGGAATTTGACAATATTCACCGCCGTCTTTCCCATTCCCCTCTGAAAGAAATGTATTTTATAGATTTTCCGGCCATTGTTATATCAACTGATGAACGCTGCTGAACCTTTTTTAAAGTGAATACAATTTTTTGATTTTTGTTGTTCTATTTTTGTCTTTCGCGCGCGCTTGTTCATCAATGCTTTGTTATTTTTTGGTCTATTTTGAAAGTTGTCGTAGTTAATTAAGAGATGTTTCTGTTGACAATGCAAAATCATTTCGGTGGCCATACGTAACGTATTTTCTTTTTTTGTTTTTCAAATGAAAATGAAACATGTTCGAATGAATATATGGGTTATTTTTTATTAGCTATGTAGATATAAATGTACCTTTTATATGCATTTTTAATCAAGTTTTGTACATGAACATGAATGTTGTGAACTTCAAATCAACAGATATATAAAATGCATTATTAGTTTTACTTTATAAAATAATGTACATATACATATAGGTACTGATGAACAGAATACTGAATAGTTGATTGATTTGATCGATTAATGAATTTTTACACTTTTAATATTAAAATAGACCTAGGACAAAATTAAAAAATTGTTGTATTCGTCTAATTGTACTGTTGCAATATTTATTTCTTTAAAACAGAACCGAGAATAAGAATGAAATTATAGAATTTAACTCCCGAGTCCCGGGATTTATTTAGGAAACAATCGAAAAGAATTAAAACAAAAAGATGTGTAACCAGCACCGCGAAAGATAAGTTCGATTATGACAATGAGCTGTTACAACCAAATATTATTCAAATCTTTGGTAATTTAGAAGTGAAAGCGATCAGATTCCCCGGAAAGTAATTTTTCCCATGGGAATGCGTCATTTTCCCGGGGTAAAAAGTAGCCTATGTCCTTTCTCGGGTATCAAAATATCTCCAATCCAAATTTCAAGCAAATTGGTTCAGTAGTTTAGGGGTGATTGACTTCAAAATTGATGTTCTGTTGAATACAAAAACTTCTAAAATCTTAAAAATTTAAAGAAATCTACTTTTTAAAATGAATTTTCCTTAGACGATCTAGAACTAAGATTTAAACAAGGATTTCAAGAATATAAATGTCCCAAAAACAGCAAAAGTCACACTTTTGTTAAACTAATGGCTAATTGAAAAGCTAATTGAGTGGAAAAGTCCTCTCTCGAAGGACCAAAGTGTCGCTATATAAGACCCTAATCATCCCCGTCTTGCTATAAGTTGCAGAAGCATGGACTATGACAAAAGCGGATGAAAGCACCTTGGGTCGTTTCGAGAGAAAAATTCTGCGTGTGATCTACGGTCCCGTATGCATCGAAAGGAATGGAGAAGAAGATGGAACGACGAGCTGTACACGCTGTACAGCGACGTAGACTTAGCCAGGAGGGTAAATGTCCAACAACTAAGATGGCTGGGTCACATAGAGCGCATGGAAACCAATGCTCCGGCCCGGAAAGTCTTCGAATCCACACCCACAGGACAGCGCAGTAGAGGAAGACCGCGGATCAGGTGGCGGTGGCGCGCACAAGTGGAAAGTGACCTCGCCCAACTTGGAGCGCGAAACTGGAGACATCTAGCTAGGGACCGAGCTAGATGGAGAAGTTTGTTGGGTGAGGCCCTAGTTCGCACAGGACTGTAGCTCCACCTTAAGTACATAAGTAAGTAAGTAATTGAAAAACATAATTAACGTTTTATATCTAGTGATATAAAAGCTTTAAACCTCTTGAGATTTGAAGTGAAAAGAGATTCTGAAACGTGTAATTTGTAATTTGTGAGTGCCACACAAAAGTTTCTTTCCAACTTACATATTTGTTTATTTACTAATTTGTATTTATTTTCAAGAGAAATTATGTACTTAAATGCACCTATATCCTTAAAGTCAAGAACCAAACATTTTTCTCTATACAATCTTTCAGTTTTGTTGACTTCTATTCTAGCATCTACGAGTAAGTAGACTGATAGCGATAGAAATAATAGACTCCAAAAATTGAATTGGAAAAAAACTACGATCCTCTACAGATCCTCTCTCATTTTCTCGGTTTTTGAATTTTTGTAGCGTTCTTCACATTAATAGAAATGGAAACAAGAAAAGTATATATTATTTTTGGAAAAAAGCTCTTAAAACAATTTCTAATAGGGCCCATACACTACACAAACTGTTTGAGCAAACGAATGTATTTTGTTGTTGTAAAAATGTTTGTGCAAACTGAGTAGTGTGTGGCGTTGATGCGTGTTTGCGCAAGCGGTCAAAAAATTTTGAATTTTCCGTGCCTGCACAAACATGTTTGTGTGGTGTGTATTGAATTTTGCTCAAACCGATGCCAATTTTCATAGAGTTAGCATGATTAAACAAGAGGAAGAAATTTTTTGGACTGAATTCATTAAACTTTATAAAAGTTTACCGGTATTGTGGTGTGTAAAAAGTAACGAATATTGCAATAACTCATCAAATCACTCATTGCTCCGTGTCCGTAGGTAGGTATGATTAAGACGAAAAACGTCACCCAAATAATATCTCTCAAACATGTTTGTGTAGTGTGTGGCGAAACTATGTTTGCCAGTGACGGATTTAGGCTTGCTGCCGCCCTAGGCCCGTTTGATGCCCCGCCCTTTTTGATAAATTGAATTTCATTAATTATGATCCAATATTTTTCTTTTAAAATAACTTTATTTATTGAAATATAATTTTTTAAATATAAATAATAAACATGACAGATAAATAAGTTATAAACTTTAAACAGAGAAATCATAAATATTTTTTTCAATATTAATTAATTTTAAAATTTCTTTTTCCTGGCTTTGGTCCGCGCAAAAACGTCGATTATATTGTCATAATTAATTTCTTGGACTAGTTGAGCTTCAATTGACAGTAATGCAAGAGCATTAAGTCTATATTGGCCCATGCTTGCGCGTAAATAGGTTTTTACGCGTTTTAGAGTGGAAAAGATCTTTCTCCTGAACAATTTGTAGCCGGAATACTCAAAAAAATACGGAGAGCAATGTCCACATTCGGATAAACACCTCGAAGACTCCGTGAATGCATTACATTGCATATTTTTTGTGCAGAGCGTACATCTTCCGTATTTGCTAAGGAATCTTTCAGTTGAAAATGTAAATGAATACATTCATTGCCTAACGTCCCTTCCAAATCGTCAGGATACTTACTGACTAGTTTATTGGCAAGATTTTTCAATTCGTTTGTATCTATTTCGGATAAATCATCAAAAAAATTAAAATTTTCGTAAAGCTTTTCATATGCACTTTTACGCCCGGCCAATTGTACACTCAGTGTCTAGAATAGGGTAATAAACATTTGTGCGAAAGTTTTCTTGTCCAGAAAAAGGTGTTCTTTCATTTACCCGTGACTCATCTGGCTGAATTCTTCTGGTTTTCTTGCGATGAGTATCATAAATTTCGAAATTCTTGCACTTGCATTTTCAGAAATTGACATTTGTAGATGTAATTCAAGGTTTTTGCAAATATGTGGAATATCGAATGATTTTTTTTTTATTTCAGATAAAAATTTCAATTTTTTTACCAGTTTTTTTATGATTAAAAGAATTGAATATGAAAAAAGACGGGATTTATTTTTCATAAAAAAATTATTTTTATGAACAAAAAATGTTCTGACACTTTTGAATGAATATCAAAATGATATTCAATACATGCAAATCTACGGTATTTTTCTTTCACACTTAAAACAAATTGAGAAGTTATTCAGCTTTAGTAATTTCAAAATGCTTCATATCCGTGAGATTAATTTCACTAAAGGAACAGAAAGTAAAGAACATTACTCAACAAAGCCTATATAATTGATCTATTAAAAATTGACTTCTTACCCATGCAGATTAAGAAGTAAATTAATGAATTGAATTATAATATATTCTATAAACAATTTCTTATAAAAACTAATCTACTGGTTTTCGCCTCTAAAATTTTGACATTTCAAAAATTTTACCACCCCCCATATTATGCCGCCCTAGGCCCGGGCCTCACGGGCCTAGGCGTAAATCCATCACTGATGTTTGCTCAAACACACGTTTGAATAAAAGTGTTTGCGTAGTGTATGGGCCCTTTTACATTTCTCTGTGAAATGATTTGATAATTTAAAATAATTTAATTACTTTAGCCCTTGAAATGTGTAAATTTAAGGTTAAGAAACACATTATGTTATCTTAATTTTGTTAGCCTCCTTAACAGAACATTAAAGAACATTTTTAAGTGGTGACTAATAACTCGTGTATATGTTAAGTGTGTGACCCCCCTAATCAAAAGTCTGGATCCGCCCTTGCCCCCTCCAAACTAAATTTTCTTTAGAGACAAATTGAAACAAAAAAAAACAAATCGAGAAGGAGTCTTAATTAGGCTTTTTCCTACTACTGTATTGTTAACGCGGAATTCGAAGTGGGAATTCAATTAAAATAGGTACGGATATGTAGAAAGGAGTGTTATGTCAACTACCATTTTTTTCTAAATGTCAAAACTTAATCTTACTATTTAAATTTACCAGCGTCAAACCCCATTTTGTACAATTTATAATTTTGAGTAAATTAAGATGAGAAAATCATATATTACGTTACGTTAATTATCCAAAAATAAAGAACATTTATAATAACTTTTCGGCTCGTCCGCCGCGCCGGAATTAAAGATCCTGGAACGCGAGACCGCCCGTCCGCGTATCAATTTTGGAACCACCCGTTGATCATCATGATCACTGGAACACCTGTTTTATTGCTTTTGCAACATATTGGCTAAGTACCCCATTGGCTGATGGAAACCAGCAGCAAAGAAAGAGGTATAGGGAAGTCAAGAAATCGAAGGCTAGTCATTGTTACGGTAAATTTTACCGTAACAGTACTTGAACGCTTTAACTTTGTCGGAACTTAGCAGAATTGATATCTGTACGGAAGTGAATTTATTCTTTGAAATATTTAGAATTAGAACAAAAAATCCAAATTCGCGTCCAAAAAAATTTATAGATATTGGCGGTCAATTTTAGCAATTTACTAAGCTTAAAAGATGATTTAGCTAATTGTAAGCGATTTGACATCTCATTTATCCATATGACATCTGTCATTATCCTGGACAAAATTGTTTCTCAATTTTACTTGAAAGAGTTAAATTTAGTGTTTTCTATAATTCGAAAGCTACAATAATTGTTTTGTTTTAAAGCTTTGTGAAGAAAAGTGTGATGTTTTAAGTCCCTGTTATGAGAATTTGGCTCTAGATGGATTTGACAAGATGACAATTCGGTTCTTGCTTAAAAACTTTAACACCGAATTACAGATCGTATATAGGATTTGGGTTTCTCTGGAATTACAAATATTTGTAAGCTTTGTGAACTGTCACTGTTTAGACGTGTTCCATGGTCAGGTTTTAAATAAAAGATAATTAGCAATTTACTAGTAAGCAAAATGAAAATTACCAAAATTTCAGCTTTTTAATCGGTAAATGTTGTTTTTTCAATTAAAGTATCTGTGCAAGACAAACATTCTAGTTGTCGACCCGTGAGATGTTAGGATGTACGTAGACTTACAGCGCCACCGTTGTGTTGACGGTTCGATAACATCTCTAGCTCTAAACTCAACTAAAGAATGACTATATCTGGATCCATTTGAAGATTTTTAAATCAAGATTATTATCGCCAAAAACTCAATTATTTCGTTTCTTGATCCACCCGTCATCCAAACTTGAATTTTTATGAAAATAAGCGAGTTAATTTTCAGCCCCCTGGGCCAGTTAATTTTTGTTCGGGTGTAGGTTTACTCTTTCACGATCAGCCATTATGGTTTTAGTAGATTCCATTTTACATTATCGCACGGTTGGACTTCATATCCGTCAATGTGTTAATTTGGAAAAAGAGCTAAATATACGACAACCAATTTGACAGTTGCAGTGCTTCAACAATATTTTATGTATCAATTGTCAAAGTTCGAAAGTTCTTTAAAATGCATGATGTTTTTTTTTTAATTAATTAACACACAAAATGCAAGTTTCTTCAATTCAATCGTGCATTTTATTTGTATGACCAGCATTATGATTGAAGTAAATTTTTCTAATTTCAACTTTACAGTTCAGTAGTCGACAAGGTTTTGCAGCAGGGAATTCAAATTTCACTTTTCCAACTTTTCCGACTTCAGAATATTACTCTATCATCTAAGGTTTTTGAGATATTACTTTTTAACTTTCAAAAATTATATATTTGTACATGTGTACGTAAAAAGCTTATAAGGTTACCTAAATTTATGAAGTAGCTTTTTTAAATAAAATTCGTGATCCCTTTCTTAAATATTTCGTTAAAATATTTATAGTCTTTCATACAATTTTCGAAAAACAGTCACAAGTTGTTAGATTTCACGAAACTAAAGATCTGTCGAAAACATTTCCGGTGTTCGTGAAAGTGTTCAGCAGAATCCGAGGAAGTCAATTTCCAAAAACTTGACCTGCCGTAGACGACAACATGGAAAATTTTGCGTCGTGATTTGGGTATGCATCCATACAAAATTCAAACGACCCAGGAGCTGAAACCAAACGACCATACGCGCGTGTGTATGCTAATTGTTTTTTTTTTAACTTCTTATAGGAAGTTATTGTAGTCGGTCCGATTTGTTAAATTGAAAATTCTGAAATTTCTCGATGTTTCAAGGTCCCTAGAGTCTAAATAAAAGATTTTTAGAGAGATGTCTGTGTGGGCGTGTGTACGTACGTTCGCGACGTTTTTTCGTCGTCCAAAGCTCAAGAACCAGTAAAGATATCGACTTTAAATAAATTTTGTTATACAAATAATAATGCAGAAAGATGCAGAAGGGACTTTCAGAAAAATAACAATAGCAATTTAAATAAAAGTTGAAAATGTTGGCTAACTCAAAATATCTCACGAACCAATAACGCTAGAGACTTCAATTAAATTTTAAATTATATATTGTAACGTGATACCAAACTAGTATTTTTTTGGAAAAAAAAATCCAAATAATTTATACATCAAAAAAACTGAAACAAAATTTTCGTCATCTCGAATGTTTTACGAACAAAAATGATTTTATGTCCAAAATAATTTTATGCAACGTAGAATAATGTTTTTGACATCTGATAAAATTTTGAGCAAAATCGAATTGACAGTTTTTTTTTATAAAAAATAAAAACCTAAAAAAACATTACTCAAAGTTGGTAAAAACTGAATTTCGACTCAAATATATTTTCAAAAAGTTGAAATTAAGGCTTCAAACTTATTTTATCGTATAAGAAATATTGTTTTGAACATTCTGAAAAATGTTAAAAAAAATCGAATCGACAGTTTTTTTACAAAAAAATAAAAACCTAAAAAAAAAATTAATAAAAGTTGGTAAAAATTGATTTTCGGCTTAAATATATTTTCAAAACTTTGAGATATTGGCTTTAAAATACTTTTATCTTTCAAAAAATATTGTTGTCAACATTCAGTAAAATTTAAAAAAAATCGAATTGACAGTTTTTTTTATAAAAAATTAAAAACCAAAAAAAAAATTTACTAAATTTGGTAAAAATTGATTTTTGACTCAAATATCTTTTCATAAATTTTGAGATACCTAATGACTTTTAACTAATTTTAACTTATAAGAAATATTGTTTTCAACATTAGGAAACATTTTTGAGAAAAATCGAATTGACAGTTTTTTTTACAAAAAATAAAAACCTAAATAAAAAAATTAATAAAAGTTGGTAAAAATTGATTTTTGACTCAAATAGCTTTTCAAAAATTAAAAATGTTGTCTTAAAACTCTTTTTATTTCACAGAAAATATTGTTTTCAAAATTCAGTAGTTTTTTTTATAAAAATCCAACAGTCCGTTTTTTCATAAAAAAATAAAATCTACAAAAAATAGTACGCAAATTTGGTAAAAATTGATGTTCGGATCTCGATATCTCGTGAATAATATAATATATTGACTTCAAATTATTAGAAATAAAAACTTTTAAGAAATGCTACTAAAATTGGTAAAAATTGGTTAACGACTAAAAATCTCGTTAACAAAAAAAGATTTTGAAATCAAACTACATATTTTAAACCAAAGACAAATTAACAGACGGGATGGGAAGTTATCAGTGTGGGTCGCATCCCAGCCTCTTTTTAACTTCCCATAGGAAGTTATTGTAATGGCTCCGATTTGTCAAATTGAAAATTTTGACATTTCTCGACGTTTCAAGGTCCCTAGAGTCGAAATAAAAGATTTTTAGAAAGATGTCTGTGCGTGCGTGTGTACGTACGTCCGTACGTTCGCGACGTTATTTTCGTCGTCCATAGCTCAAGAACCAGAAGAGATATCGACTTCAAATAAATTTTGTTATACAGATAATAAGGCAGAAAGATGCAGAAAGGGCTTTCAAGAAAATTGCGTGGGTGTTTTTTTTACCATAGCAGTTTAAAAAAAGGTGAAAATTTTGGTTAATCTAAATATCTCATGAACCAATGACGCTAGTGACTTGAATTAAATTTTATGTTATATATTGTAATGTGATACAAAACAATTATATTTTTGGAAAAAAAATCAATTTTTTTTTTTTTTTTCCGCAGGAAGGTGAGAAATCTTCATAGACACTATAAGCCCGATGCTTATAGTAGTGTCAGATTTTTACTGACTAAAACTCACCTCCCTTATCTTCTATATTATTACTACAACTAAGTCCAGCTTAACAAGTAGTTTTAGCGTCATTTTGTTCGCGTTTTGTCAGGAAGCTCCCCAACGAGAGGACCTGAAGATTCCACAAAATTCGAGTGGAGAGATTAATTTGTTTGCGCTAGATCAGAAGGTCTTGTTCGGTGCAGACGCCGAAAAACGAACGCCTCGCTAACAGATTGTTGGATTAAGTTATTACTATGATTTCTAAGTCGTGATCTTAGCTCTGTAGCAAATTTTTTAATTTCGTTTTCTACATATTTTATATTTAAATCTCTATGTAAGTCGCTATTTCTTACATACCATGGAGCATTTACTATTATTTTAAGTACTTTGTTTTGGTATGTTTGCAAAATTTGTATATTTCTTTCGTTGGTACAACCCCAAAGTTGTATACCGTACGTCCAAACTGGTTTCAGTACTTGCTTATAAATAAGAAGCTTGTTATAAACGCTTAGATTGGAATATCTTCCAATAAGCCATGTCAATTTGCGGAGTTTATTTTCGAGTTCATCGCGTTTCTTTTTTACATGAACTTTCCATTTAAGTTTCGCGTCTAGAGTCATGCCTAGATACTTCGCTTCATTAGCGTATGGAATTTGCACAGAATTTATATAAATAGGTAAGTTATATACTTTTTTATACGTAAAATTTGTGTGCGTCGATTTCGTTTCATTAAGAGCAATTCGCCATTTCTTTGTCCAATCTGAAATGCTATTTAATGCCTTTTGAAGCTTAGAGGTTGCCGTTTCTATTGAATCCGATATTGCGAGTACAGCTGTATCATCGGCAAAAGTGCCTAAAGTTGTGCCTTCTGTTTGGGGTATATCTCGGGTATAAAGAACAAACAAAATCGGTCCAAGGACGCTACCCTGGGGAACCCCAGCGTTTATTTCTTTAAACTCCGAATACTCCGTTCCTTGCTTAACTCGAAAGAATCTATTTTCTAGGTACGATTCAAGAATGTTATATATTTGCTCTGGAAAGACTTTTAATTTATATTTTAGCCCGTCATGCCAAACTTTGTCAAAAGCTTGAGAAACGTCAAGAAATGCAGTTGAGCAAATCTTTTTTTCTTCAAATGCTTTTTCAATTTCGTTAGTTATTCGGTAAACCTGATCAATTGTCGAGTGATTATTCCGGAAACCGAATTGGTGATCGGGAATTAAACGTTTTTCTTCAATAATTGGTAGCATTCGTTTAAGAAGCAATTTTTCAAATATTTTAGATATAATTGGTAAGAGAGAAATTGGTCTATACGATTTTTTCTCATTCGGTGGCTTACCCGGTTTGGGGATCATTATTACTTCGGCGACTTTCCATTGCGTGGGTACGTAAGCAAGTCTTAAAGCAGCGTTAGTGAGCAACTCTTTGAGGACACGACCGTGAATCAGGTCGTAGCCAGGAGCTTTATTATTTTTCTGCCGTTTTATTTCCTGGACAAGTTCAGTCAAAGTAATATTCCTGATAGAAAAATTGTCCGGCGCTGGTTGGAGCTCTCCGTCATTAGTCAGAAGCTCTTGACCATCGAAAGGTTTGAACGTTTCCTCAAGGTGCTTAGCAAATAAATCCGCCTTTTCCTTATCAGTTTTTGCCCATTCAGAATTATTTTTTCGAATAGGTGCCGACATTATTTGAGGCTTTTTAATACCTTTTATCGTCTTCCAAAGAGAATAATTCGTTTTTTTGTCTGCTGTTAGGCTTTCAAGATAGGCAGAATTCTCGCTGTTTTTAAAATCTCGTAACAAATTTTTAATCTTGTTTGATAAAAAGTTGACGACACTTTTATGCTGAGGAGCACGTGATTGCTGCCATACTTTTCGAGCTTTTCGTTTTTCGCGTATCAATTCTTTTATATCTTCTGGAATTTTTTCTTCGTATTGCCTTGACTTTTTACTACAGATCGGAGTATTATTCCAAGCTGCTTCTTGAACAATATTTATAAATTTTTCTGTTTCATCTTCTAACTCAAACGGAGTTTGCAAAGAGACGTTCAGTATAATTCTATTTTCGCAATCTTCTTTGAATTTATCCCAATTTGTGTTATTATTTGTCAAAATTAGGGGCTTTTCTTTTTCGATTACGTTACTGTTTATTGTTAAGATAACGGCCGAGTGATCCGTAGAAAAATCGAAGTTATCATCTACTGTCATATATTTTCTGTTTATTCCTCTTGCGATGAAAAAGTCAACAAGATCGGGTGTTTTCGCTGTATCGGTTGGCCAATACGTTGGTTTTCCTGATGAGAAAAATTCAACGTTACATTCAATACCCGCTTTGTAGAGTTGTCTACCCTTCGTCGAAATGCAACGTGATCCCCAAAATGAATGTTTCGAATTGAAGTCGCCGCCAATAATAAATTTTGGACCTAAAGCGTTGAAAAGATCTTTAAAATTGTTTTCGTCTATCTTGGACCGAGGAGGACAGTAAATAGACGCAATGTTAAAAAATACGTGTCTAACTTTTATGCTAACGGAAGTAACTTGCATTGTATCGAGCTCGATATTTATCTCAAACGAATGATTGATATTTTCTCTGATAAATACGGAAGAACCACCCCTTGCTCTTTCGGATGGATGGCATGCGTGGTAAGCCGAATAGCCTTTAATACTTAAATTTGAGTCTTTTTTCAAATGAGTTTCAGAGATCAAACAAATATCTATTCTTTCGTTAAGTAGAACCGTTTCTAGTTCTTCGATTTTTGCGGTAAGTCCGTTCGCGTTCCATGTTATTATTTTGAGTTGTTGAGACAACTGATCCATGTTTACGGTAAATTTGGTGTTTTAAGAGCCGCCGACTCAAATTTGTCCAATTTCTCAAGAATAATTGTGTTAATTCTCCCTTGTTCTTCTAATCGTTCAAGTATAAGGGAAAATACATTTTGAACGGAGTCAGGTTTAATAGTTTTAGGTTTTTCGGGCGCCGTGACTTGAGCGTACGTGTTCGTCTTTTTTGTTTTTATGTTTTCTGAGGGTAAAACGTTTTCATTATTTTTCCCGTCCGTTTTACTCGACGCTTGAGTATTAGTCTTGGTTTTTAATTTTAATTCTTTGTTTTGCTTTGAGGTATTTTTTTTAGTTTTCTTACTAAATTCTTCGCGCCTCCTTAACATTTCCTTTGCGACCTCACAGCCACGGTAATTTGCTGGATGATTACCTTTGCAATTCGCGCATGTAGCCGGAGTTTCTTTTTTAAGACGGCATACATCAGTCATGTGCTTTCCCGCGCATTTAACGCAAACGAGGTCCTTCTGACAATAAGCTGCTGTATGGTAAAAACCTTGACATCGCTTGCACTGAAGAATAAGGCGTTTGTTCTTTCTTAGTGGTTCGATTTTTACAACAATATTCATTATAGTTTTAATATTATAAACATTGTCTACATTTTCATTTTTATCGAAACTTAGAATAAAAAGCGGAAGAGCGCGTTTTATATAAGCGGTTTCGATTCCTTTTTCTCGCTTCAAAAGATTTGTTGCGTCAAGAATCTTAAATCCTTTGGTTTTTAAGTCCGAAAGGATGTCTTCTTTTGAACAAGAGGGATGAAGTCCTCTAGCAACTACACGTAGAGGTCTTTCTTCTTTAATTGAATAACTATACCATTCAATTTTTTCATCGCTGAGTTTTTTCGACAATTTTCTATAAGAATCTGAATCATTTACGTTAATTTTCCACGTATTATTGTGAGTGGATGTAGCTTTGAAATTCTTTTGCGCCGTTTCTTTTAGAATAGGAAGAATTTTGTTATAATCCGCTTGACCAACGATGTTTATCGGTGGAGGAAGTTTCTTATTCGCAGAAAACTGATCTTTCCGTGTAATTTTATTTGGTTTTAGCTGATTTTGAAACTTAGGCGAATTTTCAGCCTTCCGTTTTTTACTAGGTCTACTTTTTTCAGTTTCCCGAGCAAGTTCATCTTCATCAGTTTCATATTCGTGCCGATCTCGATGTTGTGGACTTAGAGTATTTACTTTCATGTTTTCAGAAGTTTTTAACATCTTGTTCTCTTCACGAAGACTTTCGACTTCTTTTTTAAGCTCTTCGTAGAGTCTTATCATTTCGTTCAGCTTCTTTTGCAGTTCACAATTGTCCTGCTCAAAACTGTTTGTTTTCGGTGAGTCGCTTTTAGTGCCTTTTGGCACAACCGGTGGACTCTTTCTGCCGGTAACTCTCTGTACAGATGGAGGTGATCGAGGGACCTTATGCGCTTTCGCGAAAGGATTTATCAAATGCAATAAATGGCTCTCCCCAGAATCCGTAGAGCCTGCCTCCGAAGAGGATGGATTTGCCAGAGAAACTGGCTTTCCACCTGGGGTAATTAATCTATTTGTATACTTATGTAGTTCTCAATATACGGAGATTGGATTTTAGTCGCCTTTTACGACAAGCATACCTTACTTCGGGTAAATTCTTAACCCCTACCCGAAGGGGTAGGTTTTTTTTATAAATAAAAAAAAACTGAAAAAAAAAATTTGTCACTTCGAAAATTTTACGACTAAAATATGATTTCATCTCCAAAACAATTTTGTGCAACGAAGAATAATGTTTTTGACATCTGATAAAATTTTGAGAAAAATCGAATTGACAGTTTTTTTTACAAAAAATAATAACCTAAAAAAAATAAAAAAAAAGTTGGTAAAAATTGAGTTTTGACTCAAATATCTTTTCAAGACTTTGAGATATTGGCTTTAAGCTACTTTTATATTTCAAAAAATATTGTTTTCAACATTAAGTAAAATTTTGAAAAAAATAGAATTGACAGTTTTTTTACAAAAAATTAAAAACCGAAAAAAAAAATTAACAAAAGTTGGTAAAAATTGATTTTCGACTTAAATATCTTTTCAAAAATTTGAGATTATGGCTTCTAACTAATTTTAACTTATAAGAAATATTGTTTTCAACATTAGGAAAAATTTTGAGAAAAATCGAATTGACAGTTTTTTTACAAAAAATAAAAACCTAAACAAAAAAAATTAATAAAAGTTGGTAAAAATTGATTTTCGGCTCAAATAGCTTTTCAAAAATTAAAAATATTGGCTTCAAACTTATTTTATTTCACAGAAAATATTGTTTTTTATATTCAATAATTTTTTTATAAAAATCCAACAGTCCGTTTTTTCATAAAAAAAATAAAATCTACAAAAAATAGAACGCAAATTTGGTAAGAATTGATACATTTAGACAAACTTTTAAGCAAGACAAATCGATAGACGGGATGGGAAGTTATCAGTGTGGGTCGCATCCCAGCCTCTTTTTATTTTTTAAATCGACCCACTTTTAATGGAAAACTCTTTACTTTACTTTACATACACAGAATTATTGTTAAGGGATATGTTATGTTATAACTTAGTCTTAAAAATCCCGTATATATATTATAAACTTAATGTTACAAATAAATTTTAAGGCGGGATTCGAATTTAGTACAACTTAATCCTTTGAAAAGTATTGATTTGTTTGTGTCAAAGAGAAAAACCTAATTTTTTTTTATGAATCTTAATTTCACAAAACCTCAAACAAAACTATTGTTACGTCCAATAAATAACTTTAATATGTATTTAACTTTCAGATAAAGATTAAATAATTCCAATGGATATAATATCATTTCAATTTTATTCTTCTTGTATATCTTGTACACACATCTTTATCATCAATCTCAGGTTTTCTTTCCACCTTATTCGAACTTTCCATTAATCAAAAAGTTATTTCAAAACATCTATGCCAAGATCTGTATCCTTATATACGTAAAGTTAAATAATATGCAAACCTCAAAGGACACTGCATTTACCTCAACATAACATAGAGTATCAACCGAAAGTCCCCTCCGTTAAGTCAAAGTTTTTGCACCACCTTCTCTAAAGTGGTCACTTGATAAGATCATTGTTTCAATTTCTCAATGAAAATTCTAGGTAGGTATGTACCAACCCTTCTACGAGCAAAGCTATTTTGTATTCTGAGGATACGGTATACCTATTCAAACCGATACAAAAACAGCAGATATATGGAGCATATGAAATAGCTTAACCGCTGAAAGGATGATATGGTGTTTTGTTCGGAAACCATATGTCTTGATCTAATAAATGTTCCATTAGTTTAATTACTCTGGCAATCTCATTGCAAAATATAGAACCGCAAAACTTCTGCTCATCTGGAACTGGATGTGCTGTGCTTATGGTATTTGGTGCTATATACAATGCTATATGAATCCTAACCCTTGTCCTAACCCTCCTATTCTCCTATTTGACGAGCTTCCTTTCCATCAAGCGCATCAGGCAAAATTGTTGGAAGGATGTGGCAGTGACATCAAGCATTAACATCAGCGACGAACAACTGGGAGGCGAGTTGCTGTTGCTATTGCTGCGGATCTGGAATCCGGAATACTGAATCCAGATGCCGAGTAAAAAGAAGCAGGATTGTAGCATATCGTATTTGAAAATTTATTCACTATGATTGCGCTTTGTTTTAACTCGGTTTTAATTAGTCCCGCCGTGATGTGCTCCTGCTCCTACTCCTGATTCTTTTACTATTCAGTGCTTGATGCTTGGTGCGCTCACCCTCGCAAAAGATACTTTCACTCGTCCTCATTCCAGAGAGCTGATAGGGCAGTGGCTTCTGGCTTGTGGGTCTTTAACCACAGTCATCTAACCATCGAGCAAGCAAGGCCAACCAAACAGACATCCGACAAAATATTCCATCTATCTGACTACGCACTCATCGGGCCATCAGGGTAGCAAATCAATCAGTTATTGCGGTGGTGTAAGGCCGTAGGTATCTTTACATCTGTAGTTTTGTTGGGATTGGGATCGACCTAAACCTAAAACCTGCCCTCTCTACACAAATTTTCTTTCCGTCCAGCTTCCACATCACCATCGTCATCGCCAAAGTAATGATGGCTTTCACATTGATGATAATGATGATGCATCTACAATCTGCATGATGCGTGCTCGAGGATAACAACTTTTATGTTTTTGTTAGGCGGTCGAGCTTTTGTGCTCCTTTTGTGTTTCGGAGAACCGAAAATGGAATACGTTTTCATCAATATCAGTACGGGCCAGGAGTGTGCAGGATGCCATGTCCACTCCGAGTGTTTTTTCTGTAGTCTTTTTGTTTGGAAATTCATTCTTTTTTTAAAAGTTGATTCAAGTGCGATGGGGGCGGAGGCGGTGCTAGAAACGGGTTGGGGGTTGATTTTGGATAGGAGAGAGAAGTCGATCTCGGTAATCCTTGAACAACGGGATGTATAAATTGTAGTCATACAAGGCTGGCTAAACTATAGGAAATCCATTACTATGATAGCCCTCTGGGCTCTGGGATGCGAAAGGTTTGTTGCAGGTTAACGGTTTGAGGATACCATGGTATGTACAGTACATATATATGGTTGTACTCAATCTGGCGATGCGATGGTAGCCATCAGTAATAAAGGTACATTGCGGTTTTTTCATTTTCATTTTCATTTTCATTTTTATTTTTTATTTTTTAGTGTTGTGGTTAGAAACCTGCCGTGGTGAGGCGGTGAATCGGTGAATGGTGTATCTATCGTCTAAGCCAAGGATGCGAGTGTTGCAGCTTGCTGGATGACTTTTGTTGGATGATGGGGTGCCACATGCATTCTGTGTGCGGTTAGATGCATGGAGCTGTGTTTCTGTGCTTGCTCTGTTGCTGGGTTGAAGTTGAATCCAGCAGATGTCACTTTTTGTGGATTTTACTTGCAAATGTCATTGGAAATTCGTTTGTTCAAGTTGGAGTTGCTTGTTTTTTGATTCTTCTGATGTTCATATTACATTTTTTTTTTTAGGGCGCCCGGGCGGGGGGGTCGGATGATGTTGTGTGATGTTTTGTGTCCTTGGTGAACAGAATTGAATTTGCTGAGCTAATCGGAAAAATGGTTACATTTTGACGACATCGTGATGCTACGTGATACGTTTTCGAGGAAGATGTTAAAAAATCAGAGTCGTACTTCAGGTAGTTAGGGGGAGGAATGTATATGATGCATAATATTATGATGTCTGACCTATTTGGAGCTAGCAGCTATAGAGATAGATTATTCGCATTTTAAAGCAATGATGCCAATGGACAAGCTGCGTTCGTGTATATAAATTATGGTTGTTGTTATTTTCGTCAGGGTTGCGAACAGTAGAAATATCAAGGTAAATATTTGACCTTTGATTTTGATTCCTTTTGGAGTTTGGTCTAATCCCAAATTAGGTGGTTAGGTTCAGTAATAACCAGTCGTAGAAGAAAGAAGTGTATTAAGAGATTCCAAGGGTCTTTAAGTTTTTTTAATTCATTTTTCATTATAGGAAACCTCAAAAAATTGCTTTTATCTGGAAAATTTTAAGCAAAGTTTTTGGAGCTACGTTGTAAAAATATCTCTGCTAAAGTTGAAAAAAAGATTATATCCAAGCCGTTCCGCAATTCTTAAATAACTAAAATTAGTTTCATTTCTAACTGCCAGAAGTAAGCACGCTGAAGCAAATTCCGGAAAAGTGTAACGATTAACAAGTCGAATTTAATGCCCTATTTTTTTTTTCTTTATAATTCACAGGCACTCAAGGTGTTAGTAGTACCCTATATGTGTTTACATTTGTAGTACCCGTGGCATGATGGTTAGTGCATTGGTAAGTTAGTTGTAAGTTATGGATAATTAGGCTAGTTTTATGAATTTTTGTCTAGCTTTAAGATAGTCTTAAGAATGAATTAATAAAAATGAATTTGGAAAAAAAAAAACAAAAAAAAAAAAGTGCATTGGAATGTCATGCCAGAGGTCTTGGGTTCGATCCCTGCCTATGCCATCTAAAGTTTTTTTCACGGGTACATCCTCTTGCGAGGAATTGACAAATTCTCCAAGAGTAATTCTTGTCATAAAAAGTGCTTTCTCAAATTTGCCGTTCGGATTCGGCTTAAAACTGTAGGTCCCCTCCATCCCTGACAATAATACTTGCACACCGGAATGGTTGAGAGTTGTAAGTCACTAGGCCCTAGTTCTCAACGGACTGTTGCGCCACCCAATTTTTTTTTTATTTATATGTTTACATTTAAACACAGAGCGAGCATTAGGAAAATAGGGAAGGATTTAAGAGGAGATACCGGTGCACATTGGTCTTAAAGTTCTGAATATCAAAATGGGAGGAAAAAAAAACAGAGTTGACCAAAGCATTCCACATTCTCGATGTGCGATTTAAGAAAGAATCTCTATACTTGACAATACGCCCGAAATTGAGCTCAAGGGTAAACTGATGAGCATTCCTGGAAGTGCGAGTATTACGGCTGAATAGTTTAAGGGGTGGAATGCAACTGGCTAATTCGACAGAACATTGTTTGTAAAAATATCGATAAAACAACGAAAGGCATGAAACATTGCTGCGGTTTTCTAGAGAAGCGATGTAAATGTTTCGATTATATGTAGTTCTATCGCCTATCATTTTTAAAGCCCTTTTTTGTATTCTATCCAAGAGATTTAAACTTGCGAATTATATTCAAGCTTTGGACGGATGAAGGCTTTGTAAATTACAGCCAGATCAGAAGGGGTGAAAAATTTCTTGCATTTATTTTATGAATTTCAGACTTGTACGCATTTTCGATAAGAGAGCTTGATGCCAAACTCTATCAAATGCCTTTGAAATATCAAGTGCAATAATCTTACTTTCTCCAAAACGATGTAAAGATTTGTTCCACTGTTCGGTGAGATAAACCATGAGATCACCTGTGGACCTATTGCTACGAAAGCCATACTGTCGGTCATTAACAAGCTTCCGTTCTTCAAGATATTTCTTGAGCTGATAATAATTAATCAGCATTTCCATGACCTTGGAAAGAAGGGACGTGATTACTATTGGACGATAGTTAGAGGGAGAGGAGAATTTGCCTTTTTTAGGGACAGGCTGGACAAATGCTATTTTCCATCCGCTCGGAAAGAGACCTGTAGAGTAGGAAACCGAAAGATGGAAAAGTTTACGCAGTGTCAGCGTTGAAGAACACCTCTTCAGAACTATTGGTGAGATACTATCCGGGCGAGCGGATTTGTGTATATCAAGGTCTTTCAGTACTCTTGCAACTGCACGAGTGAGAAAGAAGATTCGTCCCATAGAATCATTTACGCCCTCGAGAACAGGAGGACTCATGACACTTTCCGGTAGCGTCGAATTAACAACAAAGTGTGCTGCAAGCAAATTGCCTTTATCAACCGAGCTTACATAGGGAGTGTCATTGTGGACGAGCGTTGGAACCGAGTATGACGTGGTGTTTCGTACGTTTTTTACAAATGACCAGAGATTTTTACTACCTTTGGGACATGGTAGTATTTTTTGCCTTAATTTCTGATCATGCTAAAATTTGGTTCGTCGAATATGACCATTACAGGTCTTTCTAGCTTGTTTGAACTTATTCCGGTTTTCCTCAGTCGGGTTGGCTTTATAACAACGGAAACTTACATCTCTAAACCTAATAACCTCTTTACAGCTCGAATCAAACCATGAGTTCTCTTTGGGTTTGATAGATTTCACCCTATTCGGGATAAAATTTCTCATTCCACAAAGAATTAAATTTGTTACCATATCTGCGCTGGAATCCACGTCACTATCGAGGAAGCATAGTGACCAGTTAAAGTTCTTGAAGAATTCATTGAGACCGTCCCAGTTGGCTTTCCCATATTGCCAAACGGTTCTTATAGGAGTTTTTCCTTTAACCCTTTTGGTACGCGAGTGGTACAAAACAAAGAATATTTATATGTGAACGTACCAATCGCTTCCCGAATACACTGATTGTGTATTTATTAGGGTCAGAGGTTAGAAACAAGTCTAGGGTGTTGGCGGATTGACCTGCAACGTCAGGGATTCGAATTGGCTCATCGACAAGCTGAGTTAATTGATTTAACTTAGCAAAGATCTCAACATACCTTCCTTCCGGCTTTAAACTACTTTTATCTTTTAAAAAATATTGTTGTCAACATTTACTAACATTTTTGAGAAAAATCAAATTGACAGTTTTTTTTACAAAAAATAAAAACCTAAAAAACAACAATACTAAAACTTGGTAAAAATTTACTTTTGAATCAAAAAGCTTTTCAAAAATTAAAAATATTGTCTTCAAACTTTTTTTATTTCATAGAAAATATTGTTTTCGATATTCAGTAGTTTTTTTTATAAAAATCCAACAGTCCATTTTTTTCATAAAAAAATAAAATCTACAAGAAATAGTACGCAAATTTGGTAAAAATTGATGATCGGTTCTTGATATCTCTCAAATTAATTTTATTCATTCAATTTGTAAAAATTTAAGAAATGCTACTAAAATTGGTAAAAATTTGTTTTCGACTAAAACTTTATTTCACAAAACTAGATTTTCAAACTAAACAATTTCTTCATATAAAAAATATTATTGGTAATTTTAAAATTTTTAAGAATAATTCAACTGACAACTTTCTTAACCCAACACGAAAACCTACAAACTTTTAAGGAAGACAAATCGACAGACGGGATGGGAAGTTATCAGTGTGGGTCGCATCCCAGCCTCCTTTTTTTTTATATATTGGTAAACAGACAACAAAATGCACATAAAAGTAGACAACAACTGGAATGGGGAAACGACTCTCAAGTGCACTGCGGGTGGGATGCAGATCGGCACTTGAAAGCATTCTTCGACAATAGCACTAAAAGAAATTTTTTCACCAAAGATATTTTCCTAGAGTGTCTGTATAGTCCTAAAATCAGGTATAACATGGAAAGTTCTATCTTCAACAGATTTGTAAATTATAATAGTCTTTAACGGCGGCGGCGGGCGCTTGAAGAACAGATGAATTTTGTTGATCTTTAATTAATAGAGGAGATAGTTCAAATGCTTAGCTAATACAAAATTGCACTATTGACAGCATTAACTACGAAATACTACAGAAGTTTATCTGCCAGAGGTTTCTGGAGAAGAATTTCGCTAAAAAATTGCTGTTTATTCTGTTCCGAATTGGAAGACCCTCATGTTACTAGTTGTGTGAATGAAAGAGAATAAGAAATATAAACGCTCTATAAGCAATAGCTTGTATGATTCTTGATTTGCCATGTGTAGTCGATATAATTTTTTGCACCGCGTTAAATGTTTATACCTCAAAAAAAAGGCTAAATAATTTAAAATAGTGTTTCTTATTCGCGTTTCTAATTCATTGTTTTATATATATGTACATATTAAGTATTTTGCTTTATTTTTATATAAATAAATTTGATTTTTTTATTTTATATACCTGTTAGCAAATGTGGGGAAGGTACATGCGGGCTAAATGAAGTAAAGCCCCACATTGCCCACGTGTTTTTGTGGAGCTCTAATCTTATGCAAACTGGTTTAGATTCATCTAAAAATGACGAAAATGGAATTTAAGTGAAGTTTCTTGCCATCAAAAATAAAGAAATGGGTGTGAAGCTTGCTTCCAAAACACATAGCGTTCCAAAAACAACATTGCAACGTATGGCATGAAGAGAAAGAATGCTTTTATAGTCAACTAGGATCCGCCTACAACATCACTACCCACGGAAATATAATTTTGGTTATGGGAGACCTCAATGCTAAGGTTGGCAGTAACAACAACGGGCTAAGGCATGTGATGGGTGCTCACGGAGTCGGCAATCGCAATGATAATGGTGAGAGGTTCATTGACTTCTGCAACGCCAATAGCCTTGTGATTGGTGGCACTATGTTTGAGCACACTCTGTCATAAAATTAGCTGGGTGTCGACGGACAGGCAAGCGTCTGCCAACCAAATTGACCACTTCGCGATAAGTCGACGCTTTAGAAGCATTCTCTTGGATGTACGAAGAAAAGGCGCCGATATGGGACTTGCTTGTGACCACCACTTAATGATAGCTACCCTAAGATTGCGTACAGTTACAGTTCAAAGATCCAACGGAACAACACGAGCCCCCAAATTCAACATCGCCGGATTAAAGGATCCCACGACCCGTCAACAATTTAGGGCAATTTAGCAGCACAGTGCATGACGACATCGAACACCATTGGAATGCTGTAAAAATTGTTTTCATTTCAGGTGCGACAGAATAGTCGACAGAAGCGACAGAATAGTCGGTCGGTAAAAAGGAAGCAATAACACTTGGCTTTCAGAAGAATCTTGGGCAAGGATCAAAGAACGCAAACAGTTAAGAGCTCGAATAACTGCTGCACAAGAGGAAGAAAGAAACGAGCTGGAGTCCTCGTATCGCATGAAAAAGAGAGAGGTTCATTTCAGTGTGCGCCGCGACAAGCGTAACTACATCAACGCATTGGCACAAGAAGCAGAAGATGCTGCAAACAGGTGCGACAGCAGAGCAGGACCGTTTACAGAATAACCAAAGAGCTGACCGGCACACACAGCTCAAAGGAACACCTGGTGAAAGAAGTAGACGGTACTGTGATAAGTTCGGTGGATGAACGAAACGAGCTGGAGTCCTCGTATCGCATGAAAAAGAGAGAGGTTCATTTCAGTGTGCGCCGCGACAAGCGTAACTACATCAACGCATTGGCACAAGAAGCAGAAGATGCTGCAAACAGGTGCGACAGCAGAGCAGGACCGTTTACAGAATAACCAAAGAGCTGACCGGCACACACAGCTCAAAGGAACACCTGGTGAAAGAAGTAGACGGTACTGTGATAAGTTCGAAGGTGGAAAGAACACTTTTCCTCGGTTTTAAACCGAGTGTTTGCAAACAACGTGCAAACGATACCTTCTGCAGCGCCTGAAGAAACTAATCCTCGAATTCCCTTCACATCTCCCAGTAAAGATGAGATCGTTGCCGCAATTAAAGCACTTAACAACAACAAAGCGGTAGGACTTGATGGAATTCTCGCAGAGCTTTTACAAGCAGCGCCAACGTCATCAAGCGAACTGCTTCATCCGCTCATAAAAGAAGCCTGGACCACCGAAAGCTTCCCCCATGAGTAGAAGAAGGGAATTATCTTCAAAAGGGAGATCTTACAAAGTGCGAAAATTGGAGAGGAATTTGCGTTCTACTAGCCGTTGCCAAAATAGTAGCAAAAGTTATACTGGAACGCATCAGAGAACACCTTGAGGCCACACTCAATGCCGAACAAGCAGGATTCCGCGCTGTATCCTCCTGTATTGATCATATTAACACAGTGCGTTGAATATCGATCACTACTACACCTGCTGTTCATCAACTTCGAGAAGGCCTTTTAACAGGTTTTATCTGGTTAGCTTTGCGGAGGAGAGGCAACCCAGAAAAACTAATTGCTATTATTAAAGTAGTATATGATGGATCCAAGTGTCACGTTCTGCACGGTGGTAGGTTGTCAGATCCGAAGCGGAGTCAGACAGGGCTGTATTCTGTCTCCAAATGACAACAAGTGTGGAGAGAGAAGCAGAAGTTGTGGGACTGAAAATTAATTCCGGACAAACAAAAATGATCAGCCTCGGAACCCGACCATCCTCTCAAATAAATATTTTCTCGCAACCGGTGGAAAAAGTGGAGAGCTTTCAATACCTTGGAAGCATCGTTTCCATCGAAGGCGGAACCGAACAACACGTCATCTGCCGCATCGGCAAAGCAAAAGCGGCGTTCGGTATGCTGTCAAAAATTTGGAGGAATAACTATCAGCTTAAGAACAAAGCTACGACTGTTTCGCACAAATGTCGAATCTGTGCTTCTTTATGGGTGCAGCACTTGGAAGGTTACTTCAGCCATAACAAGAAAGCTGCAAACCTTCGTAAATAGATGTCTTCGTAACATCCTAAGGATTTTCTGGCCAAACCGTATTTCAAAGGAGGTCCTTCATAGAAGGACAGGTCAGGAACCTATAGAATCTATAATACGAAGACGTAAGTGGCAATGGATTGGACATACGCTTTGAAAAGGTAACGACTGCATTGCAGGCCAAGCAATGCGGTGGAGTCCACACACACAAGAAGGAAGAAGAGCTGGACGACCGAGAAGCACATGGCGCAGGACAGTCGAGGCAGAATCAGCGTCACTAGGCAAGAGTTGAAGGGAACTGAAACACATCTCCGGAAACCGTACACGATGGCGCGTAGTAGAGGCCCTATGCCCCTTACAGGGTTCCCAACGGACTTATCAGGTCTGAGGAACTAAGTAAGTAACGTATGACAAGATCCTTTAAGCTTATAAGTGATATATTGTCCTTTGGATCGAAAACCGATTTTTAGTAATGTAATAGAAGGAGACCTCGTAAATAATTAACATGAAATGGAAACCCGTTTCTGGGGTTTAACAAGAAGCGATATCCGACGTCTGGCTTTTTAAATGGCTCAAAAATATATACATATCAATAATATCCCCCAACAAACTTTCGCAAAGACACAAAAATTATCTTAGCTTCCGGATACCAATGGACACTTCCATCGATAGAGCTCAGGGGTTTATTCAAAAAAGCGTCAATAAATTCGATATTTTGGAAGGGGTGTATGAAAAATATAACTTTGCAGCATCCAGGATATAAAATGTGGATGAACCTGGTCTAAAGATAGTTCAAAGCATGCAGCGACAGGTTTAAGCGAAGAAAAGAAAACGGCAAATGGAGGCCTTGATATCCGCATAACGTGCTTCTCTGGTAATTGTGGTGAATTGTATGAGTGCAGGTGAAAATTGTATTCCACCAAGGGGAGAAGTGCAATTTGACTTACATCGGAACAACAAAAAGACAATTGGGTATAAGAATGACGGAGCACAAAGCGGACATAAGAAAGAAGAAACCATCAACAGGGCTATCACAACATATAATTGATAGCGGCCACATACCAAATTTCGATGATGTAAGAGTACTCGACAAAGAGAAGAGAATGACGACGAGGTATACTCTTGAAAGCTTGCGCATACAACAAAAAATAAGAAGAACGATGAACACTCAAGAAGATCGAGACAACACCATTGTAAGATACGCATTAGCAATAAGTACCTGAACTACACTGTGATAATTTATGTTTGTCTTTTTAATTTATTAGTCTCTTGTTTTTAATTGTTAATTTATTAAATAGTTTAAATATTTTTCTTTAATTTTTTCTTCAAACGAAATAAAAATTAAATTTAAAAAAACAAAACCAACAAAAACAATGTAAAATACAACAACAAAAAAACAACATGTAAGTTTTATAAATTAGATAAATTGTATAAAATAATATATAAAAAATATTTTTTTCATAATGTTAAATAAAGATCTAAATAAAACCCCTGAAGAAGTCGTGAGTAGCGACGAAACGTTGGGTAAAAGATGGAATAAAGTTTTTTTTATTTGCATTGAAAATCAATTGACCAAAATAGCCTGCATTGTCAAATATAAATCTACAAATATTCCACCAAAATTGTTTTCCAATCCTTCACAAGAGCAGCCAGTTCTTTTAATTTTCGACGGTCACTATAGCCATACCAGAAACCTGGAAGTAATTGAATTATGTAAATTTTACCCATAAGATGCAACCTTTGGATATTAAATTCATGGGGCCTCAATTTATGGGTGAATAAAGGTTTTGGGTGATATAGCTCAACTATTTAAAAACGCCTATCTAAAAGTACAAACATGTCAGTCTGCAGTTAGTGGATTTTTTTCGGAAGCTAATCTTATAGCGTGTAAGTTCGAAACACTACCACAAGTTAAAATTGACAATCGAAGCCTTATTCCCTTTTCAAGTCTTTTTCAATGGAACGACGACGCTTCGCATGTCAGCCAAATCTTCAATCCGAATATTGTTCTTTTATGAAGGCTTATTTACAATAGGCTTGAATGGAAAAAAAATCTGGAAAACAATATTAAACCATCGTCGGGCAGGGTTTTTTATTTGCCACATCATTGCGTGTTGTTTTTGATGGGTCTCATTGAGATGAAAAGAGTGTTAACCTGAATGAAAGTCTTCATGTAGGACCTCTAACCAACGGAACCTAATTAACGTTTGCTTGCGGTTTCACAATTTCACTTGATCGTGACCAGTGCTGTCGTTTTGGAAAAGTCCAAAGCAATACATTCCAAAAAATTTTGCATAATTTTTGCACAAAAGCAATACGCATATATTTTTTTTAAATTCATGTTTATTTTTCTTTTTCTTTATAACAAAAAATAAACTTAGATACATATCCATACTTTAAGCCTTGTAGTTCAATTGCTTAGTCTTATTTTAACATTAATATTTTTATGAATTTCATTTTTAATAAAATAGGAACTTTTTATAATAAAAATAAATATATATTATAGCTATATAACTATTATACAAAAATAAATTAATGCAAATAAAATAAAAATATCGCAGTTAATTTCAATTCATATTTGTGAATTTTTAAACACATTTAATATGTAATTTTAGCACGAGAATATTTTTTTATAAAGACTCAACACAAAATTATATTTTAAATTCAGGTAACTAGTAATAATTTTGGAAGGCAAACAATGTTTATTGAATTTAACATAGCGCAGCTGTGCCTTATTAATTCCTTTGCCATTAAAATTGAATTGACTGTGGATATCAGTAAAGAGTTTTTTTTATCTCTTATCAAAGCTACTTGCGAAAATATGCGCTCTGCACTTGCACTGCTATGCGGAAAGCATAAAATGGACCCAACAAATGTTTTTAAAAGGGGAAACATTGGAGCATTTAATGCGTTTTTTAAATTAAAGATAGCGCTCTAATAGTCTTCGAATTTCAAATCTACACTTATCATACTTTAATGTAAAAGAGCCCTTCATTCATCATCAAGGTCATTGACAAGTTCTTCTTGAATTAAATTTGGAAACAATTGTATAAGCGGGGTAAGACTTTGGATTTATTTTTTTGGATCAATTGATTGCACGGCTTCTAAAACTTTTTCTTGGAACTTAATTCTTTTTCTTATTTGAGTGCATAATTCGATATAGTAATCTCTCCACTTTTATTTTATATTTTGTATAACCTCACCTGTTAAGCCACCAGAGCAAACTAAAATGTTAGCTTGGGCGCCAAGGTAGATTTCTTTTGAGTCTTAAACGCCATATTTATTGCAAGAATCTATTGAGTTCAGAGAGGCGTTATCGATAAATTCGTTTTTGACAAAGTTCGACAAAATAGTGGAACTTGGGCACTTTCATGGAAAATATTTAAAGTGATGCCATCCTAAACTTTTTTGTTCATATTTAGTTTTATGAACAACGAATTTGAAAAGGCAATACAAATGGCAATACAAAAATGAAAATGCAATACAAAATAAAAGTATGCAGTACGGCCGGCAGTACGTACCAAGCTAAAGCAATACAAATATTGCTTTTGCAGTACGTTCGACAGCATTGATCGTGACTCTTCAAATCATATTGCACAAAAGTGCTTGAATTGGTTTTGAACCCTCAATCCTCATTTTAATATACGAAATCTGTATTAAGAGGATGCTATTGTCAGAGATTTTCAACATCTTTAAACCCTTAGACCTTTTTGCTTTTTCCACCATTTTATTAAAAATGTTATTCCAGGAGTTATGGGCACAATCAACGAAGATCCGATGAGATGACCCACTGCCTACTGGGGTACCCGATAAATGGATTTCCCATAGAGAATAATTGTCTTTGTTTGAAAAGATAGAGATTTTGCGAAGGTGCACTTTTGAAAAAGATTTGAGCTGATAGGTTTTTCGGATGCGTTGGGGAAGTCATATATTCAGCGGTAGTCTATGCTAAAAGCCTTTCTGAAAATGGTCAAATAGAGGTTCAACTTGTCTCTGCCAAAATTCGTGTCATTCCAATTAAACAACTCAGCATTCCTAGTTTTGAATTGTGTGGAGCTTTTGTGCTTAGTCGTTCGGTGCAAATTGTGCTTGCCTGGCTGTATGCTCCACCTCGGCGGGGCGGCGCGGCGCGGTGCGGCCGCTAAACATGACTAAACATTAAAATGGTGGGTAACTATACTCCGAATTTTACCTTTATATTGTGAAACAGACCCTAAAAGGTGTCTGAAGTCGATTATTTTTGAAAATATAGGTTCTGGTGTCCAGGGGTACGAAAAGTTTCAATTTGCATTAAATTGTCCCAAAGGCAACCATTCCTTCAAATGCCTTCTGTTAGTAGCAGCAGCCTATAACAACATAGTATACAAAGTAAGCAGGCAGCTTCTCAAAGCCAACAGAGCTTACTATAGCCCATCGAAGCTTTTTAAATCCAGAAACTTTACCATAAATCCTAAGCTGCTACTGAGTTGGAGAATAGTTCATGTATGGATATAATACCTGGCTGTTTAGTAAAAGACTCTCTAACCCGTAAGGTATGCGTTTGAGAGAAAATTTTACGCCGAATTGTTGGACTTGTATGTGGTGAAGGATGCGCTAAAATCATGAACTGTATGCAATCGTACCTTCGCGAAGTTTTTTCGTCGTCCATAGCTCAAGAACCAGTAGAGATATCGACTTCAAATAATTTTTGTTATACAGATAATAATGCAGAAAGATGCAGAAAGGGCTCTCAAGAAAATTGCGTGTGTGGTTTTTTTACCATAGCAGTTTAAAAAGAACCAATAACGCTAGAGACTTGAATTAAATTTTATATTATATATTGTAACGTGATACCAAACAAGTATATTTTTGGGAAAAAATCCAATTAACGGTTTTTTTTATAAATTAAATAAACTAAAAAAAAAAAAAAATATTTGTCACCGCGAAAATTTTACAAATAAAAAATTATTTTATCACCAAAACAATTTTGTGCATCGAAAAATAACGTTTTCAGCATGTGGTAAAATTTTGAAAAAAAATCGAATTGACAGTTTTTTTACAAAAAATAAAAACCGAAAATAAATAATGAATAAAAGTTAGTAAAAATTGATTTTCGACTCAAATAACTTTTCAAAAATTTGAGACATTAACCTTAAACTAATTTTATTTTTTAAAAAATATTGTTTTCAACATTCAGTAACATTTTGAGAAAAATCGAATTGACAGTTTTTTTTTACAAAAAATTAAAAACCTAAAAAAAAATTAACAAAGGTTGGTAAAAATTGATTTTTGACTTAAATATCTTTTCAAAACTTTGAGATATTGGCTTTAAACTAAATCAGCCCTATCATGAATTCCATCGCTATCGGAAATTTTTACGAATCCCGAAAAACTGTATCATGAAATCCGTTCGTAGTGGAAAATCTCATACAATTTTGCATTACGAACGGATTTCATGATACAGTTTTTCGGGATTCTTAAAAATTTCCGATTACGATGGAATTCATGATAGGGCTGATTTTATCTTATGAGAAATATTGTTTTAAACTTCCAGTAAAATTTTAACAAAAATCGGATTGACAATTTTCTTACAAAAAACAAAAACCTTAAAAAATTTAATAAAAGTTGGTAAAAATAGATTTTCGACTCAATTATCTTTTTTAAAATTAAAAATATTAGCTTCAAACTAATTTTATCTTATAAGAAATATATATAAAATTTTGAGAAAAGTCAAACTTACAGTTTTTTAACAAAAAATAAATACCTTAAAAAAGCATTATCTACTAAAAGTTCGTAAAAATTGATTTTTGACTCAAATATCTTTTTAAACTAATTTTACTCACAGAAAATATAATTTTCGACATTCAGTAAATTTTTTAATAAATTCTAACAGACAGTTTTTTTATTCAAAAAATAAAATCTACAAAAAATTTTACGCAAATTTGGTAAAAATTGATGTTCGGTTCTCGATATCTCGTGAAAAATAGAAGTTATTGACTTCAAATTCAGTTCATTCATCCAATTTGTATTTGTTTATTTAAGAAATAAAAACTTTTAAGAAATGCTTCTAAAATTGGTAAAAATTGGTTTTCGACTAAAAATCTCGTTAAAAAAAACTGATTTTGAAATCAAAATATTTCATTAAATGGAAAATATTGTTGGTAATTTTGAAATTTTTTAAGGAACAAAACACGAAACCCTACAAACTTTTAAGCAAGACAAATCGACAGACGGGATGAGAAGTTATCAGTGTTTGTCGCATCCCAGTCTTTTTTTTTATACGAAATCCCCCATCTTAAAAAACAAAACAACAAAGCGCTTAGTTTAAATAAGTTCCAAACTCATATTACACCCTTACCCTTCTCATGAGTTTTCCAACGCGACCTATAACAACACAATTTTACCCAAATTCTAACTCATATCCTGTTTTGGGGGGAATTCATTTATCCTATCCTGCCATATAACAAGAACAACCACTTCAACATATTGATAACCCATAAAATTATCAGGACTTATCCTCTTTCATATTACATAGAAGTATAACTTGTATGCATGTACATATGTACATATATGTTCGGGAAATGGGATATGGGATATAGAGCCAAAAAGTAAAATGTGCCCTTTATATTTTTTTCCCATCACCATCACCCTAATTCCAAAACCACAACCATATCAAATGGGAACAGGAACGGGAAAGAGGACGAAATGACGACATATAGTAAGCGTAACCCACAACCACCATTTAGCAATCCATTAGATAAATCCTGTCTCATTGGTTACGATTATGTTAACCATGCTCCAATTTGTTCAAAATTGAATATACGATCGTCAATATGTTGCTCTGTAATCCGCATAATGTCGCATCATTTGTGTCCTTCGTGTATATAAAATATTCATAAAGTCCCTCTCAGCGGGTGTTCCTTGTTCCATTTTCCCCATCACAGAACAAAACAGCTATAGAAGATGTCCTTTGCTGCTGCTTCCAACTTAACCCTCACTGACTTTGAATAGAGTGGAGATTAATATTCAAAGAGGCAAGCGAGGGAGCAAGACGGCCGAGCCGAGCGCCGAAAGGATGTCTCCTTGTAAATACAAACAAAAAAAATAAAAATATTCTTACTATCCCGGAGAATTCGATTTTGGCCCATGATGTCAAAACGAGGACAACCCAAGTGCCAGGCCAAGCGAAGACGAAGAAGACCCGAGCCATCAGCCAGTCAGGCAGGACACGCAAAAGGTGTGGGTCTATATATTTTGTTGTTCGGTAAGAGTAAGGGTGTTGGCTGTGGGGTGTTGGGTGATGGTGTTTTTCTTTATTTTAGCATCTCAATTTGTTCATAAAACGATTCCCTATTATTTGGCCATAATGCGTGCATATGGAGGCTATTTGTTGATATCGCTTAACGTAATCGTTTGCCCCGCTGGATCACCAGATGTCACCACTAAATTGATGTAATATTTGAACGATATGCTATATTTGATATAAGTGGAAGTGGCAGGAAGTAGCAGGAAGTGGTTGGAAGCGGAAAAGGGTGTGTTGGGTGATGGCTGATTGCGTAGCGATGGGTGAACTTAATATGGTGACTGCGGCGGCGCGGCGGCGGCGATTGTTTGTGTTTGACATGCATTTCATATACGCAGTTCAACTATTTTGGTGTTTTCGTATATTTTAAGCTTGATTTTGTTTTCTCTTCTGTCTTCTCTTCCTTATTCCCTTTGAATCCGAAAACGATGAATAGCTAGTGAATTTCAAGGATATGCGAAGCCTCTATTTATGTATGTATGTAGATTGTGATACGCGGCGAGTATATAGAAAACATATTCAAAGGAAACATAAGGGCTCGAATGATTGAGTCGCTCTATGCGAGATTACAACCAAATGACACAGATGATGCGGCAATATGTATGGTGGTGAATTAAATGGCTTATATAGTTAATACATAAATTTCATTTGATTGGATTGGATACAAAATGAGATTTATAATAAATACATGCGATGTGGCATAAGTAAAATCTACGAATATATAGTTTTCCAATTATAGATTATAAAGGGATCGCTTCTTTGGAGACGTTGTCGCTTATTTTAGTTTTTGTTTAGTGATTCAGAAAGACAGATTCATCTAGATATAGAAAATGTAGTGAATGGTGATATTTTGAAATTCCAATATCCTATCTGAGAATCAATCAAACATCATTGTCAACATAGTTTATACAATCCATTCCAGAGTTCTATAAATATGCGATAACCTATCAATGTTCCAAGAATCAACGACCTGAGAATGTTTTATTAAGTGGGAGTTAATTGTATCTGCACACAAACATCTGGTTTCGAGTCATACAGGTTCTTTCTAAAAAGTGCTTTTAACTTTTAGAAAAATGTAAGAGATCAAATCGAACGGTTTTGGGGTCAGTTCAAATTATGGAGACCCTGAGAGATGAGCACAAACTCCGATTGCTTGACCACTCTAACTCCAATATTAGAAATATTGAAGCCACCAGATCTCGAACTCTCAAGCACACTCAGATCCTGCGTTTCGTCTGGGTACGAATGTTGATTAATCGTTTACTGAACCAACTGTGGATTCAATTACACCACACTGCGGGTCTTTGATAATGGAGACAGTGCAGTTTAAAAAAAAGTTGAACATTTTGTTTAAACCTAAATATCTCATGAACCAATGACGCTAAGACTTGAATTAAATTTTTTATTATATATTGTAACGTGACACAAATCAAAAAAACTGAAAAAGAAAAATTTGTCACCTAGAAAATTTTACGACTAAAATATGATTTCATCTCCAAAACAGTTTTATGCAACGAAGAATAATGTTTTTGATATCTAATAAATTTTTGAGAAAAATCTAATTGACAGTTTTTTTTATAAAAAATAAAAACCTAAAAAAAACATTACTCAAAGTTGTTAAAAACTGAATTTCGACTCAAATATCTTTTCAAAAACTTGAGATTAAGGCTTCAAACTTATTTTATCTGATAAGAAATATTGTTTTCAACATTCTGAAAAATGTTGAGAAAAATCTAATTGCCAGTTTTTTTTACAAAAAATAAAAACCTAAAAAAAATTTAACAAAATTTAGTAAAAATTGATTTTCGACTCAAATATCTTTTCAAAAATTTGAGATAATGGCTTCCAACTAATTTTAACTTATAAGAAATATTGTTTTCAACATTCGATAAAATTTTGAGAAAAATCGAATTAAGTTTTTTTTACAAAAAATTTAGAATTTAGAAATATGTATTACTCAAATAGTTTTTTAAAAATTACAAATATTGGCTTCAAACTTTTTTAATTTCACAGAAAATATTGTTTTTGATATTGAGTAATTTTTTTATAAAGACCAAATAGTCCGTTTTTTCATAAAAAAATAAAATCTACAAAAAATAGTACGTACATTTGGTAAAAATTGATACAAATAGACAAACTTTTAAGCAAGACAAATCGACAGACGAGATGGGAAGTTATAAGTGTGTGTCGCATCCAAGCTTTTTTTTTATTTATTTTATATTACAACGATTTCAAGGCATCTACAGAGTCAACCTGTATACAGCCATGTCTAGTTTTGGCATCCCTGCCAAACTCGTCCGTTTATGCTGGAAGACCATGGAGATTTCAAGCTGCTTATTAAAGGTTGGAAACAACTTAACAGAACATTTTGATGTCAAAAAAGGCTTTAGAAAAGGTGATGCGCTGTCATGCGATGTTTTTAACATCGTACTTGAAAGAATAGTGCAGAGCTCCCATGTCAACACTAGAGGCACTATCTTTCAAAAGTCTGTCCAATTACTAGCATATGCTGATGACATTGACATAATCGGTAGAACTCATCGTGATGTCAATGGGGCTTTTGTGAGTATTGAGGCAGATGCGGCGAAAATGGGTTTAGCGGTTAATGAGAGCAAAACAAAGTACATGCTGTCATCAAGAAAGGACTTCCAACACCGATGTCTTGGTCAAAACGTCAACATCGACAGACGCAACTTTGAGGTTGTTAAGGACTTCGTCTACCTAGGCTCCGCTATGAACGCAAAAAACAACAGCAGCGCTTAAACGAAGATTAAACGAAGAATAACTCTTGCTAACCGCTGTTTCTTAGGGCCTAGAAAGCATTTGAGTGGCAAAGCCTTCTCTCGACGGAGCAAAGTGTCGCTATATAAGACCCTCATCATCCCTGTCCTGCTATACGGTGCAGAAGCATGGACTGTGACAAAGGCGGATGAAGGCACCTTGGGTAGTTTCGAGAGAAAAGTTCTTCGCGTGGTCTATGGTCCCGTATGTATAGAAGGGGAGTGGATGAGAAGTTGGAACGACGACCTGTACGTGCTGTACAGCGACGTATGTGGGCTTAATCAGAAGGGTAAAAGTCCAACGACTAAGATGGCTGGGTCACGTAGAGTGCATGGAAAGTAATGCTCCGGCCCGGAAAGTCTTCGAATTCACACCCACTTTACTGCGCAGTAGAGGAAGACCGTGGATCAGGTGGCGCGCAGAAGTGGAAAGTCACCTCACCCAACTTGGAGCGTGAAATTAGAGATATCAAGCTAGGGACCGAGCTAGATTTAGAAGTTTGTTGTGTGAGGCCCTAGTTCACACAGGACTGTAGCGCCACCTTAAGTAAGTAAGTATAGTTAAAAAAAACCATCCACTGGATTTTTTTTTGAAAGTCTTTTCTGCTTATCTGATAGTTTTTTGAGATATGGTTGACGAAAAAGTTATCACAAAAGTATAGAAGTACAGAACGTTTTAAAGTACAGATATCAAACTTCAAATTTATTCAGAAATGGTCGATAACGCTGATTCTAAACATGAAAATAAAGCTCACTTCTAACACCACTGCCCATTTACAGAGTAGCTTCTACGTGAACTTAAGTATCCAGTTCTTGTGAGCTACGTGAAATCGATTTCCTCGGCACGACGCTTGTGCTCCTTCTATCATCAAAACGATGTTGCGACACATTTTGAAAACGTTTTTACCGCCGCCGCCTCATGGGAGATCTCAAAACCATGATTTTTGCTCTCTTTTCTGATGTAGCCAATCGTCGTTCAATAAATTTATTTTTAATAAATAAAAAAAAGGGTCGTTGAATGCTAAATCAAGGCTGTTCTGTGGATGAACTATCAGTTCAATCAGTTGAGTTTTCGAAAATTCAGATGTTTAGTTTCAAGTTCATTGGCACACATATATCCGATGATTCAATTATTATCCAACGATTTGATCCGATTTCCTGTTTGGATATAGTACTTCCAGGATTAAATTATTTATACCATCATTTACAGTATTTAACAGCGCTACAGACACGAAGATTTCTAGTATCCATATGTAAAGAATTGACAAATCCTCCAAGAGCTTTATGGTCATGAAAAATACTACTTAAAAACTGTAGGTCGCTTTATTCCTCACATTACTCTCGCACGGGAGAGTTGAGTTGGCCATGGTTCTCCACGAGTTGTAGAGTCACCAATTTCCCCAAGTAGCCCTCATGACATTTTTAATTAGCATTGCCAACAATCGGAAATATAAAGAGCAGCCTCCTGGTAACTGGTGTTTCTTAGATTTATTTAACTTTAACCTGGTAACACTTTTTTAACTTTCCTTTTAACATAAATAGACTGACACCTGAAAAACACTAAAAAAATGTCCAAATTTATTTTGAAAACCAAGCTACACTTTTTCAATTGTTGAATGGATACTTCAAGTGTATGTTTAGGTTAAGACACCGTTACATCCACAAAAACTGACTGTTTGGAGTCCTTTATGGGTTAGTTGAATTGGTCAATACTTTTTTAAGAACTATGCTGGCAGGAAGGTTACTGTCAATGGTCCTACGTTATCCAAATTCCTTGGGATAATATTTTCCTCATGAAATCAGTAAATCAACTGGTTTCATTTCTCATTTTTCATTTTTTTCATTTATTTTTATTTGCATAAATTTACTCAGTAAGATACAATACCTTATAAATTAGAGTAAAACATCAGTATAGTAATACTATTTGTACATTTATTATGCTTTTCTAATGTGGTTTTAAGATACAATAGAAAATTGAAAAAGGTAATTCATTCGCTCTCTTAATGTTAAATATAAATTGAAATTTTAAAATTAAAAAAAAATTATATAAACGAAATTTATTTATATAAATAAAAATGTTTATAGTTTATCCTTAAACATAAAATTTTATTCAAAAGAAAAAATATATGTTATTATCATCATCACCATCAACATCCACAAGACAATTAGGAGAAAAATTCTTTGAGCATCCTACAAAACAGGGTCGAGCTGCTTATTATTTTTAAAGATTGAGGGAGGGAATTCCATAATCGAGTGGCATACACATAAAACTGGCGTTCAGATACTAAAAATGAGCAGCGTATTGGTATGAGATTGCAAGATCTTACAGATCGTGTGTGGTTAATTTTATTGTAAAGGTATTCCGGCTGATGGGTTTGCAGAATATTGTGAAACAAGGTTAGTGTTCTAAGTTTAAATAAATTATCTAGGGTAATACCATAAATTGATTTAGTGAAATTAGAGATGTGATCATATCTTCTTACACCAAAAAAATAACGCGCAGTACTATTGTAGGCAACATTAAGTTTCCGTTTGTGTTCATAATCACAATTGCTAAAAATCTCACAACAGTAAAGCATTTGTGGTATTATCAGGGTTTCAGCCAATATTAGTCGGGTTTTTAATGGGGTTATATGATGAGATGCCCAAAGCATTCGAAGACTTCCATAAACTTTCCCTATCGAAATTCTAATATGGTTATTCCAACTGAGCGTTTTATTAAACGTGAGACCAAGGTTTTTTGCAGTATCAACAAATTCAATAACTGTATTATTTAAATAGATGTCAGGGAAATATGAAGTGTCGATTACAGTCCTGGAAATTACTAAGCACTTTGATTTCTTAGGATTCAAACAAAGATCATTTTTACGGGACCAGATAACGATTTCTTTTAAATCCTTATTAACTTCATGCACACCGTTCTCGAGCATACCAAGTGGAAAACTATTATACAATTGAACATCATCTGCATACATGTGTACAGATGAACTCAATGGGCAAGATGGTAGATCATTGATTTACATGGAGAACAGCAAAGGGCCCAAAATAGAGCCCTGAGGGACACCTCTCTGCAGAGGAAGAAAACATGACATAGAGTTGTTTGCAAAAACTGCTTGAGATCTACTGGTTAAGTAGGAAAGAATCAGTTTTACTGAAGGAGTTGAGAAATGAAATTGATCTTTAAGCTTTTTACAAAGTATATGGCGATTGACGGTTTCAAAAGCCTTAGAGAAATCCAAAAGTGTAAGTACAGTTATTTTTCCATCATCCAAAACATTTCTTATATTTTCTGTTACGTCAATTAAGGCAGTAGTACAACTATGTTTAGGCCGGAATCCTGATTGGTTGATACATAGTAATTTATTTCTGTTTATAAAAGTCCGGATTTGATGATTCATTAGTCTTTCTAAAACTTTAGAAAGAAATGGTAATATGGCTATGGGTCGAAAATCATCTGCATCGCGATTTATAGGTATAGGAATAACCTTGGCTTGCTTCCAAGCAGAGAGGAATGTGCTTGTCATAAAAATAGTATTGAATGCATAAGTAATGTATTTGAGAACATAAGGCAGTATAGCTTTTAAAAACACCGGATGGATACCATCAATTCCAACAGAGTTGGATCTTACAGAAAGAACACTTTCTAAAACATCAACCTCATTAACAGATGAGAAGCAGAAACCACCTGTTGACAGATGGCTATTTAAAATATCTTCTTGTGATTGTGTTTCAATAATTTTAGATTCAGAAACAGAGGAATTAAGAGTAACAAAATTTTTGTTAAGCTCATCACAATCGATAGATACGATTTTATTGTTAATTTTTTTACCTACACCTACCTCTCTCAGATTCTTCCATAGTTTTTGTTTAGCTAGGGAAGGGTCAAGCATTGGAGCATAAAATCGTTGTTTAGCTTCATGAATTAAAAAGACTACTCTATTTCTCAAAGATTTGTATTCACTATGCAATTCGTCAATCCTGAAAGTCTTCCAGCGCTTATATGCACGATTACGTTCTGTTACAAGCGACCTAATATGGTTATTAAACCAAGGATGAGCTTTAAAACGAGATTGCCTTCTAACTAGAGGAACATGTAAGTTATAGAGATGGTTTATATTATTTTGTAAAAATGAAACCTGGTCATCAACAGATGGCATAAGATATATTTGATGAAAATCAAGTGAATTCAAATCAACTTCAAACTGCTGCCTGTTGACATTTTTAAAATCACGAAAGCTGAAGGTAGATGAAGAACATTGAACATTGAAAAGTAAGGTAAATTAGATCATGATGAGAGAAACAGGGAGTGGAAATTTGGTCATAAAGAAGAACTTTTTGTAAATGACTTACAAAAAACATATCGAGTAATGTACTACTCTCCCTGGTAAAGTGAGTTGGGGTTGAAACATTAGTAGGAAATAGATTAAAAGATCTCATCCTATCTACAAGATCAGGTCTTCTTAGAACATTATGATTAAAATCTCCCGCAACAATGATAAAAGGTGACACAAAAGATAACTCATCTAATATTGCGAACAACGGTGTTAAATCGATATTGCGATTTAGACGATAAACTGAACCTAGCAAAATTTTGTTGTCGTTACATTTTACCTCGACAAATATATATTCGACAAGACTTCCTGGCTGAGACTTTCGAATTATCCTGCAGCTCAAGCCACTGCGAGTAAAAATCGCCACACCTCCACCCATACGACCAACCCTATCGCAACGAAAAACGTTAAACCCTTCAATGCAACAAACGGAATCTGTAGAAAAACCAAGCATCGAGCATCACATTAAAATACTTTTTGGTCAGCATGTTTTTAGTTTCGTTATAAAAAACCCTTTAAATAGTTCGATACCTTGGTTGCGTAGAGAACAATTAGTCATATTGCATATGCTCGTTGGAAACGACATAATCTTCATGTGTTTTTTGACTCTCATAAAAATCTTCGTTATTTTTCAGCACAAGCTGCGAAAGGTCTCTGGTAAAAACTACGCAATCTGAGCCTTACTAAACAGCGATCGAGTGAAACTGCGAACGTAGATTTACAATGTTCTCAACTCACAGTTTGTTTCACTTTTGCTGTGCAGTCGATAAACTAAGATCAACAAGCTTTTACTGAACACTCTATTGAATCTAACGATAGTGTATTGAATTTCGACTTTAGTCGATTAATTGATAAAGACGTTGTTAAACTTTGCTTCCTAAACAATTCAATTAGATACTAACCACTCGTGAATATCTGGTGGAAGAAGGCTTAAATAATTCCGCTAAATAAGTCTATTAGACAAGTGTGATCCCGAGTTTAAACCAGTTGCAATACTACCCTTTTTGTCGAAAGTATTAGAAAAGAATATTTCAAAACACATATGCAAATATATTTGATAAGTAACAATCTTTTAAAATCCACTCAAGCCGGTTTTTGTGCTGAAAGGCTTTGTAAAACTGTCCTCTAACTTGTTGTCGACGATAGTCGTCACAAGAACCCGACGCAAACTAATCTACTTTCCTTACGTTATTAGACTTTTCAAAAGCGTTCTCTACAAGCAGTTGATGTGACTTTAAAGATTTTCTTCTTTAGGAGTTCAACTCTTGGGCTCATACTTAGATGATCGTCAGCAATGTTTAGCTATTGGAAATGATATTTCATCATTACTTAAAGCACCTCTGCAGGTGTTCCACAAGGTTCCATTCTCGGTCCTCTCCTTTTTTTTAATGTATGTAAACTAAATTCCTGATAAACAAAACTGGTTACGGTTAACTTTAACTCAGTTCTCAACTGGATATGTTTAGCAGTGGTAAGGTGAAGAAAGATTTAAAAATAATTCTACAATGGGCACTCAAACATAATTTTGTAACATTAAAAGTTGTTATTAATTTTTTCAACTCCCATATCAATTGTTGAATCCTTGAAATCACGTTTGTAAATTAATTTTTTTTTAAAGCCTTCGCAAAATATAAGACTTAATCTTAATTTTGAAACTATTATTTAATATTAAAATAAAATGAATGGTCAGCCATAATTACTGATTTTTTCGTTTATCAATGGCAAAGCCATAATATGGAGTTGTGGTTCAGAAAGCCTGTTATATAGCTCGTTCCACAATTGATTTATTGAAGGAAATGTTTGATAACTATGTAAATATTTACGGACCCGGAATTGTCCTCCAAGACTAGTCTACGCCAATACGCCCGAAACAATTTACCATTTGGTGGGCAACATTTGCCTCGTTATTGCCGGCCATAAATGTTGGAAAAAGCCATAAAAAATTAGACCTCCAAATTATATTACGTCTTAGCCAACTGGGGCGTTCTTTCGAAAAAATTAAATTTATTTAATGTTTCATTCCATTTCAACGTTATTTATGTATTTCTAAAAAACACCCTTTACAATCATCGCTCGGTAATATTTTCTTCCAGCCACATTTTAATTTGATCAAGACGTTTTTACTGTGCTTCAAGAGTTCCATTGGCAAGTTCATCAGAATACACCTCTTGCATACCAGGGTAGAGAAATTGAGTCTATACTGTCTAACACAGATTTAACGCTTTATCACTTGCTTTACATGATATCCATTTACCCATCAGCTGCTAGAAACCCTCTAAAGACACAAAACATACCTTAGACGATTATTAAAAGATATATCAAAATTGTCGTGTCCAAAATTATAGGTACAAAACCCAGAGATTCTTAATTACCTCAGAAGCACTGAGAAGCTGTTTAGATATAAGTAGTAATTACCTATTATTGATTCCAGCTTCAAGCCCAATATCAATAATTGAAACATAGCCTAAAAGGGATTGTATTAATATCAGTTTAAACGATGCTGCGCGCCATTCAGAAACCCTTTACCCCCTAATCATAAGAATTACCTTATAGACGTTACCTATATTATAATCCCTGATAGCTTCCTGTTTGTAAGTCATCATCAATTGACATCTCGATCTCTGTCCCGACTCCCTCACTCCTGCCATCCATTACAATTCATAGAACCAACGACATTATATAGCTTAATGTTCACAAGTTGTAATCGTCACCCCTCCCTATTTATAAACTATTCGACAGCGACTGCAACAGTATATTTAACCCTATTTAGTTGATGGCAAAATTGTTTATGTCCTCATCCTGTGCCGAGCTACCGATCCGTTGGATTCCGAGCCGATATGCTGGCCGGTTTAACGTTACCTTGGCTGGCACTAGCACTACCATATTATACCTTCGGCATAGTTCGCATTGTGGGAAAAGGTATATTACCGGTTGAAGTACGACAGTACGAGGGCCAGGTTGCTTGTGATGGTATAGTGCCATAGTCATTTGAAATGAATTCCTGTTTGTACTTCAGTAGTTGGTGCTCCTCTAATGGCGCAGCTACTCCAGTAAGAGGCGGTATAGGTATAGAGGTACTCCACTGATGATAATGATGATGATGAGGACGAATATTCATACATCCTGCTTTTGGCTGTCATTTCCGTTTTCCAAGGATTTCATATTTCCGGCTGTGTTTGGAATTTTTAAGTGACTCCCCCGAAAATTTCAACTCACTTGCTTTGCATTATTTCCAGAGTAACAGGCTGCGATATAGGCTTCTCTTTGCTTCTGCTGCCACTTCCACTTCCACTTCCACTGCCACTGCCTCTACCACGTTTTACTCTATGTGTATGCCCTGAAACTTGCAATCTACTCGTACCTGGGATGTTTACCAGCAGATCCTTATAGATCCTTGCTTGTTGTGGTTGTGAAATGTGCATGGCATAATATGCATTTTCTATTTTGGAAGGGAAAAATATAATATCATATAGAAGTAGAAATAGAATGCGGCGGTAAATAAGTGGGTAGAAAAGGAAATGAAAAATAAGTTTAAAATAAAAAAAGTAGAAAACTGGGAGCATATAAACGCTTGAGGCTTCAGGCACTGCGAACTCCTATAATTGAGTGAAAAGGATTGTGAACTTCCCAGAGGATTTGGTGCAAGAGTTGAGTTGAGAGCTAAGCACCAGATCCAGAGCCAGAGCCTCACAGTACACAATCAGACACACAATGCAACAGATAAGACTCTGGGATGATGATGATGACGATGACGACGGTGGCGGCGGCGCGGCGGTGCGACGACGGTCGGTGGTGGTGCTGCAATTTATGCAGTGAATTATGGAGATGGCTTAGGGTTTTTGTTAGTCTCATTAGAGTCGTTAAGCTGCATTTGGTGGCGCTGTGCTTTGGCTGCATGGCGGTGGGCATCCAGGATGTCTATGTTTTCCAAACTAAAACGACATGAGAACTAGAACGAGAACCACGACGACACGACGAGAAACGAAAACGATGACGATGAGTGCACTATGGCGTTGAATTTTAAGCGGACGGAAGTTAATTGAGGACACTCTTGCTAAAGTATTTTGAAAATGTTTTCAAAAGAAAATACTCGTAGGTACCTACCTAAAAAAACAAAAACAAAATATAACAAAACTCCTTTCAGTCTCTGCTGCCATCATCATGAGTTAAAATGAAATCTGTTTAATGGGGGAATAAATAAATATAATATAAAAGGAAGCCGCAGGCTGGCAGGTAACATAAGCTTCTTAAAAACTTCAAAATAGCTCATTGTTGTTTTAGCCAATTACCTCTACCGAGTACCTCTGTACCTTTATACTAAAGTGAAATTCATTTTCTGACATAATTCGTTTTGCCTAATTAGAGAAACACTTTATATGTATGTATGTATGTATGTACCTATACTCATTTTAATATTGCCATTGTTTTCCTTAAAGTTATACGCATTTTGGGTATTTTCAGATGAATTCATATTCAAATTTACCGGCATTAAATATCAAAACATTAGGTCTCTTGTTTCTAAAGGTACCAACGAGAACTTATCGTGATGGGAATATTTGTGTTTCGAAAGTCTATATTTGAATAAGTCTTCCATAGAAGACGTTGAACTATGTCTTAAGTAGGGAACACGATGTGATTTATGGAGCTTACATATTATACATATTATTATGTATTTAATTATACATTTGAAATAAATCCAGTTAAAAATCTTTTGTTAGCTACAGTCGCTAGCTTTGAAATCTTCGAGTCCACATTTGGCCACGGAACTTTTGAAAACCACACAGAAGTCTCTCAAAAGAACGACGGATATAATTTTTAAGGACCTTGAAATGTTGAGGTTTATAAAATCGCCTCTGTATCTAACTTCTGCTACTGTCCAGTGCCCACTGTTGTGTCATTGTGAAGGCCGTGTCTATAAAGTGCTCTTAAAGAAAACAACAAAATAAGAACCAAACATAAGGAAACAAACTGAAATTTAATCACTAAGTAAAAATATTTTTGTTTAAGGTTCGGAAAGTTAAGCATTACATACGAAAAACAAAAAACAACATTACACCAAAGAAAAAAATAAAGAAAATAAAAATTTAACCCAGTAAATAAAAAGTTTAAACAAAACCATATTCGTTTTATTTACAAACCGTTGTAAGTGCTGTTTAAGAGAGTTTTTATCTCTCTTAAATTAACAAAAAATATTCCCTCCTGTCTTTGAAAGCACAGCCGAGGTGAGTAAAAACAAAACAAAAAATAAAAATAAACTCGATTTTATATAAAACTGCAAACAATTACACTTTATTATTATACAGTAATTAATTAAAATAAAAACTGCTATACTACTATTATTTATAATATTAGAAATTAGCACACAAAAATACAAAATATATAAACCACACAAATATCCAAACACGCTTCACTTTGACATAAACTTTTGACACCACACTGACAGCTGAAATAACAGTAGCGTCCTTAATTAAAATGACTAATATGGAAGACAGTCAAGTCGACAATAAATTGGTCAAACTTTTGACTGCTATTGAAAACCTTGGGACAAACTTAAGGAAAGAAATTAAAGAACAAACTGAAACCTTAGAACAAAAATTAAACTCAATAATGGACAGAAACAACACAATTGAAGAGAAACAGGAACACCTAGAAAATAAAATAAAATATTTAGAGAGATGTATAAAGAGAAAAAATCTTGTTATTTACAATTTAATTAGAAACCGAAAAAAGCAACGAAGAATTAGTAGACACCATTTTATACCTTTTAAACACTATTATCGAAATAAAAACTGAATATTTTGAAATCGATTTTGCAAGACAAAATAAGACCTATTTTAGTTGGATTGACAACACAAATAAAAAAAGATACTATAATGAAAAACAAAACTAAACTGAGACATTATAAAGAGAACATTATATGCATAAAAGAAGACTACATAAAAGAAGACAGTCCAAGAAAATAAACCATTTTCCAAACATCAAAATAATTAAAAAATGACATCAGGAAACGACATTGAGAAGAAACAACAACAAATGCCTCAAAGACAACGATCCAAATGCAAATGAAAATGAACCAACATGTTCGACCAAATCGAAGAGACCAAAAACAAATGAAAAAGTGCAAAATGACAAACATAACAAAATAAGAAACAACAGCATTCATAAATTTCTACAATCAAACCAAAAAGAAATTAATAATATGAACAGTGGCCAACACAACAACTAGCAACAAAAGAAGCAAATTTTGAAAAATAAGGACACTACCCCAAGCCGATTAGCCATCGTGGGGAATGACGGCCAATTCCCTCCAAACTACCATCAAACCAAGACCAATCCAAAAACACTCTAGACATTTGTACATACAATGTAAGAACATTAGCTACATAAGCAAAACAATTAGAACTAAGACTAGCATTATCAACTATCAACTGGGATATACTGGGACTATCCGAGCTATGAATTTTTGAACAACACATAATTGAAAACCAGAATGATATATTCTGTTACATTTGTGAGACTAAAGGCTTGCATGGAGTTGGATTTCTCACCAAAAAGAGTTTAAAGGACAGAATAATAAATGTACGATTTTTTAGTGAAAGGATTTGTAGCCTATGTTTAAAAATACAAAACACAAAAATGACGATCATTCAGGTTTATGCCCCGACCAAAACAGCAACTGACGAAGGAATTTCGAACTTCTACAATTTATTTGACAAAGTATATAATGAAACAAAAACGGAGATAATGTATGTTATAGGAGATTTCAACGCCAAGTTAGGGAAACAGATTGACAACGATGAAGAAGTAATGGGACCATTTGGATACGGACGAAGAAACAAAAGAGGAGACCTACTTATAAAGTGGCTGGAAGAGCCAAATCTCAGATTTGCTAATTCTTTCTTCAAAAAAAAACACGGAAATGGACCTGGATTCACCCGAATGGGATAACAAAGAACGAAATTGACTTAGTTCTAACAAATAAACTGAAAACTATTAATTACATCTCCGTATTGAATAATTTTAAATTTGATAGTGACCATTGGCTAGTAAGAGCAAAAATAAAAGTGGACCATAATACATTGAAAAGAAACAAACAAATTCCTAGAATAATACCAACCGAAAATATTGAAAAATATGACATGCTTAAGAAAGAAATAAGACTTAATATAACTACAAATAGAATAAACGAAAACTTTCAAAATACATATGATTCATTAGAACAGATAATAAAGAACTCGGCGAAAGTTTCAATCATGACTGCTGTTACTCCAAAACCTGATAAATTAACCGATGACACTAAAGCGCTGATAACCAGAAGAGATAAACCTACGAAACAAGGACAACTTATCAGACCAGGAAAAAAATGAACTAACATACCTTCGGAAAACCATAAAAGAAGATGCGAAAAATGATATGCAAACGTATAACGAAACAATGATAAAAGATATAATGGGTGATTTTTTTTGAGGTTAGGATTTTCATGCATTAGTATTTGACAGATCACGCGGGATTTCAGACATGGTGTCAAAGAGAAAGATGCTCAGTATGCTTTGACATTTCATCATGAATAGACTTACTAACGAGCAACGCTTGCAAATCATTGAATTTTATTACCAAAATCAGTGTTCGGTTCGAAATGTGTTTCGCGCTTTTTTATCGACAAATTTTGTTCAGCGATGAGGCTCATTTCTGGTTGAATGGCTACGTAAATAAGCAAAATTGCCGCATTTGGAGTAAAGAGCAACCAGAAGCCGTTCAAGAACTGCCCATGCATCCCGAAAAATGCACTGTTTGGTGTGGTTTGTACGCTGGTGGAATCATTGGACCGTATTTTTTCAAAGATGCTGTTGGACGCAACGTTACGGTGAATGGCGATCGCTATCGTTCAATGCTAACAAACTTTTTGTTGCCAAAAATGGAAGAACTGAACTTGGTTGACATGTGGTTTCAATAAGATGGCGCTACATGCCACACAGCTCGCGATTCTATGGCCATTTTGAGGGAAAACTTCGGAGAACAATTCATCTCAAGGAATGGACCGGTAAGTTGGCCACCAAGATCATGCGATTTGACGCCTTTAGACTATTTTTTGTGGGGCTACGTCAAGTCTAAAGTCTACACAAATAAGCCAGCAACTATTCCAGCTTTGGAAGACAACATTTCCGAAGAAATTCGGGCTATTCCGGCCGAAATGCTCGAAAAAGTTACCCAAAATTGGACTTTCCGAATGGACCACCTAAGACGCAGCCGCGGTCAACATTTAAATGAAATTATCTTCAAAAAGTAAATGTCATGGACCAATCTAACGTTTCAAATAAAGAATCGATGAGATTTTGCAAATTTTATGCGTTTTTTTTTTTAAAAAGTTCTCAAGCTCTTAAAAAATCACCCGATATTATGCAACACAAAATCATTTCTTGACGACGACGGAAAAGAGTGGATAACATCAATTAAGAACAAAAATAACAACGCTATTAATTGGAGAGATATGCATAAATGAGTCTGCTACCAAGTTTTTCGAAGAACTCTTCAAATCGACAAAAGAAATAAAAGATGATAATATATCGATGGCGGACAGTTACTCAAAATTAAATACTGTAACACTTTTTACAAAAACAGATATCGAACAAGCAATTGACGATCTAAAGACAGATAAGTGTACAGGAAATGACGGTATTGTAACAGAAATGCTCAAATATGGAAAACAACCAATTTCTACAGTCTTGACCACGATTTTTAATGACATACTTATAACACAGCAGATTCCAAAACAATGGAAACAAGCTACAATTACACTTATCTACAAAAAAGGAAATAAAGATGACATAAATAACTACAGACCAATAAGCAACATTTGTATGATATATAAACTGTTCTCCAAAGTAATGTATACAAAAATTAAGGACACATTAAACAAAAATCAGCCAAGAGAACAAGCAGGATTCCGAGAAGGTTTTTCAACAACAGACCATCTACACCAGGCATGTCAAACTCGCGGCCCGCGGGCCGCATGCGGCCCACATCAAATATTTTTGCCGCCCAATCTTAAATTTACAACTTGCAGGTATCTTCAATTTTGCACATAAAATTTTTCTCCAAACGAACAAAAATACATTCATGAACACACTTAAAACAAACCGGGGAATCCCATGAAAATGTTTTTAATTTCTTCATTTCAACACCGTAAATTGTACGCATGCGCACACACAATGAAAACATAAAAATGGCTGTAAGGAGCTGTTGGTAAGAATGAGATAGGCAGATTTCGTTTGATTTTAAGTGACGATTTTTGGGAAAACTTCTGTGAGGTGGGGAGTTTGTTTATTTGAAGAAAAAAAATTGGGAAATAGTCATTCAAGTTAATAAACTTATATTTGGCTTCCTTGTTTGAAGTATTCGTAATAGAATTTTTCATAATTTATATCAGAATTTTGTAATTGGTTCGGTATGTCTTTTTCAAAGCCAAGTGGTAGTAAATCCAAACGAAAAATTTGTGATGAACATCGAAATTTTCAAGAAAAGTGGGAACTAGAATACCTTTGTTGTGAAGTGAATAAAAAAATAATTTGTTTAATATGCAATAACCACATTAGTGTTCCAAAGTTATACAACATAAAGCGTCACTATGAACAACATAAATCTAAATATGACAGCTATGAAGGAATTATAAGGCAACAAAAACTGAAAGAGTTAAAGTTAGAACTGAAAAAACAACAGCACATGTTTACTAAAGTTTTTCAAGAAAGTAAAGCGGCGGTACATGCAAGTTACTTTTTGTCGGAGTTGATAGCCAAACACTCGAAACCTTTTACAGAAGGTGATTTCATCAAGGAATGTATGATAAAAGCTGCAGAAATTGTTTGTCCTGTAAGTGTGAAAGCTTTTCAAGGAATCTCTTTATCACGAAATACAGTTGCGGAAAGAGTTACCGATTTGGCTAGCAATATAACTGATCAGATCAAAAAACAGTCAACAAGTTTTGAAGCTTATTCGATTGCCTGTGACGAAAGTACGGATGTTGGAGGCAAAGCTCAATTAGCTGTGTTTCTTCGTGCTTGCGACACGAATTTCAATGTTTTTGAGGAGTTATTGGAACTAGTACCGATGAATGGGACTACAACAGGGAAAGACATATTTAAATGTGTATACAATCTTCCCCTGTCCAAATTGATTTCTGTTGCAACAGATGGTGCTCCTTCAATGACTGGAAAAAACAACGGTTTTGTAGCAATATTACAAAGCAAAATCCGTGAATCTTATCACGAATCAAACATTCATCACACGCATTGTATTATCTACCAGGAGGTTTTGTGCACAACGGTTCTGGGACTTGAAAGCAGAAATATGTCACTTAAAACTAAAGGGTGTCCCAAAATTAACGCAAGATTTGAATTAAATAGAAAACGCCGTTTTTAGTCTTTTGATAGTTATATTTTTATTGACTCGTAAAGTACATAGGATAGGGTTATGTATGGAATAACACATCGGACAAATGGCCTCCACGGCTTTGCATGCACATGCGCACTCTTTTGTTGAAATTTTCCATGACCATTCTGCATAAATGTGGCTGAATTTCGTTGATGCAGCGTTGAATCTCCTCCTTTAATGCACGGGTGGTTGTGGGCTTGTTGACATAGACTTGTGATTTCAAATAACCCCATAAAAAGAAGTATAATGGTGTTAAATCACACGATCCAGGAGGCCAATTTTGATCACCGAAACGAGAGAGTACACGACCTGGAAATGTCTCATGCAGTAATTGAATTGTTTCACGGGCTGTATGACATGTGGCACCGTCTTGTTGAAACCACATATTGGACACATCAATATCATCCAATTTTGGCAGAAAGAACTGTGTAATCATGTCGCGATATCGAGCACTAGTAACAGTCACTGCTTGACCAGCATCATTTTCAAAAAAATATGGCCCAATTATGCCTCCAGCCCAAAATCCACACCATACAGTCACGCGTTGTGGATGCATTTGTTTTTCGACAATCACATGTGGGTTCTCCGAACCCCAAATGCGGCAATTTTGGCGATTGACAAAGCCATCAAGATGAAAATGTGCTTCATCGCTTAGGATGATTTTGCTCGAAAAATCAGAAGCCAAGCTTTCATATTCTTTAATAATGAAGACACGTTGTTCTATCGTGTAACGCTCCATTTTTAATAACCCTATACTGTTAGCTGTCAAATTGTTTTTTTTTCAGGGTTGCCAACACTTCACTGCACAAATGGCGGCAAATTCAAATCTTGCGTTAATTTTGGGACACCCTTTACAAGGAACAGATCAGATCATTACGAAAATGTGTGACCATGTTAAAGCATTCAAATGCAAGCTAGATCTTTGGGAAAAAAACTTGAGAGAAGAGAATTTGACGCATTTTTCTATATGCAATATGTATAAACTTAGTTTAAGTGAAACAGTGTCCTATTACAAATACGCAGAGAAAATTTTAAGCCTTAGAAATGAATTTGAAAAACGTTTCGCAGATTTTGAGTCTTTGAAAGACAAGTTTTCTTTATTTTCTTCGATTTTTTCTGTAAATATACAGTAAGTACCTAACCAAATGCAAATGGATGTAATCGAAATCCAATGTGACTCCGATCTGAGATCTAAGTTTAATGAAGTTGGCATACCTGAATTTTACAAGTACTTGCCAGTCAGATTTGAGAAGACTCGAAGATTGGCTTATGAAATCATTTGTATGTTTGGAAGCACCTATCGATGCGAGCAGTTATTTTCACTGATGAAAGGAAATAAGTCACCTCTAAGATCCAGAATAACTGATTTACATTTGGGGTCTGTTCTAAAAGTAATAACTGCTAACAAAATTTCACCACAAGTTGAGAAGATGGTAACAGAAAAGAGATGCCAAGTGTCTGCCAGAAAAAAATAATATTGCTATTGTTCTTCTTCTTGTTCTTTCTTTAAATAAATTTGTTTCATATAAAAAGCTTTTCTTTTTTTTGCGGCCCATACAAATTTAGATCCTGCTGTTCCGGGCCGGAGCATTGGTTTCCACGTAGAGCGCATGGAAACCAATGCTCCGGCCCGGAAAGTCTTCGAATCCACACCCACAGGACAGCGCAGTAGAGGAAGACCGCGAATTAGGTGGCGCGCACAAGTGGAAGGTGACCTCACCCAACTCGGAGCGCGAAACTGGAGACATCTAGCTAGGGACCGAGCTAGATGGAGAAGTTTGTTGGGTGAGGCCCTAGTTCACACAGGACTGTAGCGCCACCTTAAGTAAGTAAGTAAGTAAGTGTTTTGGCCCGTGATAACCATTGAGTTTGACATGCTTGATCTACACCCAATGAACCAACTCATTGAAAAAACTAACGAATTCGAAAAACCTTTGTATCTTTTATATATTGACTTCAGTGAAGCATTTGACTCAGTAGAACATGACGAAATATGAACAGCGCTGACAAACCAAGGCATTCATCCTATCTTTATAAGGACATTGAAAAATATATATACAGACAGTGTGGCGAAAATAAAAACCGAAAGAATAGGAAGAGAAATAAAAATAAAGAGAGGCGTAAGACAGGGGGATCCAATGTCACCTCCATTATTCTCTGCCGTACTGGAAGAAATATTCAAGAAACTAAACTGGCACAATAGATATGGAATAAATATTTGGGGACAATATTTGAGCAACCTTAGATTCGCTGATGACATAGTTCTCATTTCATCAACTTCCGGACAAATACAAAATATGCTCATAGAATTGACCAATGAATGCAAGAAAGTTGGACTTATATCATATCAATAAGTCAAAAACTAAGATAATGACTAACCATATTAAAGATGACAAAATGCTGGATAACGATAACATAGAATATGTAGAAGACTATACATATCTTGGACATACTAAGTCATTCATTAACCAAGAGAAAAAAGAAGTTTCTAGACGCATTCCCAATAGTTGGAAACAATTTTGGAGTCTAAAACAAATATAACAATCAAATCTAAGGGACGAAACACGAAAATATATGCTAGACTCTGCTATTCTACCTGTTATGACGTACCTATGGGTTACAGACTTTATCCTTGACTTCAAGTTTACTTCACAAAATATATGCCAAACTAAGATGGAAAGAAAACTACTTAACCTACGAATTAGCCAGAGAGTGAGAAATAGTGAAATAAGACGAAGAACTGGTTTAACGGACGTTTAACTCCTTAAATGGAATTTGGCAGGATATATATCTATAATACAGGACCAAAGATGGACAAAAATCATTACAAAATGGGCACCACCAGAAAGCAGAAGACCAATTGGACGACCGAAGAAAAGATGGGCAGAAGATTTGCTTAAGGAAAGACAAAGTTAGTACAATGACGCAAAAGATAGAGATCTTTGGGCAACATTGGGGGAGGCTTATGCCAGATCATAGAATTTTGACACGTATCCATTTATGTATTTATTCAAACTTTGCTCACATATTAAAGTTGATAAAAAAAAAAAAGAAAAATTATGTCAATTTTATATTGTAATTAATTCAAAAGAAACAGAAAATGTAAACAAAAATGTAAATAAATATTGTACAAAATATCAATAATGGCAAATAAAAGTTTATAATAATAATAATAATCTAACTTCATAAAGAAAGTTAATGTAATCGGTCCAGTTTGTCAAATTATAAAGAGGTTGGGATGCTATCCACACTCCATTCATGCCCATCTGTCGATATTTCTAATAGTTTAACAAAATGTGTCGATTCCTCGGCGTTTTCGGGAATTAGGACTGCACATTATGGGGTATTTTTCATTTGGAGCTACACCTGCGTCCATATAAAGTCTAGCTCACACAACAACTGAAGCCAGTTAACCATTCATAACGTCGTAGATACTTCGAATTGGTGCTTGAACAACAGGCGATGGACGGCAATTTTTTCGAACAAAATCTTCTTCAGCGACGAATCACAATTCTCACTCGGTGGGTAGGTATGTGACTAAACAAAATTGTCGTATTTGGGGTTCTTAAAATCTTCAAGTAATTGAAGAGGGGCCATTACATCCACAAAAAGTCACTGTTTGGTGATTCGGAGGTGTGACTGGACTTTACTTCTTCGAAAACGACGATTGAACGACAGTCACCGTCAATTCGGAGCGTTATGATATATGATAACCGACTTTTTTTGCCTGCTATTAAGGAATACGACTTGGAGAATATGTGGTTTCAACAAGACGGTGCCACATGTCACACAACTCGAGCGAATATGGCTTTATTGCAAAAGAAATTTCCTGTCCGAGTAATTTCTCGTCGCTCTTGGCGATATAACTGGCCACCAAGATCATGCGAATTGACACGCCTTGCCTGGACTTTTGTTTGTGGGGCTACGCGAAAGACCATGTTTATGATGATAAACCTTTAACTCTTGAGCACTGTAGAGGAAGGCCATAATGCTACTAATTTACCATAATTAGTCACATGAAAAGAAACAAAGAAAAAGTTATAAACACGGAACAGGAACAAGAACCGGGCAAGAGAGCAAAGTCAATATGGTTACAAATCAAACATAACTAAATAACGCTGATGTCTTTAAACGAAGCGAACATAAATGAAGCCGTTCTAGATCATACAGTAAGAGTTTATAATCAGACACAGATATAATTAAACAACATAATTGTAAGTCATCAGCAAAAAGTAAACAAGAAGACCATAAAAAACATTAGGAAGATCATTAATAGAAAAAGAAAAAGTTAAGGACCAAAATGTCTGCCTTGAGGAACACCAAAATAATTAAAATTAAAATAATAATTGAAACCAGAATAATTATAATTAGAATTAGTTATAGACTGCTTACGCTCCGTAAGATAACATTTGATCTATCTTAGCAAAACCGAATGAATTCCAAAGATTTAAAATTTTTGAAGAAGAACATGATGATCAACACTGTTTAAGCTTTAAGGGCTTTAAAAAAATCCGTATACATATATACCTATTATCGATTTTTAACCCCTTTTCCATATTGCTTAGGCATTAGCTAAAAAAGATGATGTGATTGGTAACAGCTGATCTACCGCGAATGAAAACCAATTCGGTTCATACGATAAATTATTCTAAATAAATCATATAGTTTGGTATTGACAATGGGTTCAAAAATTTTAGGAATAAAATGAAGTTTTGAAATAGGTCCATAGTTAGAAATTTAATTGTTACGAGCCAGATTTATGCATTGGTATTATTTTTTGACACTTTCCATTCACGAGAATAAGAATTTAGAATATAACTAAAACTTAAGTTGTAATATTAAAAATTAAAAATTAAAATAAAAAAACTAAATAACTTATATTTATTTGTTTATTCTCGTAAATCTAAAATACAACTTGGAGACAAGTAAACCACATCAAGTACTTTCCATTTATTAAAAAACACCATTCCGAAGGAACAAGTTAAAAAGCTTGTTAAGAGATTTGGTCAAAACAGCTTTACAATTTGTCAACAGTGAATCCGTCCGTATCCGAGGCTTGTTGGTGCTTCGCAACTAAGGTGTTTTTACGTGACCAGTAAGTCACCCCGACGGCACAACCCCCAACTTGGAGGGCCAGATCTTTAGTATAACTCCAAGGACGGGGAGCCGGATAAACCGCTCCTTATAAGCCTGGGCCCCGAATATGTCGTAGAAGCCCTATAAGAGGTGTTCACTAAGTAGTTCAACCTTACTGGAACTGTAGACGCCACCGTTGATTCCATCTCGAGAATTCGCCCGCTGCCGTCTGGATAAGGAGAAGTGCCTTAGTGGAAACACCTCTCCTCCCTCTCGTTTACTGCCCCCAACAACTTTAAACTGGGATTAGAACCCAATCTCCAGTTGAGGTACTAGGCACCCGATGTTTACCGCGGGAAGGTGAGAGTAGGAGTTGATAGACAGAGGTGGGTTTTGAGAAAAACCTGTGGACGCTTGTGTCCTCTTGAATGCACATGTCTACCATTTGAACATCTGGAGATACATGTTGGTTGAGGCCCAGGTCCGCCCGGACTGTAGCGCCACCTTAAGTAAGTAAGTAAGCTTTACAATTTCTTGGGAATATAGGTGCCAAGTTGTCATAGCTTGTTTTACAAGATGGCCCAAGAAACAATAGTTGGGCAACTACTTTATCTTTGGAAATAAATAATTCACCAAAGTCATCATTGAATTTCGGAACAAATTACAAACCTTTTGTTCATTACACACTAGCGTGTCATTACGAGTTAAGAGCTCCATAGTTGGCTTTGGCAAAATTATACTGCACTTACTTCAAATTCATTAAAATGCAATGTTGTAAAATTCAAAAATTTAAGTTCAATTTCAAGAGCTACAATTATCCATTAAAGGTGGTATAGAAGTTGTATTAAATCTAAATAACGTATTACTTACTTTACTTTACTTTACTTTACTTTAGTTGGCGCTACAGCGCATAGTGCGAATGGGCCTCAAGAGGTAGTTCCCGCCAGCTTCCTCGATCTCTAGCTTGCTGTCTCTAGTTTTGAAAACAAAGTTGGCGTGCGTCGGCCTCAACTTGATCGTTACACCGCAGATGAGGTCTGATTCTGCTTCTTGTTTCCTCAGGCTTAGCTTTTAATACCCTACGGGCTGGAGCTTCGTAGCTCATTCGCTCCACATACCCTAGCCATCTCAATCGTTGAACACTTAGTTTTTTTTACCAGTGGCAAGTCCCTGTACAGCTCGTATAGTTCGTGATTGTATCTTCTCTGACATATATTATTTTGCCTGTCGACACAAAGCGGTCCATATATCGTACGTAAAACATTTCCCTCGAAGATATCAAAGGATCCATTATTTATTTATTTGCAGAGTTGACAGCAGTACCCAGATAGATAATTTCATTTACCACCTCGAAGTTGAATCGACTCTATTCGATGACAGTAAACTTTTTGTTTATTCTTCGTTAATCACAAGACCCATTTTGTTCGCTTCAGACTTGATACCGGAAAAGGCACCCAAAACTGCTCGTTTGGTTCTTCCCATAATGTCAATGTAATCTGCATATCCAAGATATTGTGTGGATTTTTGAAAGATGGTGCCATTGGTGTTGACGTTGGTGTATTGAACACTCTCTTTGAAATCGATGAAAAGATGATGCGTATCGATGTTATATTCTAAGGGCTTCCATAGGATCTGGCGTAGAGTGAAAATTTGTTTAATGGTAGATTTTCCAGGTCTAAAGCCACACTGATAATAGCCATTCTATTCATCTGTGAATGGCTTCAGGATTTCACATAATACGGTAGACAGGATCTTGTAGGCGATGCTTAAAAGGCTGATGCCTCTGTAGTTCACGAAAGCGGTCACCTTTCATACGGATCGGACAGATAGTAATTGAACTCCACTCGTAGGGCATGCTTTCTTCCGAACAGATTTTGGTTATGAGTTGATGCATGCTCCTTACCAGATCAGTTCCCGCGTGCTTGCAGATTATTAACTAAATGGAATTGTCGAGACTGCTCGTTGGTGGGATCGTGGGTTTTATCGCCATTAAGCAGCTGGTTAAAATTATCTTTCCAAATTTTCTTTACTTGAGTATTTCCCTCCTTATCTTTGCAGGCCCCAGGGTGGCTAGTGAATTCGGTTATTTGACTCTGTATATAAAAACTCCGCACCTGTTTCCTACTAAAGCATCCTTGGATTTCCTCGACTTGCTGCTCATGGGCCTTTTTCTTGTGCAAAGCTCCAGACACATCTCATCCGTTGTCGTATTCTTTGCAAGCTCTAAGGATATTTTGTCGGAAAAGGTATATGTTTCAAGAAAATTACCCTTTTCCAAGGAAAATGGTCGGAACGGAATTGTTTACAACGAATTTGTTTAAGCCAAACTAATTTTCAGCAACATAAAAAGTCATTTCATTATTCCATAGGAATGTAGAAAAATTTATATTGTTTATGTTTTGCTCTTTAATAATTAATTTGTATTTAAAAATTGCTTTTTATTTTAGCACAACACTTTATTTGGTCAAAAGTAATGAATAAATTATTATGTGCGGCATCAATTTAATAAAACTTTCACGTCAGCCATTATTATTTTGTAGAATTAACTTTTGTCATCATTATGCTATAGTTTTTTGTGGCTACAGTATTTAAAAAAAAAAATTGTTTTGAGGTCACTATTTACAAGTTATAAGGTACGTAAATCCGTTTCATTCCTAATTCCATGCATCACACATGTCCATGTGTTCATTCGTTCATTCACTTTATTGAATCGAATAAATTTGCCACATGCCACACTGGATGCCTCCCCTTCCACCACCCCTCCCTTCGAAAGGACTCACAATCATTCGTCCTCTCCATATCATCACCCGTTCGGGATATGTGTACTCGTAGGTTGTAGCTGGGTCCTTGGGCGTCATCACGCAGTGCAAAGCGAATTTTAAATTCGTTTATGAATGCGTTTTCTGACAGATGTTGCCATCAAATTACGATGGAAATTATTTGGATGTAACTTAAGCCACAAACGTGCCATGCAAACTAACAAATTATTATGATCCCTCTCTGGCTTTCAGTTGGTTTAAGGGGGGGGGGGCTCCTAGATTCTGTACGACTCGAAAGTCGAAAGTGATATAGGCCAACGAATGACCCCAATTCCCCTTCTCCCACAGAATCATCATCATCATCGTCCTCAGGAACGATGCGCTATGAATGTATTATTTTATTGGAATGCACAGGCCATGTTATCTAAAAGCGGGAATATTCAGCTTTGGTCGGGTAGGACAACAAATGCACAAGCTCATATTTGACTGGGCCAAATGTTCATCAATTTCTCAATGCATTCATATCATACACGAGTTTGAGGCTGAGGAGCACAGGACCTGCTGAATTGTGGAAGCAAAACATACGACCCAGGATATTCAACACGAGTCGTAGCTATAGAATAGACTATAAGATGATGGGGTGTAGCCTTGACCATAAATTTCTCTGGTCGGGTTTCTGTCAGTCGCAATGATGTTAAGTTAAAAGGATGACTCAGAGGTAGCATGTAGGTAGGTTCGAGAAGAGGCTTTTCAATGACGCACTAATTATATTGGTATATCAAGAATTTTGATGATAACGATGACAGATATGGCAATTTAACACTTTGCTGTACATATTTATACAGTGGTCTGGTCGTGTTTGAGGCTTATGCGTTGGCATTTGTTAGATGTTTATGTCGAAGGTTTTCAGTCGAAGGGTCAATGAATTTACCTTTATGGAAATTCTTTAACTTAGGTGGCACGGTCTAGGAATCAAGAAGGTACAATGTGCTATTTATTTTTTCGTTTTCTCTAGTGTGCACTTTTTGTCTGCTTTGTAAATTTTCCAAGTAAATTAATTTTTAATCAAAAAACTCTCCCTTTCTTCCTTCGAACTCAATCCTGACGTAGAAAGAATCAAGGGGTGTTATGTCGTCTCCTTATGTATGCATAATGCACATGAATGGAAAATTATATATTATTTTTTTTTGTTAATATTGGCATTATAACTAACACTAACTTATTGAAAATAATTTCTGTTAAAAATGTTCACATCTAAAAAAAAGTGCGTATACGCCTAAGTGAATCAATTTTGTGTAATAACTGCAAATAAGGATATTGTAATGTGTATACATACACTCTTTACCTCTTTTAATATCGGATTAATAGGAGAACTAGCTTCTTTAAACATCGAGAAACATCTAGTGGCTAAGAGGGGAACTCAATTCAATCAGCGCATACAAGAACCTCGAAAGGGGCAACATCTAGTGGAGAGGAGAACTAGCTTCGTTAAGCATCTAGTGATGAAGAGGAGAACTTCGTTAAGCATCGAGAACAATCTCGTAGATTCTCGAACCGATTTGAGGTATATAAATAGGCGCTCGGAAGCGAAGCGGATGATTATTGGTTGTAAACTGCGATAAGTAAAGACTGTGTATAAAAAGTAATAATTGAAAGTAAAGACTGTGTTTGAAACGTAATAATTGAGTGTTCAATAAATAAGTGGAACAATTTAAATAAAGTAAAAATCGTGTTTTATTTACAAGTGCGAATAAGTTTTAATTGTCGGACCAAGCCGAATATTACATTGGTGTCAGAATAAGGGATTAAAACTTATTGAGAATAAAAACAGTGAGTGAACTATTTTGTGTGAAGTAGTGAAGTTAAAAATAAAAAAAAATGAGTAAAGTTTTGAAAGACTTAACTGTCCCTGAGCTAAAGGCCGACCTAAGCAAACGTGGCTTAAGTGGGACAGGCGTTAAAACCGAACTCGTTAAACGGCTGCAGGAATATCTGGAGCAGCAAAATGAAGACCCAGATACGTTTGCTTTCGAATTAGAAGCAAAAGTGGAAGAGGTAAATGCAAATGTTGCCTTATCTAACATGATGTCACTTCTTTTAACCAAATTTGAAGAGAATGAAAAGAATGTCCTGAAAGAACAGCAAAACGTGCTCAAACAACTAGAAGCTCAAAGAAGTGACCAAAAACAAGGACAGCAGAATGTTCTCAAACAACTAGAAGCTCAAAGAAGTGACCAAAAGCAAGAACAGCAGAATGTTCTCAAACAACTAGAAGCCCAAAGGAATGATGTCCTCAAACAACTAGAAGCCCAAAGGAATGATGTCCTGAAACAACTAGAAGCCCAAAGAAGCGACCAAAAGCAAGAACAGCAGAATATTCTAAAGCGGTTCAACGAACAGAGAAACCTTTTAGAAGACAGGTTTGCGGACTTCGAACAGAAAATCAATACTCTCGAAGAGCGCGTCGAAAAGCAAAATGCACGTTTCGAGAAAATGAACAAACAAATCGAAACCCTCACAAATGAACTAGAAAAAGTGCGAAATATGAAAGCTCGAGAACCTTCTGGTGAGTGCTCAAGGAAGAGAGAAGTGAATTCTCCAAGCTTTGATGGTCAGATTCCGTGGCCAATCTACAAGAAACAGTTTGAAGCAGCAGCGTTAACAAACGGCTGGGACGATCAGGAAAAATGCATTGCTCTTACGCTTGCTTTAAGAGGATCTGCTGCTGAACTGCTACAAACCATCCCAGCAGAACAGAGTGGTGACTCTTCATAGTTCTGGTAAACGCAATCGAACAGCGGTTTGGGAATAGCCACATGGCAGAAGTCTTCCGAGTTCAGCTTAACAATAGGACACAGAAAAGAGGTGAAACTCTGCAGCAGCTTCAGGCAGATATCGAGCGATTGGTTCACCTGGCATATCCAACAGCTGGTAACGAAATAATAAATCAACTTGCTGTTGAAGCCTTTGTGAGAGCTGTGGGCGATATAAATCTCCAAAGGGCTATCCGTACTGTCGGAAAGCGAACGCTACCAGAAGCATTGTCTTTCGCTCTGACGATGGAAGCTGCAGAACAAGCTTCCCAAAACGTGCATCGCGTAAGAAAATTAGAAGTTCAAGAATGCTCTTGTCAGAAGGCTACTGTGGAAAGGAGTCAGCGAGGCGGAGTAGCACGATGCTGGAACTGCAATAAGACTGGGCATCTACAGCGACAGTGCAAATTACCGCGAAGAGGAACCGCATGACAACACTTTGGAAACAGAAGTAATTTTACGGCTCAAAGTAACATTAACAACGAAGTTGATTCCCACCCGGGAAAACGAATAAGAACCAACTTTAGGGGCAGAAGCTGATTTGTGGTATCGATGGCCCCGGGAACGACATCCAGGTTTATCAAACGAAACTTGACAACAAGAACAGACCATATAGCAAGACTGTAAGCATTGTAGACGACAAGAAGAAAAAGATGTGGTTACTGTGCAACGAACCAGAGTCGATCCCATTGATGGCTGGAGCAACGACGAGTTGAGGAAGGCTCAACAAGAAGACTCAGATATCGAACCCATCCTCGCTTGGAAGGAACACCAGGAAAAACCAGAAAGGGCTGATATCTCCGATAGAAGTTCGACTCTAAATGCCTATTGGGCACAGTGGGACTCGTTTCATGTCCAAGAGGGTGTCATTCGACGTAAATGGGAATCAGCAGATGGAAAGTCTTATGTAATGCAGCTAGTCTTACCGAGATCGAAGGTTATGGACGTTCTGCGAGAGATGCATGGTGGAGTTTCGGGAGGCCATCTAGGAGTGAACAAGACGCTAGAAAAGGTTCGACAACGATTTTACTGGCTACATGCAAGGGAAGATGTCGAGAAGTGGTACCGAAAATGTGATACCTGTGCTGCTACCAAAGACCCGAACAAAAAGAACCACAGCCAAATGCAGCAGTATAATGTCGGAGCACCCTTCGAAAGGATTGCAGTAGACGTGGCGGGTCCATTTCCGGAAACAAATAATGGAAATCGTTATATTCTGGTCGTCATGGATTACTTCAGCAAGTGGCCTGAAGCATACGCCATTCCAAACCAAGAAGCCAAAACAGTCGCATACCAAATTGTCTTCAACTGGGTTAGCAGATTCGGCGTTCCATTAGAACTGCATTCTGACCAGGGAAGGAATTTTGAATCAAACATATTTCAGGAAGTTTGTTGGCTTCTTGACATCAAGAAGACAAGAACAACACCACTTCACCCACAATCTGATGGCATGGTCGAACGATTCAACCGAACCCTGAAGGAACATCTTTGCAAAGTTGTGGACGACAACCCGCGAGATTGGGATCGACACATTCCACTGTTTTTGATGGCGTATCGAAGTGCAGGACATAGCTCAACTGGTCATACACCGTCTGAGGTTTTGATGGGAAGGAACATCAGACTGCCGAGCGAAATAAAATTTGGATGTCCCACATCGGAGCAGCTAGTCTTACCGAGATCGAAGGTTATGGACGTTCTGCGAGAGATGCATGGTGGAGTTTCGGGAGGCCATCTAGGAGTGAACAAGACGCTAGAAAAGGTTCGACAACGATTTTACTGGCTACATGCAATGGAAGATGTCGAGAAGTGGTACCGAAAATGTGATACCTGTGCTGCTACCAAAGACCCGAACAAAAAGAACCACAGCCAAATGCAGCAGTATAATGTCGGAGCACCCTTCGAAAGGATTGCAGTAGACGTGGCGGGTCCATTTCCGGAAACAAATAATGGAAATCGTTATATTCTGGTCGTCATGGATTACTTCAGCAAGTGGCCTGAAGCATACGCCATTCCAAACCAAGAAGCCAAAACAGTCGCATACCAAATTGTCTTCAACTGGGTTAGCAGATTCGGCGTTCCATTAGAACTGCATTCTGACCAGGGAAGGAATTTTGAATCAAACATATTTCAGGAAGTTTGTTGGCTTCTTGACATCAAGAAGACAAGAACAACACCACTTCACCCACAATCTGATGGCATGGTCGAACGATTCAACCGAACCCTGAAGGAACATCTTTGCAAAGTTGTGGACGACAACCCGCGAGATTGGGATCGACACATTCCACTGTTTTTGATGGCGTATCGAAGTGCAGGACATAGCTCAACTGGTCATACACCGTCTGAGGTTTTGATGGGAAGGAACATCAGACTGCCGAGCGAAATAAAATTTGGATGTCCCACATCGGAGCTGCAAGCCGAGGATGACTACATTGATGACCTCAGAGAAAGACTCCTTCAGATCCACGACAATACCAGGTTGAAAATAAAGATGTTCAGTGACCGAATGAAGACACGCTACGATATAAGAGCGACAACAACAGAGTTCCAAGCAGGAGATCGAGTGTGGCTTTACAATCCCCATCGACAAAAAGGGTTGTCACCGAAACTTCAACGGGACTGGGAAGGTCCATATACAGTCATTACAAAAATCAACGATGTCGTGTACCGGATACAAAAGGGAGTCAGAGGAAAACCTAAAGTTGTACATCACGACCGGCTACACCGCTACAGTGGTGATGAGAACGATGGATTTGTTCGGGACGATCAATCCTAAGGAGGGGGCAATGTAATGTGTATACACTCTTTACCTCTTTTAATATCGGATTAATAGGAGAACTAGCTTCTTTAAACATCGAGAAACATCTAGTGGCTAAGAGGGGAACTCAATTCAATCAGCGCATACAAGAACCTCGAAAGGGGCAACATCTAGTGGAGAGGAGAACTAGCTTCGTTAAGCATCTAGTGATGAAGAGGAGAACTTCGTTAAGCATCGAGAACAACCTCGTAGATTCTCGAACCGATTTGAGGTATATAAATAGGCGCTCGGAAGCGAAGCGGATGATTATTGGTTGTAAACTGCGATAAGTAAAGACTGTGTATAAAAAGTAATAATTGAAAGTAAAGACTGTGTTTGAAACGTAATAATTGAGTGTTCAATAAATAAGTGGAACAATTTAAATAAAGTAAAAATCGTGTTTTATTTACAAGTGCGAATAAGTTTTAATTGTTGGACCAAGCCGAATATTACAATATTATGTCTATATTTTCAAATATTCGCTGATATGAACGTTTAACGTTTAAGGCTTGTTATTTATAGGTATCAACTTAATCATATTTCTTTGATGTTGGACAAAAAGATCTTAAGTCAGAAATTTTTGACAAAGACTTAAATAAACGTACGTTAAAATAAAACCAAATATGCCTTTTTTCTGATTTATTGTCTGAAGTTTAAATTAATGCCATTGTTAGCATATACATACATACATATATATACTTTGCCATCTGAACCAAAAAGGTTGTATATTCGCTCTGATTGGTGAAAATGCATTTCTTTCAATGGTTAAAACCTTTGCAGAAGTTCTCTTAAGCGAATACAATTCTCTTCAACTTGTCGATTTGACTTGCTAACGGCTTTTTCCTGGCTACATGTCCATTATAGTTGTTTTTTTTTCTAAATAGGTGTCTTTGGACAGGCTTTCCTTTTCAGATATTTTCGGCTTCTTCAGCCAGCTTAGAACTTATTTTGGAATTTTCCTTAACTTTTCTTATAATCCACCTTTCATCGGAATGATAAAAATGTTTGTACTGCTCTAGATGATAGTGTGTTTTTTAATTGGGTAATTCTCCAAATATTTATCAGCTAGATTCTGCATCTGCCTTTCACTTGATATAAAACCGAAAATAGTAAAAATCAACGTGAAAAACGATAGACAAAGGTCGATGCAGCAGAAAACTTCACAAAAGATAATTCAGAATTCTAATGATGCTAGAAAAAAGGGGTTTAATGTAGTAACTTATAGTGACCTTTCCTCTTAAAACTTGTGGTGTTTCCGAGTTTACGTCAAGCAGGAAACAGCAGACCTTAAGTGAGATTTTTGTGCTTGTTCTTTTGGAAATCTCAAGGATGTTCCAAACGTCACTAAACCACAAAAACAATGATTTTGGCAAATTTGTATATTTAATTTTTAGCGAAGAATTTTTAAACCCTCTGTGATCTATTGAAAAAATAAGATTTGGTGAAGGATATGAAAGTTTAAAAATATTTCAGTTTCATCTTTTTCGATTCAACTGAGTTGTTTTTCACAGGGCAAACATACATTTTTGATGTCGTTACTCACAGAAAATCATATTATTAAATTCACTCTATGATTTCGAATATATGATTTCGAATTGAATTGCTTTGTTTGCAAATACGATTAGGCAAAGAAACTCTTAAGATGTTTTGAATTCTTCCATCGATGAAAATTGTTGTACAACGCCCTGGCTCTCTACGAGCTGTCGCGCCACCTTATTTATATATTTTTAACGATGAAAGTTTGTAGTTTACTGTGTAAAAGTTGAACTTACTCACTGGGTTCTCCATCCACGTTTGTACGTCCGTACATGTGTACGACCGTGCGTTCGCGACGTTTTTTTTGTCGTCCATAGCTCAAGAACCAGTAGAGATATCGACTTTAAATGTTAAGTTCTTGCCTACTTAAATAAGAAGACGATCCTTTCTATATAAAAAATCATTTATTAATTCAAGTACCTTGCTTAAGTATAGGAAAATTATGACCTGAAGGTGTGGAGGTTATCGCAAAAAAAAGAAAGAAACGACAAGGTATTTTTGACAGAAGGAAGTCTATCATTTTCATCGCAAAAATCTCTCCAGGGTGCGTAGGTGTTATTATAGATTGCTGAGTTCAGGGTTGGTAAATACACAACAGTCCTCCCCTCTTAATTGTTTAGTAACCCAACCACTCTACAGGTTTCTTAACGCGACTGCTTCTTCGAACCGTGGGTGCTACTTCAGTGTCTTTGTCCAAATTATCTGCTTCCTTCGAGATTGATGGTGATGGTTGAACTACTCCTTCACTCCAGGATTCATTGGGCTTAGGTGATTGCGCCACAGGTGAATGAAACTCATCACCAGATGTTTGTATCGGCGAATTTGTTGTAGGGCCACCGCATGTGGGGCTAGGTATAGGAGCAGGGTTTGAAAGTTGCACATCTGGATCCTTCGGTGCTTGTTTTTCATCCACGTTACACTTCTGAATCTGGTCCATATGCCTTCTCCATAGCTTCCCGTGAACATCAATGAAATAATGGAAAAGTCCGTCTTGACGTACTATTTTTCCAAACTCCCACTTTTTGTCCTTGCTAGAATACTCTCTTACTTGAACCTTATCTCCCGGGTAATATTGCACACCTCTTGGATATGGCCCGTGTAGTTTCTCCTTTACGTTATCGATGGTGTTTGGCCGGATCAAATCCAATCTGATGCGTATATCTCGCTGGAGAAATAATGTACAGGGTGCCACTCCGGTTGTAGAGTTTGGTGTCTTTCTGTAACGCATAAGATAGTTCGAAAGTTTATAAGCAATGTTACCTGGGTCGTTAATTATTTTTCGGAGAGCCACTTTAATATTTTGAACAAACCGTTCAGCTTGACCATTAGTGGCTGGATGGTATGGAGCAGTGAACTTATGATTGATACCATTTTCTTTTAAGAATCTCTTAAATTCCCCCGGGGTAAAAGTAGGCCCATTGTCACTGACCAATGTCAAGGGTAGACCATATCGGGCAAACAGGTCACGTAACACTTCGATTGTCCTTGCTGCTTTCATGCTATTCATTTGAAAAATTTCTGGCCACTTAGAATGTGCATCGACCACAATCAAAAAATATTTTTCAAAAAACGGTCCCGCAAAATCAACGTGTACCCTTTGCCATGGGGTTGATGGATATTCCCATGGATGTTGAATCCTTTTCGATGATTTTTGAACTCTTCTGCAGGCCATTCATTTCTGGGCTAAGTCCTCGATGTCAGTGTCAATATGTGGCCACCACACATAGCTTCGTGCCAATGCTTTCATCTTAACAATCCCGACGTGAGCAGTATGTAATTCTGCCAGTATTAGTTCCCTTAGTGTCTGAGGAATCACCACCCGATTGTTCCTGAGAATTGTACCATTTGTTAGTGAGAATTGATAGTCTTTACCTTCAAATCCAGCTGTGTATAATTTTTTCCCCAGCATTAAGTTGTTATACACCTCCTTTAGAGCTGGATCTCTACATGTCTCCTCAGCAACTCGTTTTGGGTAACAGGAACAACGTCTATTTGCTTCATTTGGTAGTAGGTTACGTTGTCATCATCTTTAGGTTCATCCAACTGTAGGGGCAAACGAGAAAGCGCATCTGCATTGCCGTGGTCCCCCGTCACTCGATACACAATTTCATAAGTGTAGCCTTGCAGAAACTGTGCATAATGCAGCATACGAGTGGCCACCATACTTGGTAAACTTTTGCTAGGGCTAAAAATAGCAACTAATGGTTTATGATCGGTGATTAGTGTGAACTTCCGGCCATAGCAATAACGAAAAAATCTTTTTAACGCCCAGAATATTGAAGTCGCCTCTTTGTCAATTTGATTATAATTTTTTTCTGAGTTTGACAGAGATCGCGAGGCGTAAGCGATTGGTCGTTCCTGTCCATCTGGGAATGTGTGGGATAGCACAGCCCCTAGACCATATGGGCTCGCATCGGTCGCCAATGATAGAGGTAATTTTGGATTGTACGCACAAAGAACAACATCCGAAGTTATTTCAGATTTGATGCTCCTGAACACCTTCTCACATTCTTGACTCCATCGGAAATCCTGGCCCTTTTGTAGTAGATTGTGTAACGGGTTCAATTTAGAGGAGAGATTCTGCAAAAATCTCCCATAGTAGTTCACCAGACCCAGCCAGCTTCTGACCTCGGAAATATTTCTCGGAGCTGGTGCGTCAGTTATAGCCTGTATTTTGTCTTTGGTCTTTTCGAGCCCCCTTTCCGAAATTATGTGGCCCAGATATGTTATTGAACTTTCAAAAAACTTACACTTGCTGAGTTTGATGCGGAGTCCAACGTTATTTAAACGGCGAAACACTTCTTCAAGACGCAATGTATGTTCTGCAAGACTGGATCCTTGGATTTTTATGTCGTCCAAAAACACGCATACTCCAGGAATATTATCCAATGTTTGCGTTATGTACCTTTGCCAAATAGCTGGAGCAACTTTTGTACCAAACATCAGCCTGTTTACTTTATAGTCACCTTTAATGGTTGATATCGCCTGCATTTTAGCGCTTCGAGTGTCCATTGGCATATGCAGATAAGCTTCGCTCAGATCCAATGTCGTGAAACTCTTACCACCCATCATAGATGTCGCAAAAATATCCTCCACGTGAGGAATTGGATAGTGATCATTCTTAAGTACTTTGTTCAAAGTAATTTTATAATCGGCACAAAGTCTAATCGATCCGTCTTTTTTTATGATAGGGACCACCGCCGGTGTCCCCCATTCACTGTATTGCATTTTTGTTATAATGCCTTCACTCTCTAGACGGTCAATTTCTATGTTCATTTTATCTTGGAGTGCATAAGCCACCTTGTGAGCTGGAATGTAAATTGGTTTAGCACTGTCATCGAGAAATAATTTGACTTCAAAATTATTTATTCTACCAATTCCGGATTGAAAAACATCACTAAATTTAGCTTTTAAAGCATGCAGTAACTTCTCTTTTGACATAGGTATAGAATTACTCACTTGATTTAATTTTGGCAACTCAACTTTGAATACTTTAATCCACTCTCTTCCGAAAACTGCATCTACCTTTCCTGGCATTATATAAATGTTGTCATTTGCCTCCTCGTTGCCGTATCTTACATGCATTGTCGAATATCCAATCGGCTGAATGATCTCTCCAGTGTAGGTCCGAAACGGAATATTGGATTTGTACATCTGCTTATTTGGCCATGAATCACTAAATTCTTGATAAGACATTGAAGAAACTGCAGCGCCCGTGTCCAGCTCTAGCTGTTTTGACACACCGTCTAGAACTAATGTGAGCATGAACTTCCTCGGCTTTCTCTTATCTTCGTAAAACGCACCTAGTCAGCTGGTTCATGTAGTAACTGTCTTGCTCCTCGTCGTCGTCGACGGAGTGTGATTCTAGAGAGGGAAGCTGATTTTGTTTAAAAAATTGTCTGTGCTTGGTAATGGGTGCGGGTGGAGAAGGTCGGGGTTTTTTATCACTACTGTTGTTAGACATCATCCCGTTATTCATGCAAACGCGAGCTAGATGACCTACTTTCCGACATTTAGAGCACACTGCTCGATTGTGTTTGCATGCAGTTGCAAAATGATCTTTATCACTACATCGGTAGCAGTAGTTGGAATTTGGTGAATAATTGTTGGTCTTTGGTTTGCTTGTACTTGCAATGTGGTTTTGGTAATTGCTCAGCGAAGTAGCTTGCAAATTTTGAATTTGTTTGGAGTCTTTTTGTGCAGATTCCATTGCAAGTGTAGCCGTTACGCAAATCTTTAAACGCATTGTTTGGTTCTTTTAATTGAATTAATTTTTCTAACCAGTGTACATTTCGGAGGCCGCTAATGAATTGCTGCCTCAGGTGGGCGTCGGCAGTCGACGCTTGGCAACATGTGCACTTAAAATCGCAGTTTTTGCACATTTTTTTAAGGTCTGCAACAAAGTTAGATATTGTCTCTCCTTCATGTTGCGTTCGCTTCGTGAACCTATTTTGTTCTGCTATAACGCTAGGCGCAGGGTTTACATGATCTTTGACCAATTTAATTAGTTCATCATAACTTTTAGTCGTTGGGTCTTCTGGGCTGGTTAAGTTGCAGAGTAATTGAAGAGTTTTCGCCCCCATTGCGTGAATTAACCAATTAATTTTGCTTTCTTTGACAACATCAGTGTTCCCTGTCAGGTTTCTCAAACAAAAGAAATTCTCAAGCCTTTTAATGAAAATCTCCCAGCTTTCATTCTCCTCGTTGAAGCTTTCCAGTTGGATTACTTCAGGCTGCGGTTGACTGGCATTGTTGGTGCTGCCCTGATTGGCATCCATAATTAAATTCGCTGGTTTTTGTTTTTCTTTTCCGCCTCATCGCCACTGTTAAGTTCTTGCCTACTTAAATAAGAAGACGATTCTTTCTATATAAAAATTCATTTATTAATTCAAGTACCTTGCTTAAGTGTAGGAGAATTATGACCTGAAGGTTTGGAGGTTATCGCAAAAAAAAGAAAGAAACGACAAGGTATTTTTGACAGAAGGAAGTCTATCATTTTCATCGCAAAAATCTCTCCAGGGTGCGTAGGTGTTATTATAGATTGCTGAGTTCAGGGTTGGTAAATACACAACAATTTAAATTTTGTTATACAGATAATAATAGAGAAAGATGCAGAAAGGGCGCTCAAGAAAATTGCGTGGGTGTTTTTTTTTTACCATAGCAGCTCCGCTGTAAACGCAGAAAACAACACCAGCGCTGAGATCAAACGAAGAATAACTCTTGCTAACCGCTGTTTCTTTGGGTTAAGAAAGCAATTGAGTGGAAAAATTCTCTCTCGAAGGACCAAAGTGTCGCTATATAAGACCCTTATCATCCCCGTCCTGCTATACGGTGCAGAAGCATGGACTTTGACAAAAGCGGATGAAAGCACCTTGGGTCGTTTCGAGAGAAAGATTCTTCGTGTGATCTACGGTCCCGTATGCATCGAAGGGGAGTGGAGGAGAAGATGGAACGACGAGCTGTACGGGCTGTACAGCGACGTAGACTTAGCAAGAAGGGTAAAAGTCCAACGACTAAGATGGCTAGGTCACGTAGAGCGCATGGAAACCAATGCTCCGGCCCGGAAAGTCTTCGAATCCACACCCACAGGACAGCGCAGTAGAGGAAGACCGCGAATCAGGTGGCGCGCACAAGTGGAAGGTGACCTCACCCAACTCGGAGCGCGAAACTGGAGACATCTAGCTAGGGACCGAGCTAGATGGAGAAGTTTGTTGGGTGAGGCCCTAGTTCACACAGGACTGTAGCGCCACCTTAAGTAAGTAAGTAAGTTAAAAAAAAAGGTGACAATTTTGGTTAACCCCAAATATCACACGAACCAATAACGCTAATATATTTTTGAAAAAAAATCCAAGTAACGGTTTTTTTTATAAATAAAAAAAATGGAAAAAAATATTTGTCAACTCGAAAATTTAAAGAAAAAAAAAATATTTTATCTGCAATTTTGAGCAACGAAGAAACCATTTTTCAACATCTGGTAAAATTTTGAGAAAAGTCGAATGGACAGTTTTTTTTATAAAAAATAAAAACCTAAAAAAAAACATTACTCAAAGTTGGTAAAAATTGATTTTCGACTCAAATATTTTTTTTAAAATTATAAATCCAACAGACAGTTTTTTCATAAGCAAAATAAAATCTACAAAAATTAGTACGCAAATTTGGTAAAAAATGATGTTCGGTTCTCGATATCTTGTGAACAATAGAAGATCGACTTCAAATTCATTTCATTCATCCAATTGGTATTTTTTTATAAATAAATAAAAATTTTAAGAAAGGCTGCAAAAATTAGTAAAAATTGGTTTTCATCTAAAAATCTCGTTAAAAAAAACTGATTTTGAAATCAAACTATTTCATTATAGATATATGAAAAATATTGTTGATAATTTTTTAATTTTTAAGAAACAAAACACTCAACCCTACAAACTTTTAAGCAAGACAAAATCGACAGATGGGATTTGAAGTTATCAGTGTGGGTCGCATCCCAGCCTCTTTTTTCGATTTATACTATAAAGACTCCTTATTTATTGTGGTTACCAAGTTGAAATTTGGCATGTCCTAGTCTGTAAAATTAATTTGATAGTTTTGAGTAATAACCTTCTCTTCAGATTTGATCTTCTTTTTGTTATACTTTTGACCCAGCGAAATGACATTATCCCTCGTAAATTTACCTGCAGCAATCGCAAACAAAAGCATTCATTATTTTTTTGAAGAACTGTTTATATAGGACCAAGAGCCTTGCTTCATTAAAGAATTTCCAACGTCCGAAGTGTAATTATAATTTATTTTATTTATTTATTATAAATTATATAATAGTTGATTTCCGTTTTCAACTCGATGGTTTTTTATTGCTAACCGAGCCGTTTCACAAGCTGCTTGAATATATCTAAGTAATGTGATAACGTTATTTTAATTCCCCAAAAATTTGTATTCATTATGGCACTTTAAAAACGTATTTGTTCCTTTTAAACCATCAAACGAAATTTAAAAACTTCGATTCACTTATTTTTCAAATATAACCACTGGTGGTGTCAAAGCTGCTTTAATGGTCTCTTGGAAATGACCAACAATAAAGAAAATGATTTCATTTTAGCTTCAAGAAAAACCCAATTTTGAAGAAAGGTCTTACAATTTATAAAATTGTCCGAAATATTTTTGAATAATAATGAAAAATCGGTCTTAATATAATCGAACTACAGAATTTATTTCTCTTCAAAACTGTAAATGCCATTTGATTTCTTAAAAAAAAATCTAAGATTTGAAAAAAAAAAATTGAAAGTCGTTAGCGCGGTTTTATTTTTAAATTAGTTTTGTATATATAGAATTTTTCAATTTGTTTAGAAATATTTATAGTATGCAGTTGTTTGATTTTCGTAGAAAAATATTTTGAAAAAAGAGGCTGGGATGCGACCCACACTGATAACTTCCCATCCCGTCTGTCGATTTGTCTTGCTTAAAAGTTTGTAAGTTTTCGTGTTGGGTTAAAAAAGTTGTTAGTTGAATTATTCTTAAACATTTAAAAATTACCAACAATATTTTTCATATAAAGAAATAGTTTAGTTTGAAAATCTAGTTTTATTAAATAGATTTTTAGTCGAAAACAAATTTTTACCAATTTAAGTAGCATTTCTTAAATTTTTACAAATTGGATGAATGAATTTAATTTGAGAGATATCAAGAACCGAACATCAATTTTTACAAAATTTGCGTACTATTTTTTGTAAATTTTATTTTTTTTTTATTAAAAAACGGATTGTTGGATTTTTTTCAAAAAATATACTTGTTTGGTATCACGTTACAATATATTATATAAAATTTAATTCAAGTTTCTAGCGTTTTTGGTTCGTAAGATATTTAGGGTTAACCAAAATTTTCACCTTTTTTTAAACTGCTATGGTAAAAAAACACCCACGCAATTTTTTTGAGAGTCCCTTCTGCATCTTTCTGCCTTATTATCTATATAACAATATTTATTTGAAGTCGATATCTCTTCTGGTTCTTGAGCTATGGACGACAAAAAAAAAGACGCGAACGTACGGACTTACGAAAGTACGTACACACGCACGCACAGACATCTTTCTAAAAATATTTTATTTCGACTCTAGTGACCTTGAAACGTCGAGAAATGTCAAAATTGTCAATTTGACAAATCGGACCCATTACAATAACTTCCTATGGGAAGTTAATAAAGGGATTATAGATGTGGAAAACCACCACGCCTCAAAAAGCCTTCTATACATGTTTTTTCGAATTTTATAAAGTAATATTTAAAAAAATTTAAGTGATACATTAATATCAAAAATAAGTCGGATTTGAATTAAGATCATTAAAACCCATTGGAAAATTATAATTTTATTGGCAGGTAGAAAACCTTGTCGACAATGAAACAGTGCATACTTGAAAAAACCACATAAGTTCTTTTCTTCATTTTTAAGGATTTTTTGATTCTCTAAAAATCCTTTCGTTTAACATTTGATAGTATCAAGTTAAGTTGCACCAGTCTCCTAAATTAATTTCTTTTAAATGGAGCAAAGTTGTTTAAAAAAAAACATTTATGTTTGTTTGAGTAAAGTGATCTAATTTGTGTTCTTGTAGTTATTTCTTTTTCACAGCAACACAAAGTTGCTGTCCTATTAACTTCTTTCTATGTCCTTTTTGCCAGATTAGCCCATTCCAGACATTAAATGATTAAAAACGGAACAAAAGTTTTAAAATCATAAATGGTGTAGTGGCCTATATTTTCATTTAAAAACAAACCTTAACAATTAGGTACCTATTTCTTTGGGAAGTCAACAATTAATAAATCTAAATCTTAACGTGTCAGTTCCTTTCGATTAATTAAAACTTCAACCTTAATTTCAAAGCTTTGCTTAAGTAAACCGTAAAAAGGCTTAAATTAAAAATAATAATAAAAAAAGGATAATTGCTTATCAAAAATTAAAAAAAAAAAAAAGTTTGCTTATACCTACTAGTAAACAAATACAGACAAAAATGTAACTTCAATAAACAACTATATTAATCTTTATGACAAGTTATCCTCTACAACCTACTCATATTTAAAAATAATATAAGCTGCATCAAACTGACAAAACTCCTTAGAGCATAAATATTTTCTACTTGAAATTAAAAATCATCATTATCATCATCATCAGTTTTGTATTATTTATATAAATGTCCTTATGTAGGCATATCCTTTTTTATAGTGGTACAAGGCAACACAAATGTTTCATTATCATCAAACGACAAGGACTCCACAGTGTGCACCATGAAGCACAACATAATAATAAATGTGCACAACATACTATACGAGTATCTACAACAACAACAATAACAACAAAACTAAACTATAGATACTAATTCTTTCTATTTTACTTTACAACAAGGACTCATCCGCAAATCCTTGGAGAAATAACAATAAACAACCTCGTGTAACAATTAGCATAAATAAAAGCCGAACACTATTCACGCAGACATGCCCTTTAAGGACGACAGCTTTAGCTTTACGTATAGCATCAGCATCACAAGCTGAAGCCGAAGCCGAAGCCTCCGCTCATGTGATAATGGAGAATATGAAATGTTGTTGTTTTGTGTCGTACCGTAGGAACGTGGTGGATGGCGGGCATAGCGCGGCGGTCGGTAAGGCAGTGTATAGGGGTTTATATTTGTTTTTGTTTTGTTGATGCGAATCCGCATCATTTTTTGACTGTCATGTGACAATGTAACAATGTGTCAATGTGGCAACACAGCCGACACGGCCGTCCGGTTGTCTGATGTCCTTGTCGTTGATGACAACGATGAGTGTATATGTATAGGTATATAGATCTCGAGAAAGTTATGTTAATTAAAAACCACACTTGTTTCTATAGAAAGTCCTAATATATGTTATTATTATCCTTCTAATAAACCTATTCGTATCTACCTACCTACAGTAACAAGGATTTTAAATGGTATCCTGTTGAAAGTACAGCGTGTTGGTAGGAAAAAAGGATTCAATAACGTCATCACATGCCCCAGATTCAACCTTATATACCTATCAACGAAAAACAAGAACAAAAACATAACGAAAATACCTTAATCCGTATACAAAATGGCAATTGTCATTTAACTATGTGCGATATAGCCCAGCCCCACCCCCCCGCTTTGGTACCATCACATTTCGACATGTTTTTGTTTTTTAAAAATTTAGTTTTCTTTTTTTTTTTTGAAAAAAATTGTGTGTAAAATTCAAAAATCTTCATGGGACAACTACTTGCCGTTATAAATTATGCAAAACTTTTGCATCCTCTGGCACTTTCTCCATCCGGGTGTTCCGGCCGGTGGTGGTGGCTAGGAGCATAGCATAGCACAATACAGCAGAGCACAGCACAGCATGTGGCTTAACAGAATTGAATCCTTGTCGACGGACGAAAGTGTATCTATCTACCTCCATCCATATATGTACCTTACTCGGATTACTACTCTTCTAACACGAGCTCGAGTCCTGTACGAATTGTTAACCTATTTCAGTGATTTGCATATAACAAACATGAAAGAGTTGCCTCAAAATAACATCACTCTGGATGCTCTGGCGATATTCATACATCCATACATACCCGCTCACACAAAAATGGCGCCCAACTATAAACCTAGTCAGTGTCCTTTTTGGAATCTTCTCATACTCTGTATCAAGTTAGAATTACAGTTGTTGTTGTTGTTGTTCATACGGATACCCGAATCCTACAATGTATTTGCAAATGTTTTCCAAAACTAAAATGTGTGAAATTTAAAGAGAAATTGTGTCTATTCAAATGCATAGCACTCAAAGGACTTGAGTATCCTTTAAGGTATTATCAAAAAAAATATAAACACTTTATACATAAGCTTACAGTACTGTGTAGTAATTACATTTTTGCTATAAGTTCCTTGAACTCTTTAAAGTTGGGTTAAAAGGTCTATTGTTGGAAATGAAAGGTTTAACTACCTTAGAGGAAGTTTGAGAGTATTTTATAGGGTTCGCTAGGGATCGAGTGAGTGAGTGAGTGAGTGAGCGAGCGAGTGAGTGAGTGAGTGAGTGAGTGAGTGAGTGAGTGAGTGAGTGAGTGAGTGAGTGAGTGAGTGAGTGAGTGAGTGAGTGAGTGAGTGAGTGATTGAGTGAGTGAGTGAGTGAGTGAGTGAGTGAGTGAGTGAGTGAGTGAGTGAGTGAGTGAGTGAGTGAGTGAGTGAGTGAGTGAGTGAGTGAGTGAGTGAGTGAGTGAGTGAGTGAGTGAGTGAGTGATTGAGTGAGTGAGTGAGTGAGTGAGTGAGTGAGTGAGTGAGTGAGTGAGTGAATGAGTGCGTGAGTGAGTAAGTGAGTAAGTGAGTGAGTGAGTGAGTGGGTGAGTGAGTGAGTGAGTGAGTGAGTGAGTGAGTGAGTGAGTGAGTGAGTGAGTGAGTGAGTGAGTGAGTGAGTGGGTGAGTAAGTGAGTGAAGGTGAGCGGCAGTTAGGAAGTATTGAGAAAGAATACGTCAGGGCTTTGATTTTTATTTCAAGAAGGCTATGTTTTTTAGTATGTTTTTTTTAATTCTCATAAATTTCTTTCTTTAATTTTACTACCATCTTGTCGTTTTTATATCTAATCAAATACTAAATATAATTCAAATTAATTCTAGGAAAACATTTTTGTTTGTCAATAAATAACGGGAGAAGTTATAACGGTAGATCGTGGTGAATTTGTTTTTCTCTTCTTTTTCTCTAAGTTACAGATAAAGGGTGTCCCAAAATTAACGCAAGATTAGAATTTGCCGCCATTTGTGCAGTGAAGTGTTGGCAACCCTGAAAAAAAATCAATTTGACAGCTAACAGTATAGGGTTATTAAAAATGGAGCGTTACACGAGAGGACAACGTGTCTTCATTATTAAAGAATATTTCAAAAATAGTGAAAGCTTGGCGGCTGCAGTTCGAAAATTTCATACAAAATATGGTCGGAATAGTGTTTTAACTTCGTCAACTGTGAAAAGATTAATTGAAAAATTCATGGAGACTGGATCCGTGGGAGACGCCAAACACACTGGTCGTCCAAAAACAAGCCGTTCAAATGTGAATGTCGAAGCAGTGCGTGAGAGTGTTGCTGACAATCCAGGAACCTCAATTCGACGTGTCGTGAACAAGAATTGCAAATTTCAAGAACCTCTCTACAGCGTATACTCACCAAAGATCTGTGTCTTCATGCTTACAAAATTCAATTAACACAACAATTGAAGCCTAATGACCATGGACAGAGAAGAGAGTTCGTTGAATGGATTATTGAACATCAACAAATGGACCCTGATTTTTCGAGCAAAATCATCCTAAGCTATGAAGCACATTTTCATGATGGCACATTTTTTGATGGCTTTGTCAATCGCCAAAATTGCCGCATTTGGGGTTAGGAGAACCCACATGTGATTGTCGAAAAACAAATGCATCCACAACGCGTGACTGTATGGTGTGGATTTTTGGCTGGAGGCATAATTGGGCCATATTTTTTTGAAAATGATGCTGGTCAAGCAGTGACTGTTACTGGTGCTCGATATCGCGACATGATTACACAGTTCTTTCTGCCAAAATTGGATGATATTGATGTGTCCAATATGTGGTTTCAACAAGACGGTGCCACATGTCATACAGCCCGTGAAACAATTCAATTACTGCATGAGACATTTCCAGGTCGTGTACTCTCTCGTTTCGGTGATCAAAATTGGCCTCCTAGATCGTGTGATTTAACACCATTAGACTTCTTTTTATGGGGTTATTTGAAATCACAAGTCTATGTCAACAAGCCCACAACCACCCGTGCATTAAAGGAGGAGATTCAACGCTGCATCAACGAAATTCAGCCACATTTATGCAGAATGGTCATGGAAAATTTCAACAAAAGAGTGCGCATGTGCATGCAAAGCCGTGGAGGCCATTTGTCCGATGTGTTATTCCATACATAACCCTATCCTATGTACTTTACGAGTCAATAAAAATATAACTATCAAAAGACTAAAAACGGCGTTTTCTATTTAATTCAAATCTTGCGTTAATTTTGGGACACCCTTTAGATGGAAGGAACAACCAAAACAAGAAAGGATGTGTGCAGAAAGAGTGTAACAAAGTGAAGGTTTTTTTAAACTAGACTTTATTTGTATATAAGAGGGAGTAAATATTTTTCATATATTTATTTTAACAGTAATATCTGCATCGAATTATTTATATGTGTTACTATAAAAAGCCAAATTAATAAAGTTCTACAATTTACCGGGAATATTTACATTTTTTTAATTGCGGTATCAATCGACATTTCCTGGAAGATAATGTTAACTTAACATTTATTTGTTATGAATTAATTTTTCTGCTTTTTATTTTACCAAAAAAATCAAATATGTAATTTGGCTAATAACTTCCGGCTAAGCCCTATATTTAGGTTCGAATTTATTTTTGAATAGCGTAAAGAGTTTAGCAAACATCTATGAATTGAATAAGCCCCAATGCATTTTCAGAAAAACTGTAGTTAAAATTGGCTTTTCGCTATAAGATAAGATATAGTTAGAACAGTGGTTCTGACTGAAAAACGTATTGAAAATGATGCATTAGACTTAAATTTTGGTTTTGGTTCTTTTTCAAAAAGCCACTGAGCTAGCGAGAATACAAATATTTTTACTTTTGTACAAAAGTACTTTTTGGCTTATGTAGTTAAGGCTCTAAAAGCAACACACTACAGCTATGTAGCAAGGTGGAAGGAGGTAAGAAAAGCTTATCACCTATTCACAAATCTTATGCAATGAAAATTGGCAACAGAAGTATAGCCAGTATACGGTCTATTTATTAAGTCTCTTCTTAAGTCACTTAATTTCAGCAATGTAAAGAAAAAAGACATCTAGTACACACAAATACAACAGGAATACAAAAAAAGAGGCTGGGATGCGACCCACACTGATAACTTTCCACCCCGTCTGTCGATTTGTCTTGCTAAAAAGTTTGGCTATATCTATCAATTTTTACCAAATTTGCGTACTATTTTTTGTAGATTTTATTTTTTATGAAGAAACGGACTGTTGGATTTTTATAAAAAAAAATACTGAATATCGAAAACAATATTTTCTGTGAAATAAAATAAGTTTTAAGCCAATATTTGTAATTTTTGAAACGCTATTTGAGCCGAAAGTAAATTTTTACAAGTTTTAGTATTGTTTTTTTTGTTTTTATTTTTGTAAAAAAAACTGTCGATTCGATTTTTCTCAAAATTTTATAGAATGTTGAAAACAATATTTCTTAAAAGATAAAATTAGTTTGATGCCAATGTCTCAAATTTTTAAAAATATATTTACGTCGAAAAACAATTTTTACCAACTTTTATACATTTTTGTTTAGGTTTTTATTTTTCGTAAAAAAACTGTCAATTCGATTTTTCTCAAAATTTTATCGAGTGTTGAAAACAATATTTCTTATAAGATAAAATTAGTTTGAAGCCAATGTCTCAAATGTTTAAAAAGATATTTACGACAAAAAACAATTTTTACAATTAGGTATTTCTCAAAATTTTATCAGATGTCAAAAACATTATTCTTCGTTGCTCAAAATTGTTTTGGAGATGAAATCATATTTTAGTCGTAAAATTTTCGAGGTGACAACATTTTTTTTCAGTTTTTTGATTTATAAGAAAACCGTTAATGGGATTTTTTTTCCAAAAATATATTTCTTTTTAGCGTCATTGGTTCATGAGATATTTAGGTTTAACCAAAATGTTCACCTTTTTTTTTAAACTCAATTTTTTTGAGAGGCCCTTCTGCATCTTTCTGCATTATTATCTGTATAACAAAATTTATTTGAAGTCGATATCTCTACTGGTTCTTAAGCTATGGATGACGAAAAAACTTCGTTAACGTACGTTCACACGCACGCACAGACATTTCCCTAAAAATCTTTTATTTCGACTATAAAAGGGACCTTGAAACGTGGAGAAATGTCAAATTTTTCAGTTCGACAAGTCGGACCGATTACAATAAGTTCCTATGGAAAGATAAAAATTTGCCCCTCATAGCTCCAAGTGAAATATTTATCCTTTACAGAAGCGAGCTATATGAAGGGCTGATTTTAGCCGGGCCAACTCATTAGACCGTTCATTTCCACCAATGCCACCATGAACTAGAACCCAAGTAATATTGGAACGGAGGCTGATGTTTCGGCTGGATAGGTCATCGCAACGTTGTTGGACCAGTTAAGAGGATTTTGAAGTCCAATTGATAACTACAACAGAGGTCTGACTTTCAGTGTAGATAATCGTGTTTCTACTATGGTTTGAGTTTGATTCGAGTAGTTTGCATGCTTCTCTGATTGCTAGTAATTCAGTTTGAAATAAACTGGCAAAATCAGGTAGCCGAAAAGACTTAGAGACATTAAATGATTTGGAAAAAATTCCCGACCCAACTTCACACCGCATCTTTCACCCTTCAGCAAAACGATAATGGTATCGAAAACTTTAGTAGTCATTCCATTTAAAATCCTTTCTAGCAGGAAAGAAGGCTTTTAAATTTTTTACTGAAGTTCAAAGCAGGGGTGCAGTACTGGAAACAGTTTGTTAGTCTTGCCATGTCCATAGCATCTGGAAAACCAGTTTGATTCATTAGTGCACGGAAAGAAATACATTGCGAATATTACAACGTCAGTATGGGTGTGAACGCAATACTGTATGGCTTAGAAGATTTCCATTGGATAAAAAGTTGTAAGCATAGTTAATTTGGCCATACTGAGAATAGTAACGTCGACAATAGTTATAGCCGATTGATTTTGAACGAGCTTATTGATATTCTCAAAGGATCAATTGGTTGGGAAAATCTCTTTAAATTTTGTAAACATGCGTTGTCATATCGCAATAGTTTTTGAACCTTAAGAAATATTCTCCCAGTTAAAAAAAAAAATTACAAAAATTTGTGTTTCAAATCACGTGAAAATTGAATAGTAGATATTATGTAGGTATGTTCCAAGACATTAAAATTGCTTATAAGTGTAATATCTTTCAAATTTAAAATATAAAATGTATCTCAACATCATCTATCATTACTATGATCTGCTATAAACTAATTGTATTTTAAACAAAAACTACTCCTTTTTTAAGATTCGCTTTTTCTTTAACAATTTTCTTTTTAAAAGTCGAATAAGTTAATAAAATGAATAAAAAAGGTAAAAAACTGTGTATTGAAGATTTAAAAACTTTTATATTTTACTTATACAAATGTATTTTAGCTTAAAAAATGTCTATCAGGCAGACGGCAACTTAGCCATGTCCTTATGTTCTTAGTTTTTAATAGAATGTAAAACTTATATATTGTAATAAAGAAATTTATCTAATCTAAATCTAATCTAGCCGATACGCCAATGCCAGTATGGGAGTCAGGCCCATACTGACTGGCGGCATGTACAACCGTTATAGCAGAAAAGTCTATACATTATTGTTATATCCCTTACACTTACATTGGAATAATAACTATTGACAGTAATCCAATAAGGGTATCGATTATCACGCCATAAATCATCGCGGGAAAAACTAGTAGCATTGCGACATCTCCGGTACAGTATGGGGCTGAAGGCAATGCTGTCTCGTCAAACGTACTATGCGCATTTGTGTTACAAGCAAAGATTGTGGTACCATACAGTATAGTATAGTTGTTGCTAGACAATTTAGGAATATCACCGATACTTTTTTAGTATGGTTCTCCAGGCCATACTAGCATTGTCATAAATGCTATACACTTCTTTCCGTGTGTGTAGGTCTACTGGTAGAATGTGCAGAATAAGCGACACTAGCTATTCTTTGAACCTTAGTTAGTTGATGTTGTACTTCTTACTAAGCGCAGGCCTCCACACCACACAATCGATCAAAAAGAAACAACGGCTGTGTACGTCCAGAAAATCATCTTCGATTGAAGGCTCCACCTTTTACCAAACGTTTTAATTCAGGCGTAAAAGTCAATGCAATCCTTCTTAACGCGTTTTTAAATGTTTAATTTCCAGTTTAATTTGAGAAAGCGAAGGACTAAACTATTAGACTTAGACAGTTCGAATTTAATAAGTTTAGCATATTTAGCTTAGCAAATGTTGATAACTTAATATGTTTGGAACTCAAATTTGGTGATTTTTGATATCAGCTTTAAGATAAAAATAATAATAGGCTTGATGGAACTCAGTGAAAAAATATGATTAATGTAATGATCAACAACATCGAAGACCTTGATAGCATTGCCAGCTTAAATGATGATACTGAAGTTAAATAATTTTGCCTACATTAAATTGTTTTTTTTTTTTTTCAATTCATTACTATCCATATTGTTTTTTTTTTCTCTCTTTTCTTTTATTATTATTTCTTTTTATTCTCTTTCTTATAATTTTTAGTCTCAGTTAAGTAATTTTTTGTTTTTTTGTTTTATATTTAAAATTTTCTTGTACATTTTTATACATTTAGGTATTACTTTATTTTGTATCCTTGCTCTTTTCCTTGTTTCAACTCATTGTAGAAATATTGTTGTTTAATCATTTTTTCTTTTAATAAATATAATTCTAATGGATAAATGCTTAAGTACTATGATTAAAGTCATCAGAGGACAATGCTCTGGACTGCATGTGTGTCACATTAATGCACAAAGTCTTCTTCCTAAAATTGACGAGTTCCGCTTTCTGTTTGAAAATTCTTTGGTTGATGTGGTGTGTGTGTCTGAAACTTGGCTCAGGGAAGAATTTAGTGATGCAATGTGTAGCTTAGGTGGGTATAGGATTTTTCGTTGTGACAGGGTTGGTCGCGTTGGTGGTGGATTTGCAATGTATGTTAGGGATGGTATTGTTTGTAAATTAATTGAAGTATCCCCTGCGGGCTCCGATATTGAATTCTTATTCCTCGAACTTGCCAACAATAATACTAAAATTCTTGTTGGTACTGGTTATCGACCTAATAAATACGGTAACTTGTTGCCATTTATTGCTGAACTTGAACTTATATCTTCAACGTACCCCGATATTATTTTGAGTGGAGATTTTAACAGCGATCTCCTGGCTGAGAACATTCTTATCGTAGAAATGAGTTCTCTCAACTTATTCTCTGTTAACACAATTGTGCCTACTAATTTCTCTGAGAACTCCTCTTCATTGCTGGATTTATTCCTCACCAGCCCTAAAAGCAAAGTTCTTCTTTATGATCAGTTATCCACACCTGCCTTTTCGAGACATGATCTCTTATACCTTGCCTTTGATTTTGATATCACTTCTTTACCTCGTACATTTTCATATAGAGATTTCAAAAACATCAACTACCACCTCCTTGAAGAACAAGTCCTAAGCATCAATTGGAGTACATTGTACTTTCTTCCTTGTCCCACTGACCAAGTTCAATTTCTCAACACTAAAATTTTAGAACTTTTCAATTCGCATGTTCAATTAAGAACTAAGTCTATCTTACCTAAGGGTGTACCGTGGATATCTAATGAAATTCGATCGCTTATGCGACAACGTGACCTTGCATATAAATTTTGGAAGCGCTACCGCTTGGAAGAACACCGTAGAATTTATTGTTCAATTCGCAACAAAGTTGTTTTTGAGATAAGAACAGCTAAAACAAGAACTTTTTCTAGCCAGCTCAATGCTTCCCATAGTGGTAAGCTTTTGTGGCAAAACGTGCTTAATATTGGCATTGGTAAAGCTAAATGTTTTAATCTTGATGCAGTGAACCCTGATGAGCTTAATCCACAGTTCTTATATTCGCAGTCAAATAATAACACCCAACAAATAACACCTCAAGGAATTAGTCATCATTACCAGTCTACTCATTGCCCTATGTTTTGTTTAACTTCGGTTAGCTGCTTCGATGTGATTGAAAGCATTCTCTGCATAAAATCCAAGGCAGTCGGACTTGATGAAATACATCCCTTATTCCTGAAAATAATATTACCTGTACTTCTCTCGTATATAACTCATGTCTTTAATTCGATATTTACAACTGGTATATTCCCCACGCAGTGGAAGTCAGCTAAGGTCATACCTGTTCCCAAAACTTCCAAAGGTAATGAGTTTAGACCAATTTCCATCCTTTCCTTTTTATCAAAGGCTTTCGAAAAGCTTGTGCAAAAGCAAATCAATCACCATATTTCCAGACATAGCCTACTTTCCCCTAGACCATCTGGATTTCGGCAGAAACACAGTTGTACTACTGCTGTAATAGGTGTTTCTGAAGAAATACGTATTGCTCTTGACGAAGGACAGGTTTCTTTCTTGGTCTTACTTGACTTTTCTAAGGCATTTGATATGGTGAACCATCAATCCTTATGTCACAAGTTATCTGTATTGTTTAATTTTTCACCATGCACTGTTAAACTTATTTCGTCTTACTTAACAGATAGGACACAAGCAGTGGCAGTGAATGATAATTTATCGGAATTTCTTTCTGTATCCAATGGCATTCCACAGGGATCCATCCTAGGGCCCCTTCTCTTCTCATTATATATCAATGAGCTCCCTACTCTTATCAAGCACTGTTCGATTAATATGTATGCTGACGATGTGCAACTAGTTTTAAGCTGTCCATTGGGTTTGATAGAGCACGGGGCTTCCTGTATGAATGAAGATCTTGCAGAAATTGCACGGTGGTCAAACATAAGCAGTCTTATTTTGAACCCCAAAAAATCCAATTGCATTATTATTTCAAAAAAGCCATGAGATCTGTCATACTTTTCCTCCATATTTCTTAATGGCGACAAAATTAGGTATGTTGAAAGTGTTAAGAACCTTGGCGTGACCTTTAACAGGAGCTTAACCTGGGATAATCATATAAATGTATCGGTTGGAAAGACGTATGGTGTACTTCGTACTCTGTGGGCCTCACATTCCTATACCCCCTTTAAAACCCGATGTCTTCTTGCAAAATCACTTACTGTGTCCATCCTCACCTTTGGCTGTGAATTATTTTACAATTGTAGCTTTGCCTCCAAACGCAAACTCAAAATCGCATTTAACAGCATAGTACGTTATGTTTTTGGACTGCGACGTTTTTCGCATGTTTCTAACTATACCAATTATTTGTATAATATGTCATTCGATAGTCTTCTACAGTTTCGTTCTCTGAGTCTCTTGTCAAACATTATCTTGTCACATCAACCAACATATCTTTATGAAAAAATTAGGTTTACCTCTTCAATCACGTCAGCTCAGTTGATTCCTCTTCGGTATTCTTGTTTGACTTCCGGACGTCAGTTTTTTATTAGCACTATTCGATTGTGGAATTCTTTGCCACGTGATACAAGAATGATTGATAGTTCAATAAGATTTAGAAGCAAGCTTAAGGCTTATTTTTCTTCATATGCCTAGTAATATTACTAACTTAATTTTTGAATTTCTCGTTTGAATTTCTTAATATTTTTCAAATATATTTAATTTGGTAAAATAAAACAATGTAAATTTATTATCTAAGATTTCATTATTTCTTTTACTTTACTTTTAACTTTTTTTACAGATTTAACGTCATGTAGCTCTCATTTAACTTCCTTATTTTATGCTTAGCACTATTTTATAAGATATGTATCTTACTGTGTTTAAGCTATTCATTGAAATAAATAAATAAATAAATAAATAAAATAAATATGTTTTGTTGCTCAGTTCTGTTTAGAAGATACTTTTCACACGATACTGTTAACTCAAAAATTAAGTATTTCTAAACTATGGAAACAAGAATTATACTTAAGCTAAATCCAAGATATCGTAAAAGCAACAGGGCAGTCTTACAACCGTTGTACGAGTATACATTGACACATATGTATGTCTAGAGAGAAAGTTTGATTTTCAATTGAAATGATTTTAATTCAATTTGATTTGTTCAATTGTTTCGAACTTCTATAAAGTGTGATCCTGGGTAAATATACATATGTACAAAGACAAAGACAAAGACAAAGACAATTGATATAAGAATATAAAATCAATTTAATTGTAATAGAAATTACTTTAGAAATTACTTTATTCTGGTTATCAGATTTATTATTATGTGTGTAAGAAGATATTTTCACAAGAATTCTTTGGTTTTGATAATATAATTTTTGAATACAACCCATTTAATTTACTTCAATGGAATTTAAGTCGAATATTCATTCAATTTGCTTTGGAAATTAAAATTTAAAATATTTATGTATGTATGTTTTTGATTTTGATGAAATTTTAAATCAAATGACATTGCAACATAATGTTGCAATTACTTAAGGGACATTTAAACGGAATTAAAAATGTACATATATTTATTCATCAAAATAAATATTTTATATTGAGCACATCCTCATATACATAGATAACAACTCTCTTAATATTGGGTGCAGAGTCCAATTTAAGATATTGCCTACCTAAGTTTCAAGAATATAGAATCGTATAGTACTGCGAAAAGCGTATGAACTTTCATTTCTACACACAAAAGTTGTTGCACCCAATTTTTGGCAGCTTAGAATATTTTTTTTAAATGTGTTTGAGATTTCTTGTCATAAAAATTAGTTTTTTTTATCAAAAAATTTAAGGTTATACAAATTTACAATAAAAATTATCATTTTTAGTTTTCCAGTGAAACCTACGCTATGAAGCATAATCCATTAAAATAATGGTAAGAAAGGGTGAGGCAAGAAACATTGCGACGATGTTCAAATGACGTAATCGAGTCAATGTTGTTACTGTAACCAATCATTTTAAAAGCTCTTCTTTGAGTACTGTCGAAGATGCTAAAGAAAGTTGCTCGAAGATCAGCACATAGAGGAGCGTTATACTCAAGCATAGAAAATATGAGGGTTTTTAAGATTGTAGCCCGATTAGAAGAAGTCAATAAGAGATTTATTGCATCGTCTCAAAAAACCCAAACATCTTGCTAAATATTTCGTTCCACAAAAGTTTTATGGTGATGTATTTCCCGAAATCGAGATTTTAAGTTTCATTACTGTAAATGTCAATCACAGATTGTAACAAAGGAGGTATATTTCGCTTTACAATAAAGGATAGAATTGCTCAAAGCTGTGTGCTGGTTGAAATTTTAATTTTTTTGTCGTTGGTGTTGAAGTTGCAGTTTAGAGACCATTTGCAAAAAATGGAGCCCTGTGGCACACCATAATTTATATTGTTGATTTCAGGCTTAAATCAACAACTTATACTAAACGGTTCGAAATGAAATTTCTAATCTAACTACGAGTATTAAAGAGATTCGTCAACACCGAAAGCAAATATTTTCAAAATGAGGACATTGTCAAAAGCCTTTGAAGTATCAAAGTCAATAATTTTACGTTTCCCAAAACGATATTAAGATTTGTTTCACTGCTCAGTATGCATTTATTGGTTATTGCTAAGATAGCAATACGATCGATCATTATAAGAAGCTTTTAATCTTAAAAATGTTAACCATACAATTGAGGGATAATTTGGCTGAATAAATGCTGTTTTCCAAGAAAAGGTCCAGAAGAAAAGAGAAGAAGAGGAACGGTGAAAAGCTAACGGAAGGGTTTTTGCAACGAAGAATATTTCTTCAGAATTAAAGCCAGGATTATATTTGGACAAGTGGATTTATTTATGTTCAGATTTTTAAACTCTCACCACACTTTGAGTACGAAAAAAAGATAGGTTAAATAGAATTATTAACTTGAAGAGTCATGATACTTTCTAGTTACGTGGAATTTGCAGTGAACTGCCTTGATAACACTTACGTTTTCTGAACAGAGTTAACAAATGAGTATGTCTTTGACAACAACATAAATAAAAAGGAAAGAGAAGAAAATAATATATTAATGTATACGTACTTACTTCCTTAAGGTGGCGCTATAGTCCAGGATAACCATACATGTGTCTCCAGACAGCTCGGTCTCTAGCTATAGCTGTCTCCAGTTTCTCACGCAAAGTTGGCTGAGGTCCTCTCCCACCTGCGTGCGCCACGTGGTTCACGGTCTTCCTCAACTGGACCTTCCCTCAGGATTGGATTCGAAGACCTTCCGGACTAGCCTTCCACTCTCCACCCAAAGAATTTTCCTCTCGCAGCATCCATTCGCTCTACATGTCCCAGCCATCTAAGTCGTTGGATTTCTACCTTCTCCTCATCCAAAGAATTTTTCCCTCGATGAATCCTTAGAAAGACGCTTTCATATTTTTTGAATCAGCGCCATAAATGAGAACGAGAATGATGAGCATCTAATAGATGGGGACTTTAGATGTTCGAGAGAGGACTTTACTATTCAATTGCCTTCTAAATCCAAAAAAGGAACGATTTTCGTTTGTTTTCAGCACTGGTGTCGTTGTTGTCTGAATTTATAGTACCTAGGTAGACAAAGTCCTTAACTACTTTAGAGTTATAGCTGCCCATGGTGAAGTTTTGTCCAAGACGTCGCGTCGTCGTTCAATATCCTTTTTTGTTGACAGTATATACTTGGTCAGCGTGATTCCAATAGGGCTTTTGTGAGTATTAAGGCAGAGGCCGCAAAAATGGGTCTTACGGTTAATGAGGGAAAAACAAATTACATGCTGCGTCAAGAAAGGACTTACAACACCGACGCGACGTCTCGGTCAAAACGTCATTATCGACAGAAGTAACTTTTAGGTAGTTAAGGACTTCATCAACCTAAGCTCCGCTATGAACGCAGAAAACAACACCAGCGCTGAGGTCAAACGAAGAATAATTTTTTCTAACCGCTGTTTCTTTGGGCTAAGAGAGCATTTGAGTAGCAAAGCCCTCTCTCGGGGGACTAAGACAGCTGGGTCACGTAGAGCACATGGAAATCAATGCTCCGGACCGGAAAGTCTTCAAATCCACACTAAGAGAACAGCGCAGTAGAGAAAGACCGCGAATAAGGTGGAGCGCACAAGTGGAAAGTGACCTCACCCTGGAGACATCTATAGCTGGGGACCGAGCCGGATGGTGAAGTTTGTTAGGTGAGCTCCTAGTTCACGCAAGATTGTAGCGTCACTTTAATATAAGTAAGTAAGACATCACGCTTTGATCTTCCAATTATGTCAAAATCATTGGCGTCACAGAGTAATTGGATGGACCTTTGCACCGGTGAGATCTTTTCCGTTTTTGATAGAGCTGCTTACACTGACAAGTTTGACAGGGATGCCAAAACTAGACATTTATATGTAAAGCTCTTCCTTAAAGATGGTGTCATACGCGGCTTTGAAATCGATAAATAGATGGTGGGTATCGGTTTAAAGATCCTGGGTTTTTTCCAAGATCTGCCGCAATGTGAATATTTAGACGACTGTCATTTTTCGAAATTTAAAAAACTGAGTATGCAGTTAATTGTTGCTTTTTTGTTGTAAATTAGTTGTCGAAAAAAAAATTGTAGATCGACGATTTTTCAAAAAAGTGGTATGTAGTGCTAGGTTGATATCAAGTTAGCACTAAACTTTTTGATTTTGTTAAAACTAAGTACGCAATTAGTTGACAATTATTTGTTGTAAATTAGTTGTGGAAAGAAAAAAAATCCAAACATTTTTTTTACTTTGATTTTTTTAAAAACGGGGGTATGTAGTGCTAACTTGACACCGTGAGTCCAGGCATAAAACAAGGATATTCAAAAATGTAATGATGCAATTGATTGTAGCTTTTTTGTTGAAATTTAGTTGTGGAATGAAAAAAATTCCAAAAATTTTGTTTACTTTGATTTTTTTTAAAAAAGGGGGTATGTTGTGCTTACTTGACACCGTGAGCCCAGGCATAAAACAAGGATATTCGAAAATGTAACGATGCAATTAATTGTAGCTTTTTGTTTAAAATTAGTTGTGGAAAGAAAAAAAATTCCAAAAATTTTTTTTACTTTGATTTCTTTAAAAAAGGGGGTATGTAGTGCTAACTTGACACCGTGAGTCCACGCATAAAACAAGGATATTCGAAAATGTAAAGATGCAATTACTTGTAGCTTTTTTTGTTTAAAATTAGTTGTGGAAAGAAAAAAAATCCAAACATTTTTTTTACTTTGATTTTTTTAAAAAAGGGGGTATGTAGTGCTAACTGGACACCGTGAGTCCAGGCATAAAACAAGGATATTCGAAAATGTAACGATGCAATTAATTGTAGCTTTTTTGTTTAAAATTAGTTGTGGAAAGAAAAAAATTCCAAAAATGTTGTTTACTTTGATTTTTTTTTAAAAAGGGGGTATGTAATGCTAACTTGACACCGTGAGTCCAAGCATAAAACAAGGATATTCAAAAATGAAATGATGCAATTAATTGTAGCAGAAAAGAAAAAAAAAGCAGGAAAGAAAAAAAATCCAAACTTTTTACTTTTATTTTTTTTTAAAGGGGGTATGTAGTGAGTGCGTGAAGTTAGCTCCCCTTTTTTCGATTTTCCTATTTTGGATAGTTGTTCCGGTTTCTTCCGCATTGTTCAAAAGTTTGTTTTGAAAAACACCCAAAAATGGGGGTCTTATACCCGAAAAACTGTTTTTGACCTAGCCCCCCCTTTTTCGAAAATCGATTACCCCCCCCCCCCCTCTTTAACAAAAACCCACATTTAAAAAATATTTTTATATGCATAATCACTCAGATCAAATTGTTCATAAGATTCATTCAAAAATATTCAAAAAAAGATTTTAAACCGAAAAAAAGTTTAACATAAAATCTTGTTGCTAGCGTTGATATTTTATTGATTGGCTCATGGTTGAGACTTGTCAAAATTAATGTCAATATTCAGAAGAGGAATTTTGAATATCGGAAAAGAGGGTCAGAACAAGGATAACAGGATTTTTCGACTTAGTGTTTTTTTCAGTTTTTCGGGTATAAGGCCCCCATTTTTGGGTGTTTTTCAAAAAAAAACTTTGGAACAATGCGGAACGAACAGAAACAACTTTCCAAAATAGGAAAATCGAAAAAAAGGGGGCTAACTTCACGCACTCACTACATACCCCTTTTTTAAAAAAAAAAAATGAAAGTAAAAAGTTTGGATTTTTTTTCTTTCCACAACTAATTTTGAACAAAAAAGCTACAATTAATTGCATCATTACATTTTTGAATATCCTTGTTTTATGCCTGAACTCACGGTGTCAAGTTAGCACTACATACCCCCTTTTTTAAAAAAAATCAATGTGAAAAGTTTGGATTTTTTTTATTTCCACAACTAATTTTAAACAAAAAAAGCTACAAGTAATTGCATCTTTACATTTTCGAATATCCTTGTTTTATGCCTGAACTCACGGTGTCAAGTTAGCACTACATACCCCCTTTTTAAAAAAAATCAAAGTAAAAAAATTTTTTGGAATTTTTTTTTTCACAACTAATTTTAAACAAAAAAGCTACAATTAATTGCAACGTTACATTTTCGAATATCCTTGTTTTATGCCTGAACTCACGGTGTCAAGTTAGCACTACATACCCCCTTTTTAAAAAAAATCAAAGTAAAAAATTTTTTTGGAATTTTTTTTTTTCACAACTAATTTTAAACAAAAAAGCTACAATTAATTGCAACGTTACATTTTCGAATATCCTTGTTTTATGCTTGGACTCACGGTGTCAAGTAAGCACTACATACCCCCTTTTTTAAAAAAAATCAAAGTAAACAAAATTTTTGGAATTTTTTTCTTTCCACAACTAATTTTAAACAAAAAAAGCTACAATTAATTGCATCGTTACATTTTCGAATATCCTTGTTTTATGCTTGGGCTCACGGTGTCAAGTAAGCACTACATACCCCCTTTTTTAAAAAAAAAATCAAAGTAAACAAAATTTTTGGAATTTTTTTCTTTCCACAACTAATTTTAAACAAAAAAGCTACAATCAATTGCATCATTACATTTTCGAATATCCTTGTTTTATGCCTGGACTCACGGTGTCAAGTTAGCACTACATACCCCCTTTTTTAAAAAAATCAAAGTTTGGAATTTTTTTCTTTCCACAACTAATTTACAACAAATAATTATTAACTAATTGCGTACTTAGTTTTAACAAAATCAAAAAGTGTGCTAACTTGATATCAACCTAGCACTACATACCACTTTTTTGAAAAATCGTCGAGCTACAATTTTTTTTCCACAACTAATTTACAACAGAAAAGCTACAATTAACTGCATACTCAGTTTTTTAAATTTCGAAAAATGTAGTGCTAGTAGTCAATATTGAACTTTCCTGGTCTTTCAGGTGGTTGACGAATGGCTTCAGACGTTAACATAATATGGCAGGAAGGAACTTATATTTGAGAGAGTCTCATTTCTTGAATATATGTACATATATAGGCAATTATATAATTATCAAAAATTCATAGTTTTTTTGACATACCAGTATTTTTAACTTCCCAAACTAAAAAATATTTATCACTTCGAATATACATACATACATATTGTTAACTAAAAATGGAAAAAAATAACATTTTTTGATTTAGGAAAATGTAATTTTAGTAATTCTTGTCATGAAAAGTGCTTTCTCAAATTAGCCGTTTAGATTCGGCTTAAAACTTTTAGTCCCCCCCATCCCTGACAACAGTACTCGCACACAGGAATGGTTGAGAGTTAAAAGTCACAAGGCTCTTGTTCTTAACGGAATGTCGCGCCACCTTATTTTGTGTATGTTCTAAAATCCATCTTTCTTCTAATTTGCCAAAATTTTATTAACATAATATCTAAAACTTTAAAACTTCTTTTATGACTATTCTATTAAATAAGTGTTACCATTCTGAAAAAAAAAACATTTAACAAAATTTTAATGTATTTCTCATTAATAAATGAACTAAATCTTTTAAAATTCTAAAAATAATCAAATGCAAATATGTCAAATATTCTTCAAATCAACATTGAACCGCCACCAAAAGTATCAAAACCTTCAATTTATAAAATATTACTATTTTATTCAAATATCACTTGTCCCATAAATTTAGGAATTCAAATCATTATTATGCAGAAGGTGACCCATTTACTTCAATATTCTTTTTACATATTTTCATTTTTCTTTAAATCGTTGGCCATAAATTAAAAAGCCTCCCTTCAATACGCGTCGCATCCAGAATAATCGGTATAGCAAAGGTTAAAAGAAAAACAAACAAACAAATTTATCAGTGTCATCAGAACCTTATGCTCTTCTCATCAGTCATCATCATCATCATCATCATTACAAAACCAAGGCCTTCTTCTTGAATGAAGTTATAAGATTCCTCTTCTCAAAAGCTCGAGATGTTCCTCCCCATCCGCCAGAACAAATTTCCATACATGAAACTCAAATAACCATGAGCTTGTAACCGATAATGTTTCATGGAATGGAAATGTCCTCATCCTGCTTGCTAGCTCCTCCATTCCACTTTTTATTACACGCAAATGAATACAAATTAGATACATCATCATAATCACAGATAAAACAGGTAAAATCCCCATCATTATCATCATCGCCATCACCATCACCATCAACCGACAGCAGCGCCACCACAATAAAACTACACCAACTTTATTCTCTAAATCAACTCTTGGCTTGGCTTGGCTTTGGCTTTGGCTTGGGTTCTTTGATGGTTTCTTCGAGAAGAAAGTATTTATTCTGCACTAAGCTATATTAAAATATACCCACTCTTCAAACCCAGCGATACATCGAGGGCGAGCACTTCTTGGTCTTGGATGGTGCCTCCTCATTCCTTGGTGATGTTTGTTAGCAGATGGAATATTAAATGCGAATGAGGAAACAAGGACATTCCTGCCCCACTCGGCTGCTGCCACTCTTTCCGCAATATAATGACGATAATGATGTCTCCTTGAACTCCCCGCAAGGAGACTCTCACTCTATGCGATCATGATGTTTAAGCAGGATAACTTTGCATACTTTCAATTACGTACTCTGGCTTTGGTTTGTCATCGCCATCGTCATTGCGATGCGATGAATATTTGTACATAAAAGTGATATCAAAAAGAAGGATACCAGCACACCCAGCATCAGAAAATTATCCTTGAGAAAAGCACTTTCAATTGTGGATTTGATGCCAGGCACGAAATCGTCCTGTCAATTCAGGTGGCTTCGGTCCAGAGCGGATTCTTATATTTTTCGATTAGCAGGTGATTTTGTTTTATTTTCAACATCATCCATCAGAATAAGCTTGGGTTTTGTGAAAAAAAAAAGATTTCCATGCGAATGGAGCTTTGGTTTGGATGTCTTAAGGCAATGATGGACGCATTCGTGCGTTCTGTGTCAATAGGGTGCTTCACTTCTTCATCATATATAAATACCTTTAATAAATATACGAGAAGTAAAAAAAAAACCCATCTAGAGGCCATGACAGATGATAGTGATGCTGATGATGATGTAGATGCTGATGGCGCTGGCGTTGGTAAGAGGAAAAGTTGAAACTTCAGAAGGATTCTTTTTCTTATTCACTTTCGCTCTTTATGTACATTTTAAGAGGTCATGTGTGAATAATTCACACATTTGTGATTGTGACTCCTTTTCTCTCAGCGTGTTTTTATTTTATTCATTTGTTGTCAAGTTTTTCTTTTCAGGGAATAAGAAATAAAATACATTTTTTCTTTGTCCCTTTCCTTTTTCTATTCATCATCATATTATTATATCACTAGACCAATTGTCAATTCTTTTGACATTTCTTCTGTCTTTCTGTTGTTTAGTGTCATTCTTTTACCAATAGAGACAGATATATGTACAGTGTACACCCTCGTATACATACTTATCTCATTTCATTTTCACTTTTAATTAAAGAAGGACGAATGACAATGTAGGGCATACAAGAAAATTTGTCTTATACGAAAATGTTTTTTGTTTTTTATAAAATTTGTTGTGTGCATTGCTGATTTGTACAAAACAAACAAACAAAAGCGGGATGATGGAATAAGATGACGATGATGATGATGATGACACAACGACATAAAGACAACCAATGACAAACGATAACGGTAGGTGACGTGACGATGATGATGACGATGACGACACGGTGCGGTGGTGGCGCCCTCTTGAAGATGTCAAAAGAACTGTATGGTTCCTGTGTTTTGTATAGAGGGAGTATGGAGCTCGTCTGTTTTATTTGACTTTTATGTCAATGTGAGGACATAAACAAAAAGCGTGAAGTTTTTGTTTTCTTTTTTACTCCCTATTCATTCTTATTATGTATGTTATGACTTTGAAATTCAATGTGTTCTACTTTAATTTTTGTTGGTGTGTAATTTGATATATACAGTTATATTTATCTATGTATACATATGCATGTTGTATGTTTGTAGCATGCATATGTATGATGGTTTTTGGTACATTTGAATGTTGTATGAATGATTGATGTTGAACTCGTTAAAATTATGTGAATTATGACACAACGCTAACAAAACATAAGAGACCAGAGAACAGGGTCGTGTGTATCGTTTCATAATGTGTTCCAGTTTAAAATTAGGTCAGTGAAAGAAGGTAGAGGTGATATTATTTTGACATCTTTTTTTAATTTTTTTTTTACTTTCTGTTTTTGTGTTAAGCAAAGAGAATAAGTCTTGAGGTGCTTTTCAATTGACAAAAACATACATTTTGAGCTATTTGTTAGGAAGCTTTTGTTTTGACAGTCAAAACTCTTATACTTTAAAACCATAGACATTTTACAGTTATGTTATGTCTACCTAAAAGAAGTTCATGATTGAAAAAATGTTGCCCAAAACACCATTATTATTTTTAAGTCTTCTCGCTAAGTGTCGAACAGCAGGCTTGTGAAAGAACGCAATCTTCTGGGAACTTCTTCTATGGCTTCAATATAAAGATTGTATTCATTATAATTTATCTAGACTTTTAAAATTCAAATTTTAAAATCATCAATCATTTGATCAATCAGTTTTTCTTCGATAAGAGACTTAATGCATTTTTTTGAAGACATTGAGATGTTTGCATTCTTAAGCAAAATTTAATACTTTTTGATTTTTTTTTAATTAGTTTTTCCAAGGTTAGATTAGTTTAAAATTTTTGTTCGTGATAGAGTAAGACACACTTAGGCCAGTTTAATGGCTCATTGTGATACCACATGAGACTTTCTTACAAACTCAATGAAATTAGTTCCAGTCCCTTACGAGACAGGCTGATTATGTAAGTATAATTGAGATCTTTTGGATCGTTTTAGAAGAATTCTCCTTGGTAATTCTACCGTTTTTGAGCTAGAGCTGGGCATGTACATGGGAGGTGAAGAATTGTTTCCTCCTCTTCCTCATCCATACAGCTTCTGCAAAAGTTATTTGAGAATACGCTCAGTCTTTCCGGTTTATTACACCGGTTATGACACCTATTATCGAGCTTATATGCGATCTGCTTAGAGATAGCAAGCAACTTGATCGCTTTAAATCTAGTGTCGGCCAGACATTTTTTGTGACCTCACACGTGGTGATGTTATTCCACCTGGTGTTTGCCTTCTTCATAGCGTCCTGCACTAGCAATAGTTTACATGAAGACACTTATATGCCAGCATTAGCCAAACGTGGTAGAAAGGGTTGTATTGTAACATTTCTAGCGAGTTCATCTGCCTTACAATATCCTGAAATGTCTCTATGGCCCGGCACCCAGCAAAGGTGAATATTAAACTGTTGTTGCATCTCCATTAGAGATAATCGACAGTTATTGATTGTTTTAGAGTTTTAAGAGACAAAGTTCATAGATTTGATAGCGGCCTGACTATGTGAGAAAATACGGATATCAGATGTTTATATCACGTTTTCTCTAAGCCAGGTCAAGACTTCTTTTATCGCCAAAAATTCCGCCTGGAACATGCTACAATGCTACAAGTCGGAATGAGAGACTTTCTGTCGTTCAGAGTACACACCTCCACCAACCCCTTCATTTTTTTTATCCATCAGTATAAAAGTGGACTGACTTGTTTTCCATTAATACCCTACCCTCCCAGAAGGATCTGGAAGGTATAGAAACCTGGAAGTTTCTGTCAAATTGCAGTTGTGTGCAGTGTGATTTGGAATTCATTCTAAATACATTTCTAAGGCCAGTTCTATGCTTGGATTTATTTCCAGAAACGCTAAAGACTTCTCTGATCCATATACTCTTAGAGCCTTATATTTTTCATATGTTCGCTCAATTTTAGAATACTGCTCATCTACCTGGAATCCTATGTATATAACTTATTCGGCGAGAATTGAACGAATTCAGAAACGCTTTACTAGAATTGCAATTCGGATATTGCGTTGGAACACGGATATGCCTTCATATAACACCAGGTGTTTGTTGTTGGGTATTCAATCCCTAGAATCACGACGTATTTATTTCGATGTAATGCTTGTCAGAGATTTAATAAATTATAAAATCAATTGCCCTCACTTGCTTTCGTTGATTGGCTTTCATGTTCCTTGTCGTGAATTACGTAATAATCGTTTATCTTGTGTACCCTTTCATAGGGTCAATTATGGAATCAATGAACCCTTAACTCGCTGTTTAAGACAAGCTAATTCTGTTTGTAATGCTATCGATTTTAATTTATATTTAAGTAGGGACTGTTTTAAAAAAAAATTGTTATTAATAATAAACTTCGGTGGTTAATGTTAATTGTACATTCTGTTTTTGTTTTGTTTTGTTTATTATTATTTATATAAACTTACTATTGTTCTAAGCAGTCTTTAAGAGCTGTGTCTCTGCTTGATGAATAAATAAATAAATAAATAAATAAATAAATAAAATACTTAAGAATCACGGAGCGGCCAATGTTGTTGTTAATCTACTCAATGGCGGATCCAAGGGGGGGGGGGTCATGTGTCTGAGAAACATGCGTTGTTTTTGTCCTGGTCTTTTTTTTTAACTGTTAATTTTTCAGTTTAAGTAAGCAGTGCGCATGGTCACGTATCGTCTGAAAATTCACCCAGTAAATCAGTTTTTTTTAGAAGAAATAAGTGAGAGTGGTCACAATAGTAATTTTTTTACAAAATATATATGTTGGTAAGTAATATGTGTGTTTTTATTTTTGTGTAAATGCATGCATAGTCTAGAAAATGGCCATTTTATCAAACAGCCATATATGGCTGTGTATGCAGTTACGAAAATATAGATAGATATATAACAAATTATCATGCCATATTTGGCTTCTTATGCAGTAACGAAAAAGTAAAAATTATGGTTTTGTCAAATAGGTGACTCCATAATGGCATCATCGAGCTCCGTTTTTCCCAACAAGGAGATTCTACTCAATTCCTCACGTTGGCTCGGAAAGTGAAGAGGAAACACTGGAGTCAGATAACGAAGAAGAAAGGAATGGATCCGCGGAATCAGAAGCGGTGGTTTCTGAAACGAATGACTTCGACTCTGAAGATGAAGAGCCTTTAGCTAGCACGAAAAGAACTTTGGATTCAAGTCCATCAACCTCAACCCAGAAAAAAGCTAAGAAAGCTTTGGCGCGACCCATTCTTCTGAATGAAGTCCGTTAGGATTCAGTGGATCATCTTCCAGAATGGAAAAGTGACAGACAGCAATGCCATAATGATTGTAAATTTCGAAGTTTCATATTTTGTTCCAAATGCGGTGTTTACCTTTGCTTGAACAAATACAGAAATTGTTTTATGTCTTTTCAGATATGAATACACTTTTTTTTTTTATTTATGTAAACATTAAAATATAAAAATAGAAATAAAATAAATAAAAACATAAACTTAATTATTTGTAAGAAATATCTTTACTGCATAAAACGCCATATATGGCAAGGACTTTTTTTGTAGAAAAATCAGTGACAACGACATATATGGCAATTTTTTTTTTTTTGAAAATTTACTTACTTTTTCGAAATTTTTTTTTTATAAAAATCTTAACCAAGATGTATTAAAAGTAAATTCAGTAAAATTTTTTTTTTTAAGTGGGTCATAATGCATGCAGTGGAGGGTTAAGAAGAAACCTTGAGTAAGAGATCGTCAATTTGATATTAAGTTGCCTTTAAATTCCTAAAACTAGCCTTCAATTTTATTATTAAATGTTTTGACACCCATAGTGATCATTGAAGTGATTTTTACTTGCGACATGTAGGACCATGTAGCAAGTTATTCATTAGTTAAAAAATTCGAACTAGAGCTTTTAATCAAACATGACATTACGATGGTAGAGAAGTCGAAAAAAGTGGGTAAGCCGATTCCGTCCGTCTGTCTATCTGTCCTGACTCCTACAGTCCAAACAATTGTGTTGATTGAATTTAAGATTTTCAGCCGATTAGCGTAAGGCGTTTTTTTTATTTTATTAATTCGAAAAATAACAGCACTTCCCATACAAATTTGTTTGTTAAAATATGTGATTTTTTTTAAAACTTTCTCTAAATTTTGTTTTCTTAATTTGGCTTCTTTCTACAAGAGAAACATATTTTGGTATTGCTCCAGAAGGGTACCCCTCATAACCTTTATTTTGTTTTTGAGTTTTCTCAAGAACTAATGGGCCAATTTTTAATTATTTTTTTTTTATGCAAGTTCTTGTCGATGATCAAATGATCAAATTGATGATGATTTTTGATGATCAAAAATGTCATTTTTTAAATTTTAAAAAATAATATTAATTTTTTTACAAAATTCGATATCGCAGAAAAGGTTCGGTCAACATTTTTTAACGAAATTTAAATTTATATTTATAAGCGCTTTATTTAGTGCTTACCAAAAATATTTTTAAGACAAATTTTTTTTTAAATTGTTTTCAAAAAAAAAAAAAATAAGTTAATCTAGAGTTTTTGAGAAATGAAATGGCATTTGAATTTTTTAGAAAAATTTATTTTGCAGGTACATTTTTAAATTTTAAAATATGGGAAATATTTTTAAACTGACTTTTTGGGATAAAGAAATAAGCAAGTTCTAACGACCCAGTCGTGCATTTTATTTCCTTCAAAATTAATTTTCTGTTGAATACAAGAGATCTTAAAAAATTAAATAAATCTACTTTTGAAGTGAATTTGCTTTGGATGCTCTAGAACTGAGTTTTAAACACGAATTTCAATAATATAAATGTCCCAAAAACTGCAAAAGTGACAGTTTTGTTAAACTAATGGCTAAGTTCAAGAACCAAACATTTTTCTCTTTACAATTTTTAAGTTCTGTTGACTAAGATCAAAATACCAGTAAACAGACTGATAGGGATAGTAATAATAGAAAAATGCCCGACAATTCTTCATATCAGATCCTCTCTCATTTTCTGGATTTTTCAAGTTTTGTAGCGTTCTTCGCATTAATAGAAATGGAAACACGAAAAGTATGTTTTATTTTTGGAAAAAAGCTACTTTTCCAAACAGCTTCTTACATTTCTGCGTGACATGTACCAAAAACCCTCTAAACTATTGTGATTTAGCTCTTAAATATGGCATATTTAGAAAACTGTTGGAATCTTGGATTGCTTTCATATGCAGCGAGTCATCATAAATTGCTGTACATTCTACAACAGTGTTCTATAATAATTTGATAATTAAAGTTGTCACTGTGGTACCCGTGGCGTGATGGTTAGTGCGTTGGACTGTCATGCCAGAGGTCTTGTGTTCGATTTCTGCCTATTCCATCTAAAGTTTTTTTCACGCGGGTACTGCCTCTTGCGAGGAATTGACAAATTCTTCAAGAGTAATTCTTGTCATGAAAAGTGCTTTCTCAAATTAGCCGTTCGGATTCGGCTTAAAACTGTAGGTCCCCTCCATCCCTGACAACAGTACTAGCACACAGTTCTCACCGGACTGTTGCGCTACCCAATTTATTTAAAGTTGTCACTTTAGCCCTTTAAATGTGTAGACGTAAGGTTAAGATGCACATTATGTTATTTAAATTTTGTTAGCCTCCTTTACAAAACATTAAAAACAATTTTTAAGCTGTCAGTAAAAGCTCATCTAAGTGTGTGACCCCCCCCCCCCCCCTGATTGAAAGTATGGATCCACCCTTGAATCTACTGCGATGAAGCTTTGATGCGAATAGCAGAGGTTGCAGCTATTTGTTTGCTAAGTATGTACAATAATCCCCGCTTAGTTGAACATCCCGCTTAATTGATCGAAAAAATTGGCTTCTAAAATTTCCCGTACTAGTAGCAAAGCTTTTTAGACGGTTAATTAAACCCCGCTTAGTTGAATTACTCGCTTAATTGATCTTAAAAATATGCAGCATAAAAACTAAATACATGAACATTTTTCGGATAATTGGACGAACAAAAAAGTGATTGTTATTGGAAAAACCAAAACGCCAAGGTGTTTTTTTTTTCCAAATTCATTTTTATTAATTCATTCTTAAGACTATCTTAAAGCTAGACAAAAATTCATAAAACTAGCCTAATTATCCATAACTTACAACTAACTTACTGGTCCCATACGGACACTCTAAGTTAAACAATAATACTTAATGCTAATGCCTTTCGGCCCTAAGATCTATTTAACTTCAATTCATTTTATTTATTTGTGTATTCATTAGAAAATTTAGCAAAAACTAATGTCAATATCCTTTTTTATTTTTACTTAAAAAACTACTTAAAATAAGGTCCTTAATATAAAACTTAAAGCTAACTAAAACTACCTATTCTACCTATAAACTACTTAAAACTAGAACAACCACAGCAGCAAATCTAACTATCTAAAGTTTTTTGTTTTTCATATTTTGTCTTTTTTTTTTGTATTTTTTTTGTATTTTTCTTTTTTGTATGTTTTGTATTTTTTTTTGTATGTTTTTTTTTTTTTTTTTTGTGCCACCATGCCTATTCTACTTAAAACTAAACCCTAAAACTATAAAACAAGTATGTAAGCCGGCCAAGGCTTAAAACCCCATCCCAACTACTCACTATCAAATGCCGATTGAAGCCACCAAAACTGGCTCTCCTGCTTCACCCTATCAGTTCGGTCCCGTTCGGACACAGCCCTACTGAACCGAAGGAGCTCTGCTCCGTCGTGTGCCATGACGTCCCGATTGTACAGGAGTCGCCTATCCACGGTTCGTCGTCTAACGTGGTAGATTAACGGAACTGCCAATCTATCCTGTATCAGACCGCATCTGTCTAAAAAGAGGAATGCATTTGGTGGAATGAAGCCGCTCAAGCGTGCACTCTCAAAATACTCGTCGTTCGGATAGAACACCCCGAAAATTAAATTGTTGGTCGAAGACATAGCTCTTGCAATGTGACCTCGAACGAGTTTTATCACGAAATTGTCAATTCTGTTGATTCGAGCCCCGTTGTATAGGACCTCGTTGGAATAGTAGTGCACGTAAGAAGATTCGGCTGTTCGATATAAGCCGGTACAGCGTCGTAAACACTGCCGCTCGAACACCCGAAACTTCTCCATCTGGGAAGGGGCAACGTTGAACCACACAGGACAACCATAAACGATCATCGGCCGTATAAGGGCCATGTAGCAAATTACCTTCACTCTGGGGTCAAGCCGACTGCTAAAAAACAGCCGTTTCGTCAGAGCGAAGGCTCCTCTGGCCCTGGTCAGAGCAGCATTTATATGTCTGTCGAAATATAAATACTGATCTAACCAGATACCGAGGTACTTCACTACACTTTTGCTCGCTAATGGCTGCCGGTGAAGATCAACAATAACCATCTTGCGCCAATTCTTGCACGTATCCCTCGTGGCCCTAGCCAACGGAGTCCGGATTAGAATTGTCTCCGACTTATGGACATTTATTTTCAGTTTCCAGTCGTCGCAATATCGCTGAATCTTGTCGAAATCACGCTGCAAGAGAATTCTAATAACCTCAACCTTTCGGGCCGTTCTGTACGCAATAAGATCGTCGGCGTACGCAATTGCCTTTGTAAGACTACCTATCAGATCGCTGGTGTAAATGCTGAAGAGAATCGGCGAATTCATTGCTCCCTGTTGAAGACCATTTTTAATTAAGAATGTTTTGGTAGAAGTTACATTGCCACTTTTGACAACAAACTTTCTACCGTTAAGCATATCATAAAATATATACAACAATGGCTTGCTTATGCCAAGCCTGCTCAGTTTTAGGTAAAGACCCTCTAACCATACGGTGTCAAAGGCCTTTTCCAAATCAACCAGAACAGCACCTGTGCATTGTTGTTTTGATTTGTTCCATTGGATATCAGAAACGAGTTTAGACGCAGCATGAATTGTGTCATGACCCGCCTTGAACCCGAACTGTTTATCCGGAATTATTTTGTTGTCCGCAGCCCACTTAGTCAGAGCCCTATTAATGATTTTTTCGAAAACTTTGCTGATGCTCGGAAGAAGACTTATCGACCGAAGATTTGACGGGTTGGAGTTGTCCTTTCCCTTTTTCGGGAGAGGATGAACCACAGCGGTCTTCCAATGCACTGGATAATATGCATTATTCAGTGCATTATTGAAGAGTGTGGCGTAAATGTTAATTGCCTCCATCGGTAAATGTCTTAGTACAACGTTGGATATACCATCGACACCTGCTGACTTTTTATTTTTTATTGAATTGAAGATGAGCTGAAGCTCAACCTTCGATACTAACAGGGGACTTGGTCCCATTTGCTCGGCGATTATGGCATTTGCCAAGGAATCGTCATTGAACCGCATGAAACCGCGGTTCTCAGATCGCCATTGTGTTATATCATTTCGAAGGTAAAAGTGATTAAGTAGGGCTCTGTTTTCCAGGTCGTGGTTGGGGCGAATGCTAGCATTCACCTTGTACACTTGCTGGAAAGCAGCTCCCACCGCCTCCACTTTTTCCTTCGGATCTTCAATTATATAAAAGTCATCGTCAAAGATGGCTTCTTCTGGATCTATTTGCGCTGTCATGAGTACGTCTCTGTTCTCTTCAGTTCTTTGGAGTTTCAGACACGGAAGGTCATTGTCGTTCTTTTTCCTGAATATCTTGTTGATTTTAGGGAACATACTAGGGTCACTGGAATTAACTGACCGGATCTTGCGGTCCCAGTACTTGTTAATTGATAACCTGTAGTTCTCCTTAATCAACAGATTGACATTTTTTATTGACGACTTCAGTGTCCTAACCTCCAAGTCGTGTGGGTCTGTCAGTCATCTGTACAAGTTTTTGAGTCTTGTCAGTAAGCCACTCTTGTGCCTACGTAGTGCGTCAATAGTCGCGTTTCTGTAAGCGTCCATTTGGTCCCGTTCTTTGTACTTTGGTATTGTCCGTTCCATCGTTCGTTTTATTGTTTCGTCCATCTGTTGTAAATGTTGGTCAATTTCTGTATTTGTCAGGTTTCTGTTGTTTGGTGGGGCTATGTCACTCGAACGAAGTTCTCTCGCTAGGGCGTTGGTGAAACGAGGCCAGCGCATTTTACTGTAATTGCAAGAATCCGTTGCAACGTATTCCTCCAACTCCACGCGTTCGTTCGGAATCTGCATTACAGCAGCCAGTCCGCAGTGATCACTGTCGTACTCGACTGTGTGTAAGCAGTTTCGAGGGTGATTACCCACTTTGTCTGTAACTGTCAGTCTGGTGTCGTACAGCAAAAGATCCAGAAAGGAGTCGCTTCTTGGATACGATGGCTTTTCAGTAGCCAGCAGGTCGACGCCATATTCAACGCTGTAAAGATTCATCAAATTAAAAAGATGGTTACCTCTGGGATTACTATATTGATTTCCCCAATCTTCATGTTTTGCGTTCAAATCACCGGCCAAGATGAAATAGTTTTCTTCCAAGCTCAGTTTCAGTTCCCTAAAAAGAATCTCGAGTTCTGAAGCAAAGTAAGTAACCTTCGGAGCTCCAGCCGCATAAGCCGCAATCATATACATCCGCTTCCCTTGAGTGAGAGAGATGCATACAACGCAAACTTCTAGCGTCTTGAGCTTTCGCAATTCATTGTTGTATATGACTTTATAATTAATGCCTTTTCGTATAAAGAGAGCGACACCGCCCCCTTGAGTGGAGTCGGGCCGGTCTCTTCTTACGATATTGTAATTTTTATGAGTCAATTTGTGTTTGTGGTTTAGCTTAGTTTCGCTAGCCATAAACACATCGGGACTGTAGTCTTTCAACAATTGGAACATATTGGCTCTTCGTTCAATCCTAATCAGTGAATTTACATTCACAGCTAGGACTTTTAGGCGCGTCTCCGGCAGCGCGCCCATTATGGTCTAAATTGCGCCAGGCCAGGCAACAAAGAGTAGAGATGATCTACCCTTTTGCCTTGCTCCTTTATCTGACTTTGCAGCCCTGTAAGTTGACCTTGAATGCTCAACAACAAGGCTACAATGTCAGGCTGCACCTCTGGTGCCTTAGGCACAGGGGCCTTTGGGGCAACCGTTGGTGGAGCCTGTCTCGTGTTCCCATTCCCTGACACCATTTGGGCGTAAGAGAATTTGGGATCCACGAATTTTTGTGTTGGAGCCTGTCGAACTGTTCGACTTCCTTCGGCTTTTTGACTGGCCTGTTTTTGTTTCATTTGCTGGACCTTAGGGCAACCCCTATAGTTAGCCGGGTGCCCTTGGTTTCCACAAAGGACACACTTGAGCTGGGTTAAATCCTCAACCCGCTCATTCCCCAGCTTGCACTCTCCTTCGTTGTGGGTTTCTGAACACCTGACGCAGCGCAACTGCATATTGCAGTTGGCTCCGGCATGGCCGAACCTCTGGCACTTCGTACATTGTAAAATGTCGTCGTGCCTTTTTAATTTATCCCAGTGTACAGTTTGATAGTCGAGGGATTTGATTTTCCTCACACTATCAAAACTGCTTTGGGGCGATAATGTTACGAGGAACATTGGCAGCCTATAACGCCCTCGCCTGGACTTCACCGTAGTGAAAGGCTTGACCCCGATAAAATCGAGATCATCAGTGGCTTTTTCACGGAGCTCAGCTAAGAGCGCCTCCGGTTCCGTGCAGGAACTTATGCCCTTCAGAAGGACCGTCTGAAATTTTTCACTTTTAGGCGTGTAGCTGAAGAACTCAGCTGTGGCCTCTTTAAGTAACCCCTTTACTAGGTTGTATTCGGCCAGTGAGAAGCACTGGACCGAATAGTTCTTTTCTCTTTCATTTAATATTTTGATAAAAAAATTGCCCTTAGTGGCCGACTTACATACCTGTTTTATGTCGTCCAGGTCAACTTTATGCGTCCTAATGGGTGGTATTTTTTCTTTTCCAGCCTGTGGTTGTTTCTGGTGTTGCTGCTGCTGTTTCTGCTGCTGTTTCTGCTGCTGTTGCTGCTGTTGCTGCTTCTGTGGCTGTTGTTGTTGCTGTTGCTTCTGCTTCTGCTGCTGTTGTTTCTGCTGCTCCTGCTGCCTTGGTTGTAGCTGTTGTTGTTGCTGCTGTTTGGCCTTAGCCGAAGTCGATGGGCCCTCAGACATTGGGCCTGCCACTGTTGATGGCGTCTTTTTATTTTGCTCCGCTCCTGTGTTTTTAGAAGCGGGCTTGGGTTGTGGTTGTTTTTGCTGCTGTGGTTGCTGTTGCTGTTGTTTTTGCTGCTGTTTTTTTTGCTGCTGTTGTTTTTGTTGCAGCTGCCGTTGCGCTGCCTCTTGTTGACGGCGCGCCTCTTGTTTGAGCTTTAGCTTACTGAGGAGGGGCTCTATTTCCTCCTTGAGCTTATTCAGGCTTTGCTCGTACTGGCTTATTTTTGCCTGTTTAGTTTGCAGGGCCTGCACCAGTTCTGTTTCCTCTTGGAGGTCCACCTCTACCTCCAAAGCCTTCCCTGTCGGCGGGACTGGCTCTGGCTCCGATATAATTAAATCCCTACTCGGAGGCTTGAAGAGCCCCTCTCCACCTTCAGACAAATACTGTGTTTTCTCAGACTCGGAGTAGTCTGAGAACTCACTCTCGGTGGTAATTCCTCCCTTACCACCCTCCATTTTTTTTCGCATATCCCGCCGCTTAGCGGAGTTGGCCCTCTCCACTTTGTTTGGGCTATGTTTTTTCAACTTCCTCTTCTTAGTCGTTGCTGGTATCCACTGGTCAGATGCCTGACCAGATGTTGTTTCTGTTATATGGGGTACCGCTGCTGGCACCACTGTAACATCACCTGATGCGTTGGCAGAGGTATCTTTCGATACCCCTGCTTTCCTCTCCTTCTCCATCTGCTTTTCTTCCCAATCAATAAAATCCACTATTTCACGATTGTGGAAAAAAGCATAAATATTTTTTGTAGACTCAGCCCGGGACTCGAACCCACGACCTCTGGCTTCGTCTTCGGACGCCACCTCCACTAGGCTACGATTTCTTAATGAAAACTGTGGCACACTGCCTTCTTAAACCACTAAAACCTTACAAATGCAAGTTTATTTTTTAATTAAAAGTCAACTATTTATCACTTCCAAACACTTGTTTGCACTTTGAAAGTCAAAGAACGCCAAGGTGTTATAAAAATAAGGTTGTACCTTTACAGTATTTCTCCAACAAAAAGGCATGGATGACCCAACATTTATGGCCCAAATTTTATATGTATTTGACGAAGAAATGATAAAGCAGAACAGACAAATAATTCTTTTTGTCGACAATGCTGCCTGTCATAAGAAGTTGGACGATTTAAAAAATATAAACGTTCAGTTTGTACCCACAAATACAACGTCCATCATTCAGGCCCTTGACCAAGGCATTATTCATTCTTTCAAAGCTTACTATATCAGCAAAATTTAATAAGGAAACAAATTACAGCCATCGAACGTGGCAAGACTATCGAAGGCTGCGAAAATCCACTTTAAATTCACAAAGCAATGTAATATCCAAAGACTGACAAATACACTATTCGGACGATTAACTATGATGAAGGATCTAACAAGCTGGTGATTGCAAAAATTTAATATCCTAATCGTCCGCCAAATTCAATAATTGAAAATCATGAAGACTTAACAACTGTAAAGTCGTTTTGAACAGCTTTCAGCCCTATTCTGCTATTCACGTGGATCGTACATTCGATTCCCTTTTACACTGCCATTGCATTCTGCTATCCATGGGGTAAACTACATTATCAAAAACCTATTTGACATTTACGTAAACAGCTGTTCATGTGACAATCTTGAGAATGTTAGATAAATTGTTTTCAATTATACAAAAATTAAAAAATTAAATTAATTTGTGTAATTTTTGGAAATGGACAGTATTGAACTTTTTATTCCAATTGTAAACAGAGGAATAAGAGAATCCTCAAACAGAGAGCTTCCGAGAAATGTTAGAAAGTCAAAAAAACACAGCCACGTCTTTCATTGGTGATCCTAGAAGGTTGAGCCTGTCTTTTAGGCTATTCCAAAATTCTCGGAGTTCTTCGGGTTGTCGTTTTGCATTACTTTTTGCAATATCTCTATTTAGTTTCTTTACAGAAATTATTGTTGCAAATTGTTCTTTGTGTGTCGTTCTTTCCCTTAAAATGTTGATTATCTTTTATTTATAATTTTTTTTTTTAAATTTGTTGTGGAAATTTTATTTCCAAAACAAAAACACACTTTTCAAGAACTTGAAAGAAGCTGTCAATTTACTGCGTGAGAGCGGGACGACCGTGGTTTACCAGCTATCGGTTCTCTCACTCAGTATGGTGGCGAAAACCATTTTTCTTTAACGGGTAACATTGGTTGATGGGATGGTTTCCATGGAAGTGAAACCAAACAAGATGGACGGTCTGTCTGTTGAATGCGTGCAGAAAAGTTGCATGAGAAGTCACTCCAAACGGAGAATGGCCTAAGGACCAACCCAAAATTTTAGCAATATTAAAGTTAATAATTTGAATTAATGTAGTACCCGTTGCGAGATGGTTAGTGCGTTGGACTGTCATTCCAGAGGTCTTGGGTTCGATCTCTGCCTGTGCCATCTAAAGTTTTATTCACGGGTACTGCCTCTTGCGATGAATTGACAAATCCTTCAAGAGTAATTCTTGTCACGAAAAGTGCTTTCTCAAATTAGCCGTTCGGATTCGGCATATAAACTGTAGGTCCCTTCCATCTCTGACAACATTACTCGCACACAGGAATGGTTGAGAGTTGTAAGCCCTGGTTCTTCATGGACTGTTGCGCCACCTAATTTATAATTTGAATTAAATTATATTTTTGTTTAAGTTCTGCTTAAATTATTAAAATGTAACTCAATGGTAATTCAAACTTTGTTGATGGACGTATGGAATTTGAAGTTTCAAGCAACTTAGTTCAAGACGAATTCTATTTCAAGTTTAGTTACAGATCCCGAACGTATAATCATTCTTCCTTCTTTTTTTTTAGAGTTAATCGTAAAGTTTTGAAAAGAAGCATGTTTTTCGCGATTTTGTATGTTTCTCAACTTTTGTCCATATCGAGGTGGAAAATGGAGATGGCTGAATGCAGTTTCTGGAATCGTCGTGACCTGGAAGTGAATCCAGCGGGCGGCGAATTCCAGAATGACTTGCATTTAGTTGTGAGAGAAGAGCGAGTAAGCGGGATCGCGAGAATCTCATCACAAGTAACATACGAGTCTTAATGCAACAACGGGATGATGCGTACAACAATTGGAAGCGTTATCGGTTGATTGAGTTGCGACGTACGTATTGTTTGCTTTGTAACAAAGTTGTTGCTGAAATACGATTAGTCAAATCACAAACTTTCTCTCATCAGCTTAGTACTTCATTGAACGGTCGACAATTGTGGAAGAACTTACGCAATATTGGTATTGGAAAGTCAAGAAACGTGGCAGCTGAGGTTGTAGATGTTAATACACTCAACCAAACCTTTGCCATTGACACTGGTGTCTTCGTCGAGTACATCAGAAATTTTACCATTTACGGATCAGTCAGATAATCTTGGTTTTGGTTTTTGCTCTGTAGATACTGCTGATGTTGTTGAAGGTCTGCTGTCTGTTAAGTCAAACGCTGTTGGACTGGATTCTATTCACCCTAAATTTTTGTATCTGATTTTGCCTATCGTGTTGCCATATCTTACGTTCGCTTTCAATACGATTTTAATGTCGGGAGTCAGCGCCGCCGGCCCCAGCCAAACTTGCGCCCTGTGCAAGATTTGTAGAAAGCGCCCCTTTTTTATATTTTTTTACACATAAACTGATACACAAGCATTAGCCTTTCCCAGATTACCCAGGAGGTAGACTTTCAATGCGTTTTTTTATTGAGGTATCCCCAGGAGGCCTAAACCATTAAACTAAAACGCAGCGAAGAAATGAGCAGAGGGGAAACTTTTAAACTTGGAAACTTACTTTTCTGGCCTTACATTTTGCAAATTCAGAAATGAGATCATCAAAGTCTAAAGAATTTAATAATTTCTTTTCAATGGACATTATAGATAAACCTACCAATCTCTCTTGTTGTCATGGTTGTCCTAAGATAATTTTTAATAATTTTAAGTTTAGAAAAACTACGTACTCCTGAAGCTACCGTGACCGGGATTGTATTAAGGATTTGGAGAGCAATTACTAAATTCGGGGCAAAATCTTCAAGGTTTGAACTAAAAATAAAATTTAACACATCTAAACTTGAGCTTTGTGGTGTAACAAGCTGGGATATTACGGTTAACTCTTGAAACAATTCTTCTCCATCTAAATCTTTAAAATTACTTTATGTTAAAACATTCTGCAAATTAAGGCATGAAGCACGTAGGTACATTTTTATTTTTTAAACATTCGCTTATGTTACTAAAAAATGAAAAATTGGTATCAAACCTTTCAAGTATTTAAAAAAAAATTCAACTTTAAATCTTTGTTTCGGGTCTAATATAGTTTCAGGACATTCATCAGTATAAAGTATTTTTCTCCATTGAGATCGCAATGATGAACCTACAGGAAACATATTTGGTATTTCTAGGGAACTAGCAATACGCTCGGTTAATTGAAAATACCTACTCATTAAATTTTTCATCGGAACGCATCAAAATCAAACTGTTTTTTGTATTTTCTAAAACCGTTATGCCAGTTGACAGATTAACGGACGGACTTTGCAAATATTTACTAGTTTAATTTATATTTTCTAAAATATCAAACCAAATTAGCAGGCAGCAAATAAATGTAAAATCAAAAGTTTTATTTCCTAACGATTCTGCAATGTTTTTTGCCTCTAGATTTCTTAATTCTAAAAGGGCTTCATATATTTCTTCTTAATTTGTTTTTAAAGGCCTCAATGCATCTAACCTGCTCTCTCATCTTGTCTCAGAAGGGGGTTTCAAAGTATGACTTGGAATTTTTTTCTTATAAATATCCCACCTCGTTGTGGAACTTTAAAAAAAGTTATACAAACATTGAATTGTATCGAAAAATTTAACTGCATAAAATAAGCACCGAGCAGCATCATTAACCACTAAATTTAAGGAATGCGGGCAACATGAAACTAAAAATGCTCTTCGTTCCAGGGTTCGAATTCGATTCTGAACACTCGCTTCTTTTATTTTTATATTCGAACCATTATGTATGTATGTATGGATGTACTTTATTGAGATTTTTTTTTACACTTATGATTCTTAATTCTATGTACCTATACTATACATAGTTATTTCAATAGCTTATTATTAATTTGCCGACTTAGAATTGGTCAGGCTACACAGTTTTTATTTTATATTAATTTAGTTTATTTTTGTAAAGCACATTAGTTGTTTCACACAGTCTCTTAGTTTTATAAAATTACGTCCACTCAACAAGACGAAGCCTATTGGAACCATTATCATAACTTTGGCTTTGACAGTTAGATACTTATTAAAATTTCATGTAATTCAAGCTTGTCTAAAATCAACTGAGTCAGTCACATTACGGTCTTGTCACAAAATACGTCACTTCTATTAAAAACTGATAGCTATGTATTTAATATTAATTAACAACAAAGCGAAAAAACAATTGCAACAATCTGCATTCTGCACCAGACTAGATATACATACATTAAAAGTAGCCGTTACAACAGTCATTAACTTTCTCAAAAAAAAAAAAAAAAAAACTGCCTGCGCAAGAATAATTCGACTCCACATAGAATCATCCCTCTTTAATTTTTAAACTCTATGCTCCTTTTCCATTCTATTAAAAATTTTATCTGTAATCAGGCACTTAACTCTTACACAGTGTGCAATAAGAAAACCTGCACGCTCTGACCCATATGATTCCGTATAAATAAGTTTTTTTTTAAATATCTCCCATGTTAGTTTCGATACTCAGTGTGCAAAAAAAAAACTTGCACATCCATTCACCATTATTTGTAGCAAAGACACCTACCTACCTAATTTCCAAATATATCACCCTGTTCATACAAGAGAAAAAATCTCAACACAAAAAAGTTCCATGCCACCTCATATGTGCAAGATATATTTTATGCACACCGAGTGCCAAAATTAACATAGAGAGTACGACAAAGCAAAATACTTATTCATATTGAATCGTATGGGCTAGAACGTGCAGGTTTTGTATCACGCACCGTACCTGAATGTAAGTTCTCATCTACAAAGAAAACAACAAAAAAATGTCTCCGAAAGAAGAGAGCAGGTAGGTTGCTGTGCTACTTTCTACTACAAATACGAATCAAAGACGCTCCATATATTTTTGTTGTTGTTTTTTTTTTTGTAGATGAGAACTCATATTCAGGTACGGTGCGTGATATAAAACCTGCACGTACAGCCCATACGATTCGATATGAATAAGTATTTTGCTTTGTCATACTCTCTATGTTAATTTTGGCACTCGGTGTGCATGAATTGAATCTTGCACATATGAGGTGGCATGGAAATTTTTTGTGTTGAGATTTTTTCTTCTTTTCTCTTGCATGGAATTTTTTTGTGTTGAGATTTTTTTCTTTTTTTCTCTTGTACGAACAGGGTGAAATATTTGGAAATGAGGTAGGTAGAATTTTTAGTTCTGCGATATCTTGAGTTAAATTTTCATTGAATGCAACAATGAAAGCGATGTTAGTTAGTGCGCAAGAGATAACTTAGGACAGTTGTGATGGATGTTTTTTTGAGATTATTTTAAGAATGTTTGTGGTTAAAGAATGGCAAATAGTAGTACATATTTGTTTGCAAGATCAGATTACATTTTCTTGCTCCTGGTAATGCGCCCCCAGAATTCTGCGCCCTGTGCACTTGCACATCTTGCACATATGCTTTGTCCGGCCCTGTCGGGAGTGTATCCTGACCTGTGGAAGGTAGCCAAAATCATACTACTCCCAAAAAACGCAAAAGGCGTTGAATTCAGGCCTATCTCAGTCCTTTCCTACTTGTCGAAAGTCTTTGAGAAAATTTTGCAGAAACAAATCAATATTTATCTTACGGCGAGTTCTATGCTTGCACCTAAACAGTCTGGTTTTCGTAAAAAGCACAGCTGCATCACAGCACTTTTGAACGTCACTGAAGACATAAGGCAAGCGTTGGATAAGGATGAGGTAACATTTTTGGTTCTGCTTGATTTCTCAAAGGCTTTCGACACAGTTAACCATCTCAATTTATGTAAAAAGCTTATCCAGAAGTTTGATTTTTCACCATGTGCTACGAAGCTTATTTATTCTTATTTGACTAATAGAACACAAGCAGTTCAAGTTGGTGACACCCTGTCTAATTTTTTGACGTTTGCTTCTGGTGTTCCTCAGGGGTCCATATTGGGTCCTCTATTGTTCTCTATTTACGTCAATGAACTTCCATCCTTGGTTGATAATTGTTCTTGTCAAATGTATGCTGATGACGTTCAGCTGTACCTAAGCTGCCCACTTGGACTCATTGAGCATGGAGCTTTCTGTGTCAATGAAGACCTTGAAAAAAATTTAATTTGGTCCCAATTAAATGGTCTTATTTTGAACCCGAAAAAATCAAAATGTGTAGTTATATCTAGAAAGAGTCTAGATCTTGATTATTTTCCGCCGATTATGTTGAGCAATGCTCCAATCGAATATGTTGAAACTGCCAAAAATCTCGGAGTGACTTTTAACCGCTTTTTGACTTGGGACAATCATATAAATGGACTTGTCAGCAAAGTATATGGTGTTCTACGTGCATTATGGGTTACCCAGTCTTTTACGCCGGTAAAAAAAACGTTTACTTCTTGCCAAAACTTTAATATTACCGATTTTGACATATGGCTGCAAAATATACTGCAACTGCAATTACGTAAGCAAACGTAAACTCAATGTTGCCTTTAATAGTACTGTTCGTTACGTCTTTGGCCTACGAAGATACGATAGAATATCTGATTTTGCTACGCTGCTGCTGGATATGCCGTTTGAAAATTATCTTAAACTTCGCAGTTTGATCTTGCTCTCTGACATACTGCTTACACGCCAACCACAATACTGTTTTGACAAAATTAGTTTTGCTACCTCGCATAGATCTCGTCAACTGATTCATCCTCGCTATTCGTTTTTAACATCAGTCCATCATTGGAATTCCTTACCACGCAATATTAAAGAAATTCAAAACACAACAAGAATTAAAAAGATTTTAAAAAGTCATTTTTCAGTAAATACTGAAAATGAAATTTAAAAATTGTATTATACATACACATGTAAATATATATTCTTTTCTCTCTCTCATTATCGTTTAATTATATTTGATTCAATTTTAATATTAATTTAACTAATTGCTTGCTCAACTCTGTAAAATTAGCTTATAACTATCTTATAAGATATTGTATCTTACAGTTATTTAGCAATCACGAAATAAAATAAATAAATAAATAAATTGTGTTCGCGTGTATTTTCTTTGAGAATCCCAATTTCTTTTGTGGGAATATAGACCTTAACGGTCCATCGTTCAATTCTTTTTATACCATTTTTGTAACATTTACTTCAAACGAAAAGATCCTGAGTTTTCATCCTGCATAGTAAGGTTTCTCAGGCACCTTAAAAATAAAAATTAAATTTCGATAGAATTATATCTGTTGCATTTTCTTTTTGTGTGGTTGGATTAATTTTTTTCTTTGTTTCCTTTGGATAAAGGTTTGCAATTTCCTTTTTTTTATTTCAGGAAAAAAAATTGCTCGCGTCCTTCTCTTACTAAACGTAAGAACGCCCCTGTGGCAATTTGAATCAAATCATATTTTTTATATCAAAATGATATCAAAATCGCGGGCAACTTAATTAATCGAACCTTCGATTCTATCTATACGGATAGGATACTCCCTAAAACAAAAGGAATATACTATGGTGACCTTCCTGGATATTGAGGGCGCTTTCAACAACGTTGACACATCCGCTATCACTTCTGCTATGACGACCCTAAACGTCGAATACTCACTCTGTGAGTTGATTAATCTAATGCTAAAAAGCAGGATCATCAACTCTAAGATGGGGGATTTTTGTACGAAAAGGTCTGTCGGTAGAGGCACTCCGCAAGGTGGTGTTCTGTCCTGGATGACAAAAGCATTCAATTTTATACAGATGGATCCAAGACAAATGAGGGAGTTGGTAATGGTGTGTATTCAGAAAAGCTTAATCTAAGCATCTCATTCCAGTTCCCTAATCAGTCTTCCAAGCGGAAATCTTAGCGATCAAAGAGGTTCTCTCCCTCTCCTGGCTAAGAGAAAACGTGATATTAACTTCTGATATCCGCATCTTCTCTGACAGTCAGGCTGCTATTAAATCTCTTGACGGTGTCTCAACCAAATCTCAAACGGCCCTCGATTGTCGATCGTCTCTTATGGAGATGGTACAACAATTTAACATTCAGCTCTGTTGGGTGCCGGGCCACAGAAACATCACAGGAAATTGTAGAGCCGATGAACTCGCTAAAAATGGAACCTTCATACCTATTTCACCTGAAAGGGAGAATATAAGTATACCGTTATAGCTACATGTAAACTTCTGCTAAAAGAAACAGTTTTTGCGATAGCAAACTCTAGGTGCACAATTTACAAAACTCATATGGCCTTCACTGGACTTGCCCTGCTCTTTCACTAAGACGCAAACTTCATGTGGGAGACTACTTTTTTGATAATCCCAGTGAACTAGCTAAAAGGGATATCAAATATCTTCTTCGCTTTATAAAAAGTTCAAAATGGTTGGACTAGTAGGAAGTAATTCTCTAGATTAATTTGGTATCACAATGGGCCTTTTCTTTTGGCCTAAGTGTGTGGATTCTGAATCCGCAGCCACTTTAACCTAACCTTACCTTACCATATACGGATCTGGATTGTGTAGAATAAATGCGTTCAAGTGAATAGAAGAATACTGCCCAATATTACCGACATTACCGACATACACAGATTCACTTCAAATGAATAGCAGAATAGTGATTAGTGAAAATTCAAAAAAAAAATTCCCCCCGATGAAAATTAAGTGACACAAAAAATATGATCAATATCAAAAATATTATAACTGATTTGTATGATGACTATCTTCTTCTGATGATGTAAATCTTTTAACCTTTCTTAAGTTTATTAAATGAACAAATATCTAAAACACAAATATGCATACATAAATTATTCAACGTACTGTGTCGACGCCTTATTATCCAAAAAGCAAACACATAGTAGAACAGTTTGACAGCTGATGCAGTATTAGAATATTAACTCTGAGAAAAAAAACACAACTAAATTATACTGAAATAGGAAGTGTCATTTATTTTTTTCAATGTGGATAAAGCCATCTGTTTTTTAATGAACTATCAAAATAAGAAAAATAGTATGTCATATTATTCACGATAAGTCCACTATGAACTGCATGAGGTTTCTGCAATAAATAGCTAATTATGTATCTCTCTCACTTATTCAGATATGCCATAGAATACATTTTGATGAAACTGACAGTTGTCTAAATACAAATTTGTATGGATACAAAATTTAGATTTGAGAGCAGTTTGTATTACTCTTCCAATATCATAATTGAAAAAAAATCTCCTTTATAAATTAAAAACATTTCTTTAATTTTTCAATAAAGCATCTCTCAGTTTGCATGCATACAAGGAAGGAAGCTGTTTCGCCACCTTATTTTGTATTTATTTATCTTAAAAATGGCGTTGTAAAAATTTTGTAAGGATCACACAAACACATCTATTACGAGGTTTTATTTGACACCTGTCAAAATCAGCTGTCAATTGAAGTAACATTCCTAATATTAGTTAAATTTTTCCGATTTTCGATAATTTATCACTTAATCGAACAACGCTATAATAATAGAATATTAAGACTCACTCCAAAAGGGGTGATTCAAACGTAGCTGCTTTTAGGATGTGAAGCGATCATTGATCATGAAATAAATGTACTTGCGAGATGCAAAAATAACAGACTCACAGAACTTTTACTCATCTAGATTTAGACGTACGAATTTAAAGTAGTTAAGTATTTTTTGAAAAACAAATCTCTTTAATTTTTCGTTCAAAATTGTCCCTATTTTTACGTTGATTTATTTGCTAAAAGTGCGGATATTTTCAAAAACTGTACAGAAATGTTCTTCTTATGATTTTCTGATTATGGAACCATCAGTATCAACAAAAGCAAGAGATTCTAGAAGGAGTAGTATTTTAAAGAAACATTCAAGCCCTGAAAAGATAAGTTCAGACATTCCCACCACCTCCACTGGTCGAGTAACAACAAAAACAGCTCGTTTTGATGAGGATAACATCAAGAAAACCTACCGACCTGCTAACAAAGATTATGGTTTTGATAAGGTAACTGAACCAAAGACACCATTCGAAAGAGAACAATCACCAATTGATGCGAAAAAATTGAAGAAACGTTTGAGACAAATCACTGATGAAAATCATTCGAGTTCTTCATTTACCAGTGACGCTTATTCAAGTGAAAGCGGTAAAAGTAAAGTTAGTGCAACAATAAGTTTTACCTCTGGTGATTTTATTTCATTCAAAGAAAAACGTCAAAATCATATTAGAGCTGAGTTTAAGGTTGCAAAGCAAGCTTATGTGGAAGAAATTACTGATGATGACCAACCTACGACCAGTAAAGGATACGTTTAGTTAAAAGCATTTTCAACCGATAAATAAGAAATAAATAAAATCGTCAAATTTTTTTCGGAGCATAAAAGTGAAATTTTGAATATTCTTAGAAGACATAATATGTACATAAATATACTTTTGATGTATACCGTCTTCCATATGTTGCAGCGGTTTTGAAATGTGCATTAGTAATAATCAATTTTAAGAATCTTGGGCTTGCACACTCAACTAGATGATATTGCTCATTAAGAATTTTTCCAAATCTTATATCAATTGCATTGGTTTTATGAGGTGGCATGAATTCAAAAAGTCCCATTTTCAAGAACAGTTAAAAATGAACAAATCCAACTGGTTTTGGATTATACTCCAAGTTCTGTTGAACCTAGCTAAACGCCAATTATGATTTAGTGCCATGGATCAATTCCTAAAATAAAATAAAATTCTGGGTACATTAGTGATTTTATTTTTTGCAAAAGCTATTGATTTATTATAATAGTGTGATGCTTTTTGATTCTACGGTATTTTGTTTGTTTGATCAAACCCTCCTCCTCCTATCCCAACCTTGAGATTTATGTTTCTATTGATAAGCAGCGTTTTCAGAATAGCACATGCCATTACGCTAATCTTTTATGAATACACGCCCAAGAACCTAATGCAAAATTTGACAAGTTGAAGACTTTTTTTTTCCACTCAAAACAATTACAATTATGTACTTAGCTTAAATAAACTTAAAAAACTAAACTTGAACATTTTAATTTTGGTAAATGACCACGAAGGTACGCATTACTTATTTTTATTATTTAGGTATTATTTTTTATCATATGTATCTACGATAACATTTTTGGTTTTTATATAATGATTTATTATAAAGAAAAGATATTTTTTTTTATCAGTAAGGAAAACGTGGAGAAAAAACCTTTGAAAATATGTATTATTTTGTTTTCTTACAAAATAAAGCTTAATAACTAAACATAAAATACTTATGAACTAGTACTTAAACCTAACTTACAAACTAAACTTGATGCAGTACAGGACTCACTCCGCAACAGTCACCTCATTGATTTATCATAATAAATCAGTGAAGTGAAAACTGCGAACTAAATCCAGCCCCGCTTAACCTAAGTATCAGCTACAACCCAGTCGAGCCACCAATATTTATCTCTGTCAAGACGTTCAGTACTATTAGTATCTTTTTCTGGTATGCTTACGCAGTATTTAAGATTTCTGTTATCGTTTGCCAAATTGCCAGGTTCATATAATATTCTTTTGTCCGTCGCTCTTCTAAAAAGATGGTATATTATAGGCACGTTTGTCGAATTCGATAGGTAGCCATGTGCATCCAGATATAGAGGTATGTATCCACTCTCCAAAGTATTTCTAAAATACTGAGGATTGGGATAAAACCATCCGGAAACGAGCCCATTATCGGTAACATTAACTGATCGTGAAAAGTGATTTCTCACTAGGTCTAAGATGAAGTTATCAATTCTCGACACACCGGATTTATCTAGGAGTATTTTGTTAGAGACATAATGCCGAAAATCTGAGTGTGCGCTTCTGCACATCTGTAAACATGCTCTGAGACATTTTCTTTCAAATATACGATATTTTTCCATGTATGACGGACTTATATTCAACCATACTGGACTCGCGTACGTCAGAATTGGACGAATAAATGCTTGATAACAGATGATCTTCACATCAGATCTCAAACGGTTTGAATAGAAGAGGCTTTTGAGAGACATAAATGCAGCTCTGGCTTTTTTTAATTGAGTATTTATGTGGTCATTGAAGTATAAAAACTTGTCCAAATGCACTCCTAAGTATTTAACCACCGTTTTTGATTCCATGTGAAGTCCATCGGAACTTACAATTTGCAAATTTTTCCAGTTATTTCGCAAATCTGAGTTACCGCGTCTTAGTGGTGTGCGGAACAGTATAGTTTCACATTTAGAATAATTTATTTTAAGTTTCCATTCTATGCAGAATGTTTGTAGCCTGTTGAATTTATTTTGTAGTTCCTCTTGTGTATTTTCTATTTTTGAGCTACTTGCATACAATATAGTATCATCAGTAAACGCTAAGGAGTTATAAAGTTCTTTCAGAATATCGGCAATGTAGATGTTAAATAGGGGCGGTGCTGAGACTGTTCCTTGTGGTCATGTATTGATTATCAGTTACAACAAATTTCTTTCCATTAATCATAGAAGATACCATCTTGATGAGATGGGGTGGAAAATCATAGCGTATAAGTTTAAATATTAGACCGTTAATCCACACCGTGTCGAAACAAGTTGAAGACTAATGAATATAGAGTTACTGCTGACGATGAAGAAAACCGTCGGAGATAGTGAAAGTTCTTGGGCTATAATAGGCGATCCTATAAGAGGGCGATCATGCCTAATTGTTATATGCAAGTAGTTTAACATGAAAAGCTAAATTATGAAGTATAAATTTGACAAATGGCAACAAAACACCTAGGCTATTATAAAAATGTCAACATTCTTGAGAATTCTTTATTGTATCAACATCTTAAGCAAGTAATTTTCAAAAAACGGAAGCTTCAAAAAAAGTACCATTTGGTTTCTTATCAATCCAAGCATATTTATACCAATTCGACATTCACTCGTACAAAATTAAACTAACCTTAAGTTTCGTCAAAAAATCATCTCATTTCTGGGCAAATGGATTTTGTCAAACTTTTGACCAAAATTAATCCAACATGACTAAACAAAAAGCGAGCAATTAGGAAATGAGAGGGAAAAATTGAGCCTGGTAAAGCACTCAATTTTCGTTGCAAGGCAAGCAAACAAGCCTCAGCTACGGATGAATCAAGCAAACGAAATAAGGACAACAAAATTGTATCTGTACGTGGAATATTAAATCCCTTAATAGACCAAGCCCAGCCCAACAGGAGGAGAAAGATGAAGACACCAAAGATATATTATTCGAGCTCCTGGACAAGACATACTGCACTGCACATACCCTGGCTATGACATTAAAGTTCTCTTAGAAGATTTTAATGCTAAGCTAGGAAGGGAAGACATTGTTAGTGGCACAATCGGAAGGTATAGACTGCACGACATCACGTCCGACAACGGATTAAGGCGGATCGATTTTGCTGTATGGCGAGATGTTCTGGTAGCTCGTAAGCAGTTCACACATCTCAATATTCACAAGGGGACATGGAAATCTTCTGATCATTCAACTGTCGACCGGAAAACCAGCAAAAGATTGCCAGTCCTCAAGTCTCTTACAACCAGGGTCGGACAAAGCATATGTGCAAGATGTGCAAATGCACAGGGCGCAGAATTCTGGGGGCGCATTGCCAGGAGCAAGAAAATGTAATCTGATCTTGCAAGCAAATATGTACTACTACATAATTTGCCATTCTTTAACCACAAACATTCTTAAAATAATATCAAAAAAACATCCATCACAACTGTCCTAAGTTATCTCTTGCGCACTAACTAACATCACTTTCATTGTTGCATTCAATGAAAATTTAACTCAAGATATCGCAGAACTAAAAATTCTACCTACCTCATTTCCAAATATTTCACCCTGTTCGTACAAGAGAAAAAAAGAAAAAAATCTCAACACAAAAAAATTCCATGCAAGAGAAAAGAAGAAAAAATCTCAACACAAAAAAGTTCCATGCCACCTCATATGTGCAAGATATATTTTATGCACACCGAGTCCCAAAATTAACATAGAAGTATGACGAAGCAAAATACTTATTCATATTGAATCGTATGGGCTAGAACGTGCAGGTTTTGTATCACGCACAGTACCCTGTACCCTGTATGTGAGACTCAAATGAGACATTGTGAGTTCTCATCTACAAAGAAAACAACAAAAAAATGTCTCTGAAAAAAGAGAGCAGGTAGGTTTCTGTATTCTGTGCTACCTTCTACTACAAATCAAAGACACAGCAAACAGCATATATTTTTTTTGTTGTTTTCTTTGTAGATGAGAACTCACAATGTCTCATGTGAGTCTCACATACAGGGTACTGTGCGTGATACAAAACCTGCACGTTCTAGCCCATACGATTCAATATGAATGAGTATTTTGCTTTGTCATACTCTCTATGTTAATTTTGGGACTCGGTGTGCATAAAATATATCTTGGACATATGAGGTAGCATGGAACTTTTTTGTGTTGAGATTTTTTCTTTTTTTCTCTTGTATGAACAGGGTGAAATATTTGGAAATTAGGTATGTATGTAGGTAGGTAGGTATGGTCAATTGATGTGCAAGTTTTCTTTTTTGCACACTGAGTATCGAAACTAACATGGGAGATATTTAAAAAAAACTTATTTATACGGAATCATATGGATCAGAGCGTGCAGGTTTTCTTATTGCACACTGTGTAAGAGTTAAGTGCCTGATTACAGGAGATGAAATTTTTAATAGAATGGAAAAGGAGCATAGAGCTTAAAAATTAAAGAGGGATGATTCTATTTGGAGTCGAATTGTTCTTGCGCAGGCAGTTTGTTTTTTTTTTGTTTGAAAGTTAATGACTATTGTAACGGCTACTTTTAATGTATATCTAGTCTGGTGCAGAATGCAGATTGTTTCAATTGTTTTTTCGCTTTGTTGGTTAATTAATATTAAATAAATAGCTACCAGTTTTTAATAGAAGTGACGTATTTTGAAGACAAGACAAGCCAAAGTTATGATAATGGTTCGAATATGAATATGAAAGGAAAAGAAGCGGGTGTTCAGAATCGAATTCGAACCCTGGAACCAAGAGCATTTTTGGTTCCATGTTGCCCGCATTCCTTAAATTTAGTGGTTAATGATGCTGCTCGGTTCTCATTTTATGCAGTTAAAATTTTCGATACAATTCAATGTTTGTTTAACTTTTTTTCAATTCAAGAAATATATGAAGCCCTATAGAATTAAGAAATCTAGAGGCAAAAAACATTGCAGAATCGTTAGGAAATAAAATTTTTGATTTTACATTTATTTGCTGCCTGCTAATTTGGTTTGATATTTTAGAAAATATAAATTAAACTAGTAAATATTTGCAAAGTTCGTCCGTTAATCTGTCAACTGGCATAACAGTTTTAGAAAATACAAAAAACAGTTTGATTTTAATGCGTTCCGATGAAAAATTTAATGAGTAGGTATGTTCAATTAACCGAGCGTATTGCTAGTTCCCTAGAAATACCAAATATGTTTCTTGTAGCTTCATCATTGCGATCTCAACGGAGAAAAATACTTTATGCTGATGAATGTCCTGAAACTATATTAGCCGAAACAAAGATTCAAAGTTGAATTTTTTTTTCAAATACTTGAAAGGTTTGATACGTAGATATAGTATCAATTTTACATTTTTGAGTAACATAAGCGAATGTTTAAAAAATAAAAATGTACGTGCTTCATGCCTTAATTTGCAGAATGTTTTAACATAAAGTAGTTTTAAATATTTAGATGGAGAAGAATGGTTTCAAGAGTTAACCGTAATATCCCAGCTTGTTACGCCACAAAGCTCAAGTTTAGATATGTTAAATTTAATTTTTAGTTCAAACCTTGAAGATTTTGCTCCGAATTTAGTAACTGCTCTCCAAATCCTTAATACAATTCCGGTCACGGTAGCTTCAGGAGAACGTAGTTTTTCTAAACTTAAAATTATTAAAAATTATCTTAGGACAACCATGACAACAAGAGAGATTGGTAGGTTTATCTATAATGTCCATTGAAAAGAAATTATTAAATTCTTTAGACTTTGATGATCTCATTTCTGAATTTGCAAAATGTAAGGCCAGAAAAGTAAGTTTCCAAGTTTAAAAGTTTCCCCTCTGCTCATTTCTTCGCTGCGTTTTAGTTTAATGGTTTAGGCCTCCTGGGGATACCTCAATAAAAAAAAACGCATTGAAAGTCTACCTCCTGGGTAATCTGGGAAAGGCTTATGCTTGTGTATCAGTTTATGTGTAAACAAAATATAAAAAAGGGGCGCTTTTTCTACAAGTCTTGCACAGGGCGCAAGTTTGGCTTGGGCCGGCCCTGCTTACAACCACCTAAGAGGCCCTTTGCTGCCTGCATTAAGCATTGAGAACCAGTGGCAACATTGTATGCCGCCTCTTAAGTGCTAGGTTTCACACGGCCACCACAGCGAAACCCCTGGTTTGATAACTAGGCGACGCAAATCAACAATTCAGCCTACCCGAACTCGAATTGAAGATTGCTATATCTTAACTCAAGTCCAACAAAGCTGCTGGAGCTGACGGCACCGCTGTCGAAGTATTATTCAAAGCAGCAGGCGATGACTTGGTAGAGAGCATACACCAACTGATCTGCAAAATATGGTCGGAAGAAAGCATGCCCGATGAGTGGAGTCTTATAAGAAAGGATACCCTCTAAATTGCGCCAACTACAAAGGCATCATAAACTTCGCGTATAAGATCCTTTCTGCCGTATTATGTGAACGTCTGAAGCCGTTCGTTCACAACCTGATAGGTCCATATCAGTGTGGCTTCAGACCAGCAAAGTCCAGCATTCACCAAAAATTCACTTTACGGCAGATCTTGGGAAAACCTAGGGACATTAAATCGATACCAACCATTTCTTTATCGATTTTAAAGCCACGTATGACACCATCTAACGGAAGAGCTTTTTAAAGTAAAGCTCTTTTAAGGTCGGAAAAGCTATCACCGATGCATTTTATGTAAAAAAACGTTTAAGACAAGGCGATGCAAAACAAGAGGCACAATCTTCCAAAGGTCCATTCAATTACTCGGATACGCCGATGATACATATTGATATACATAATTGGAAGATCAAAGCGTGATGTCAGTGGAGCGTTTTCGAGCATTGCGACGGAAGCGGAGAAGATGGATCTAGTGATCAATGGGCAAGACCAGTTATATGCTGTTATCAAAAAAGTACTTCGAACTACGACGTATTGGACAGAACGTCACCATCGACAACTTTAACTCTGAGGTAGCTAAGGACTTGGCCTACCCAGGTACCGCCGCCGCCGGCCGCTTTTAATTCAGACAACGACACCAACAGACAACGACGTTGACCCTGTCGAAGAAATATGATAGTGTCTTAGAATGCTTCGAGAGAAAAATTCTTCGGGTGATTTTTGGTCCACTGGAGAGAGGAGGACTGAAAAAGAAACAACGACGAACTGTACGGACTGTACAGCGACACTGACCTGGTTAAAAGAATAAAAGTCCAACGACTTAGATGGCTTGGTCATGTAGACCGAATGAACATCAAAGCTCCAGCCCGAGACGGCGCAGTAGAGAAAAACCGTGACTCAGGTGGTAAAGGCGGGTGGAAGAGGACCTCAACCAACATTGCGAAACTGGAGACAGCTACCAAAGCATGTTGGTTATCACATAGGTACGTCTCGGACTGTAGCGCCACTTTAAAGACATTCGTGTAGTGCCGTTAAATAAAGAATCTTTGTATTAAACAGTACGTGCGAAGTTTGGTTTAAGGGTACGCTGATGAGCAATTTTAGAAGTGCCTGTACAACGGTTATAATTTTTTAAGGGAAAGATTGCAGCTTGCTATTTTTCTAGAGCATTTTTTAAGAAAATATCGACAAAATAATGGAAGGCATGAAACATTGCACATTTGTTCAGGACTTGCTTAGTTTCAGTTAGACAACTTTTTATGAATTCTTTTCAAGACATTGAAGTAGGCTATTGATGAGAGTGGCACTGAGTCAGAGTTTCCTCTTTGAAACAGTAGACAGCATTGAATTTTCGAAGAGTTAATTTGAACACGGCTTATGATTTCCTATAAGACAATACTGTCAAAGTTAGAATTGAATTTCCTTATCACACGCTGCCCGTTAGTAGTCCAACTCCAAAGGACAAGGATGGAAATCTAAAAATGTATATAAAAAGCTGCACCATAAATGTGGGTTTTAGTGTCGGAGTAAAAACGGAGTCCTGAGCCACACCAGCGTTTATTTTATGGATATCAGATTTGTACCCATTCAATACTACTTGTATTGAACGGCCTGAAAGTTAATTTCTTACGCAAAGAAAAATAGATTCATCAAGACTAAACGCAGGCAATTTTTATAAGAGGGCTTGATGAAAATCTATTAAATGCCTTTAAAATGTGAAGTACAATAATCTTACTTTCTTCAAAACAATGTAAACATTTTTCCCACTATTCGGTGAAATGAACCAAGAACCAAGACCTATTGCTATGATAGTCATACTGCTGGTCATTTAGAAGCTTTCGTTCTTCAAGTTATTCTTGAGCTAAAAATTGATCAGTGTTTCCATGAAGAAGTGACGAAAGTAAAATTGGAATATAGTTAGAGGGGGAGGAAGGATCACTTTTTTAGGAACACGTATAAACAATTGCAAATGAGTAGGACAGATGGAAAAGCTTACTAAGGTGTTTCACCAGTGTTAAAGAACACCTCTTCAAAACGATATGATCAATACAATCTGGCCCAGTAGATTCATGAATCAAGCAAGTCTAACAACTGTCAGGGTAAGAAAAAAGATTTGTCCCGTATAATTCCGTTTATACGCTTGCAAGTACAGATAAGATCATCACTTACAACATCAACACCTGACAGTTAAGTCTTAATTTGGTGGCAAATTCTTACACTTGCTGTCCTTAGACATTGTTTTGTCGCTTAGTTTTTGAAAAATTTTACGCAAGATTCACCCTCTCTTATTTGGTGAAATGCTTCGAGTGAGTTCCTCTTTCTAAGTTACCAAGACTTAACAAATGCACCAATTTGTTAACCTTTGGTCTTGGCTTTGCCTATCTATGTATTGATTTTTCTGGGTGAACAATGAAATACCAATACCATATGCATATAGGATACACCGCAGCCACCACGATACTCTCATAAGGAGGCCATCCTATGTATGTTCCTAGAATTAACCAGGGGGCTGCAACATATCCCGTGGTACCACATCTTCAGTGGTGTGTTAATTAAGGTCTTTGATGAGGTGCCATCTAGGGAAGATAACCCTTGAAGTGGCCGCCCGGCTTCATGTGGGACTCAATCCACCGAGCTTTATCTAAAATTACATAATTTTTTAGAAAATGATTTTTACTTCCACTCCAAACTTATTTTTATCTTATATGAAATACCGGCGACTTATAGTCATTGTATATTTACTGATTTCTATGTTTTTTTTTTATAAAAGTAAGTCAGCCTCGAACCCATGAGGCAGGACAACAGTCCTTTGTTACCATCTTTCGCAAGATTTTTAATCTTGGAATGAAGTTAACTATAGATTCTTGCGTTCGCTCACAAGTAGAGAATTTACTCAGTGCAGTTCTAAGCTGTGCCTTTTTCAATAACTATGAATTGCAACAGTATCATTCATCATCGAGCAGCACAGATTTCTCTTACTTGTGCCAAGGGGCAAGTAGGCTCTTCTTCCTTCCAGATTATAGACAAGCATATAGCTTCCCTATATCTACATGGAAGTCAGTTTGACCCCCACGCTTGCAAGTACAGAAGGAGTCACATCATTTAACTCTCTTATGGCAGCTTTGAGTAAACCGCAAATTGTTCTAAAATCAAATTAGCCTTATGAATCGAGCTTACTTAAGGTGTTTTATTAAAATAAGCGTATGAACCGACACGATGATGCAGTGTTACGTGAAGTCTTTAAAAACTTCATACTCATAAAAAAAAAGACAATTTTCAGTTGACCACGAATTTATCATGGACCCGTATCAATCTTTGCTAAAAGTCGGATCTAGGTCAGGACATCTTATATGGAAGTAATTTGAACTGGCCACTGAGATCGTGGGCAACATTTATTTCAATTGCCTACTGGGGATGTTTCCAAATCCATGATATCCAGAATTTTATTAAGTGTCAGATTCATTAAAGATTGAACCTTCAAGTGTGTATCGTGCTAATAGAGCCGTAACAATGTCGTATTCCTAAAACTTCTTTTATTAAATTTATACACACCATATCCTTCTCTTTTATTTCTTTTCTTATTCCCAAGGAGCTTGTAAAAATGAAAAGAAATTTAGTACAATTTAAATTTATTCAAACACATTTTATGTCGTGTGTCTAAGTTTCCTACAACGTACCACCTCCCCCCCCCCCAAAAAAAAAACAAAGCTAAATAAAATCCATTTCCAAAAAGAAAAACTTTTCCCCAAAAGAATTTATCATTTCTACTAACCTACAGTACAGTAGAGCATACAATACTTTTCATTTTACAACTTTTAAAAAGTTTTCCAAAAAATACACATAAAGTAAACGATTGTGTACCCCATTAAACTTAACATAGTTCTTTATAGCTACGTTTTGCTTTAGCCTTAAAAATATGTCACAAAACTATCACAATTATCCTAACAGCTAAACATCAACCACCTGGTATGCACCTGCATGCTTTATGCTCGAACTGAATTTCCCAACCCAAGCTAAAACACCTTTTTCCTTTATAACCTAGGTAAAGCTCTGCCGCCATTTATGTACCATACCATATTTTTAGATGCGGTAAAGGCATTTTCTGAAATCCAATTTGTACAAGTGTTTTCGCTTAAATTGTCACGGTTTAACCGGTACTCTTGTGGCACACCATAAGCACTCTACTGCATCTCCTCACCTTACCGCTACAGCTACAGCATCGGCACCGGAACAGTCAAACTTTTGTGTGTGCAAAAACTTCATCTTTTGTTCCTTAAATTCCAAAAAAAAATTCCTACCTTTACCTCTTCGGAAGGTTGGAAGGTACTTCAGAGCCGAAAATACAACAAATCTCTCAAATAGAAGAAAAAAGTTAGAGGAACAAAATAGAAAAGAAAACAATCAAAAAAGAAAAACTAAAAATAATTCTGTGAAAACCTTCAATTGTCGCGTGATTTTGTTTCCGCAAATTTATGTTTTTTCTTCACTTCTCTATTTCGAAGCTTCCAACTTTCCAACCACAAAATCACACAATTTTTCACCTTCACCTTCACCTTAACCATCACCATCACCAACCAGTATCAGAGAAGCTGAAACACTGAAAAAAAGATAACGCTTCAGTGTGCAATATAACACTCTCCAAAGTGCCAATACCAAGTGTGCAATCCTGCCAAGCCCCAACACACTATCAGGAACAAGCACAGAAAGAGTTCCCATCAGGTTTCGTTCAGGAGCAGGATATTGCTGCTAAGGAAAAATATTCAAAAAACAAAAAACAGAGAACAAAATAAAAAAGAAACCAAACAAATTGAATGAAACTTTTCTCAATAAATAAGTTGGAAAGTCTCGATACAATCGTTTGAAAAGCCCAATAACCATCGTCAACTCTCGACTCAACTCGAAATGAAAAAATCTCAGCAAATTTTTCACACGGAAACTTTTAACTTGTTAAACGGAAACCGAACCCGAAACCGAACCGTTTCTGTCGCTTAATAATGATGGAGTATACGGATACGGACATATCCAAGGAGACCTATGCCGCACGACGACGACCGAAGAGACGGGGCGGCGGCGGCGGCGCGGCGGCGGGTGGTTGCGGTAGCTTTGGGGATACCGTTAAATATCCTTTTGTATTTAACCGTCCCGTCTTCAGTACTTCTGTGAGCCGGCGAGGTCCCACAAAGTATCAGATTTTCAAAAAAGAAATAAAAAGCCAAAAATGTCGACATTATGAGGTTTTAAAACGACACAATTTTCCGGTTTCCGGTGCTGAGACACGGTGAAAAAAATACATTCCCAGAAAAAGGACGAGAACGAGGAAAAATACACGTATAAGGACCAAAAACTTTTTCCAACGAAAGATTGATCTGTATATTTTCCGCACATGAAAGTCGATACAAATCAAAGTCAAATTGTAGGACGGCGAGGAAGAGGAGGAGGTGGGTGGGGGTTGTTCCTAAAAGCAAAAGCAAAAGGACTGCTGATATGGCACTACGAGGATATGCATATAACGGTATATGCGCGCAACGTGAGCTATTTCCCATCACCATCAGCAGAACACACATTTGTAGGTAGTTATGGCTTTGCAGGTTTATTGAGCGTGAAAAATCAAGGTGTGATTGCAGAAAGTTATATTTATCGATGCAGGTGTACATTTAAGTAAAATACCCCCCCCCCCCTTTTTTTTTCTCTCTCTCTCTGATGGTATCGATGAATGGCTGACTGGCTGATAGCTTGGATGGCTTGCCTGGCTTGGTTGGGTGTTTTGGGGGGGATGGAGAGATTGGTTTTTATTGTAATCGAAGTGTGAAAATATTAATTAAATGTCACTTTATAAGATCGCTATTTACGCTGCGCAATATTATGCGATATATATCGCATGTCGGATGAAAGGAATCTTGAGTTGAGTTTGAAATTGACACCATTTTGTATTGAAGTAGTGTTAATTGATGTTAAATTAAGCTGATTAAAGTTCTAGATAATCGATATATATGTACGTAAGTTGTTTAAAGCATGAGAAGGATCTTATAAATGAAGGTGAAATAATTGCTTTGCCTTCTTTACTTTAAATTAGTTCCATGTCAGCTCGGGTTTTTAAGGGTGGAGAATTATGTGTTGGACGGCTCCAAACATAGTCTTTCATTAAGCGATTCTATCTTTCAATTTAAATAAAACATAGCTGAACTTGAAAACCAGACATTGGTTATGTTGGATTTGAGGACAATCTGTTGGCTGTGGTTTGTACGCATATAGGCCAGTAACTTTATCACATACCTATTTATCCATAAATAGGTTCTGGTTATGGATTATTATCAGTATTTCAATAATGCTCTAGAGCCTATTAAGCGAACACACTTCGCTGTCTGTAGTCGTTTAACTTCAACTTCAAAGTCACGACGGAAAAATCAAAACATTTTAGCTTGTAAAATGATACGCACTTCGATTTTTTGTTCTCCTCTGCATTTGTTGCTGTTGGAAAAAATGAGTAAAAAGACTGAGTAATTGACAGGAAATTTGAAATATGTCGTTTCAGTAAAATAGAAATATATTCTTAAGACTATAGTTCCATAAGTCTCACATCGGTTATTCATAAAATCTTGGAGAGACTTTTAGACATGCACATCCAAAGCAATCTCAGGCCTGAAGCCTACTCTCATACACAGCCAGCCTAATCCAAAGTCAAAAGTGTGGCAACGGACTTACATTGTTTTATGAGAACAATATAATAATTATTCCACGATAGGGACACGATAGACATTAAAGGGGTCTTCAATATAGCGCAAAAATTGCGTTCAAAAAGTGTCTTATAAGTCTCGACAGAACAGTTTATCATAAACTGGATCATGTGTATGCTTAAGCATAGACAGATCATCAGTGAACGGTACGTACACCTCAAGAATGGGTACTCTTACCACTTGTCTAGATTCTCGTCATCGTCATGAACGAGATCCTTATAAATACAAATAAATTGGGTGGCGCAACAGTCCGTTGAGAACTAGGGCCTAGTGACTAACAATTCTCCACCATTCCTGTGTGCGAGTACTGTTGTCAGGGATGGAGGGGACCTACAGTTTTAAGCCGAATCCGAACGGCCAATGTGAGAAAGCACTTTTCATGACAAGAATTAATCTTGGAGAATTTGTCAATTCCTCGCAAGAGGCAGTACCCATGAAAAAAAACTTTAGATGGCATAGGCAGGGAACGAACCCAAGAAATGTGGCATGACAGTCCAACGCACTAACCATAATGCCACAGGTACTACATATGAGATCCTTACCAATCTTGAATTTGAGTCAAAGTAGTTGTCTACGCCGCGCCGATGACGTTGCTCTACTGTCAACAGGGATATTCCTAACCATTATAAGCGAACAACTGAACTAAGCCTTGACTAGGATCTGCACCTGGACAAAAAGCTTTGGTTTGTAGATAACCTCCTTAAAACAGACTGACTACTTTTTGTAAATAGGAAGACTATACAATTTCTAGAATCAAGAAACCCATTTTAAATATCAGAGCAAGCCAAATATCTAATAGTAATCTTGGACAAAACGTTGAGCTGGGGCCCATACACACTAGATGGATCCAAAAAAGCTCAGGTCGCATACTCGTATTAATCATTTAATAAAATCTTCAGTGGAAACTGGGGATCAAATCCTTAAACCCTTTTAAGGATGTACATACACTAAAATGATTTGATCATTGCCACTTATGGTAACATGGTATGGGGAAATGGTCTGGAAAAAGATAAAAACCTTAAGACACTTCCAATGGTACAAAGAATGGTATGTATAAGTACAATGGCGCGATGAGGACCACCCCAATAGCAATTCTCAATCTCTTAACCCTAAACCTTTAAGTATAAGAAAACGATTGTACAAATTTTGGTAGGTCCAGTAACAAACGCTGCAAAACAGGTTTTAATGATGGCGATATAACGGACTGATATCACCATTTTCATTGATCGCCACAACAATCAAATCGAATCTTGTAAAATTAATTGGATTTTGCTGGGTACTAGGTCACAGTGTGAGCTTGTGAGGAAAGGTACCACACTGAAGCACAATGTAAATTAAAACAGATCATTGATAATAAAATACTCCAGTAAACCACCGATGGAAAAGCCTTGAAAGTTGCTCCACAGTCATGAAATTATGGCCCGAATTTGACAAAATATTTGATTATGCACCTCGCCAAAAAATCTTAACGATTACTAGCGAGTGTAAATAACCGGCCAAAGAAAGGACGACGACATATGAAAGGAGTGCAACGATGAGGAAGAACACGATGACACTATTTACTTCCCATAATATGTCACAAGATACACAAGATACACATTCATAGAAAACTCGAAGACTTTGCAAGAAACAGTGTCTTAGGTTTAATCAAAGCATCTTAGTGGCTGGAAAATAACACCAGCTAAGAATCATAGGTTATACACACTCTTTCAGGGAAGTTATAAGTCTTTCAATGTAACACAAGGGCTATACATTGATCTTAGTGTGCCGAAAGCTATATTAGGTTATATTAGTCAAATTGAAAATATTAAAATTTCTCATACTAATAAAAAAGTATTATCAAATTGAGCACGCCACCTGATCCGCGGCATTCTTCCACAGCGGGTGGATTCGAATTCTTTGCTTTCTTGGCCCAGCGATTATTAAGGTTAGTTCTTCGTTTGATCTCAGCGCATGTGTTGTTTTCTGCGTTCATATAGCGGAGCTTAGTTAGACGAAGTCCTTAACTACCTCAAAGTTACGTCTGTCGTTGGTAGGTCCTTTCTTGATGACAACATGTGTTTTGTTTTGCCCTCATTAAACGTTGAACCCATTTTTGACGCCTCTGCCTAAATACTCACAAAAGCCTCAATGACATCACGCTGAGTTCTTCCGATTATGTCAATGTCATTAGCATATGCTAGTAATTTGACAGACTCCAGTGCCTCTAGTGTTGACGTGGGAGCTTTGCAGCATTCTTTCAAAGACTATGTTAAAGAAATCGCATGACAGTGCATCGCCTTGTCTGAAGCCTTTTCTGTAGACGAAAGATTCTGTTAAGTTGTTTTCAACCTTTATGGGGCAGCGTGAGTTCTCCATGGTCATCCCGCACAAACTGACGAGTTTGGCAGGGATGCCAAAACTAGACCTGGCTCTATACAGCTCGTCACCGAAAATGCTGTCATGTGCGGCCTTGAAATTGATGAACAAATGGTTGGTGTCGATTTGATGTTTTTAGGTTTTTTACAGGATCTGCCGTAATGTGAATATTTGATCATCTGTGGAGTTCCCTTGTCTAAAACCACACTGATAAGGACCTATCGTTCACATATGTATTTAGATTTAAGATTATATTTAGATTATATAGATTTTTATTGCTCGTCATAAATAATTTACATTTTTTACAAAAATCAAAAAAAGCATGGCATTCTGCCGTCTGCCTAGTTGACAAAACATAAATTGGAAACTTATTTTTTATGAAATATAATTTAATTAAATGACGCGAGAACCACAATATCTTCCGCAAACAAGAGTGCTTTAATCAATTCTCCCGCGTGTTCGATACCAGCAGGTAATAAATCGACTAAGTCTTCGATAAATAGAGAGAATAGGCTTGGACTCAACGTACAACCTTGTCTAACGCCTGATTCAGTTCTAAACCAATCCGACCTTTCTGTACCATTCCAAACTGCTGCATTAGTATCCATATACAGGTTTTGCAGGACTCTTTCAAATTTTAACGACATTCCCATACCAAAGAGCTTATAGAAAAGAACTTGCCTATTCACCGTGTCAAATGCAGACTTAAAATCCACGAAAAATGCGTATAACTTCTTCCTTCTTCTTATAAATGAATCCGCAATGCTTTTCAGAACAAAGATATGATCGATTGTTGAGTAACCGGATCTAAAGCCTGCCTGAGATTCTTTCAACAGCTTATTTTCTTCAATCCATTTACTGAGCCGTGTTTGCAGAACAGCTGTAAATATTTTATAACACGAATTTAAAAAGGATGTTCCTCGATAGTTCGACATCTCAGACCAGCTTCCTTTTTTGTGGATCGGAAAAATGATTGATTTCCTAAATTCATGAGGAATCATACCTGTTTCCAACACCTCGTTGTAAACTGCAGTAAGCTTACTTATTAACTCAACGGTTCCATACTTACAAAATTCCGATGGTATCCCATTGGAGCCTGCCGCTTTTCCATCCTTCATTTTTTTCATTTCTGCATCTACTTCTTCGTTGGTTATATCTGTGTCCAAAACTTCATTATAAATACCCGGATGTGCAAAATGAAAGTTGTTTCCTTCATGAATTGGGTTTAGCAATTTTTTAAAATGGTCTGCCAAAAGTAAGGGGCTTGGGATGGATTTCAAAGGTTTTACCATTCAAATTGTTCACCAACTTCCAAAAGTCCTTCGAGTTCATACAATTTGATAACCGTCTAGCTTCTGTCTCAAAGTATTTTGTTTTCTTCTGGAAACACAAGGTCTTGTAATAGGTATTTGCTTGAAGATATTGTTTTTTAAAGTGCTCATGGCTTGAGCGACGATAAGCTCTTAACCATCCAAATGATAATTTTCTGGCCTTTTTACACTCTAGATCAAACCAGGGCGCTATAAAGCTATCCTGTGCTTTCCTAATATTGCACAACGTTCTCGTATATGATGCTTTCATGATCTCTTCTAACTGACTCAGGTTATATTGCTAATAACTTTGGAGGGAAGTGTTAAGATTTATTTCGTATTGAACCTTATTTTTTTGGTTCCACCTAAGTTTTGGTATGAGTCTCATAGGTTTTGAGTCCTTAGTTGCCATCGAAAGTCCACAAGTCACAACTAATGGAAAGTGATCCGAAAAGGGCACATTTTTAACTTTGAACTCAATTATTCGGTCGTTCCAATTACCACTAATAAGTCTGTAATCAATTATCGAACTACCCTGATTGCCGACAAAAGTAAATTCGCCTTCTTTATCTGCCCAGCTGGTTCCATTGATAATTCGAAGACCATAAGAGTTACAAACATCCAATCATTTTGCTCCCTTAGCGTTGCAGACTGTCTCTTTAGACTTCCACTCTATCCCTCTAATTCGGTTTTCGTTTCCCGCTTCATTACCAATTCTTGCATTCAAATCTCCCACCACCATCAGATTCGAAGAGGTCTGCTATGCCACAAATTCTTCAAGTTTCGCAAAATCAGTTTCCCAATGGTTACAGTTGATGTATATGATGGCAGTAAACGGTAATTTATTCCTTTAATATTCAGGTTTAAAAACGTCACCTCATCTTTAACCCGAAAATCACAATTAACAAGCTTCATATTCTTCTTATATCCGAAAAAAACAACCCTCGCTGGCTCTCCCTCTTGACTGTACTCGAATAGCTGGTATCCACTTCAATTCATCATTACTTATTACTTATAATATTATTATATTATATATTATTATTATTATTATTATTATTATTATTATTATTATTATTATTATTTATTTTTTTTATATTATATATTATTATTATTATTATTATTATTAATTAATTAATTATAATTAATAATATTATAAATGCGAATGTAAGTTTGTTTGTTACGCTTTCACGCAAAAACTACTTAACCGATCATCATGAAACTTTGCACATAAACTCTTGAAGGTATTAGAAGTAACATAGGATACTTTTTATTTAAAAAAAATAAAAAAAATTTACGAAAAATAAGAAAATTGTTTGTCAAAATATCGTCAAATTTAGCTACTTCAACGCCATCTAGCCCCATCTAGCATCATAGCAATGAAGTTTCAACCCTGAATACTGTAATACCAACCCACTATATTACCGACGGTGACGAGTGACGACAATATCTAATTCAATATCTAATTCAATTGAATATATGTAGTTTCAACTGTTTCTAATTTTTCTATATTTATTGTTATTTTCTTCTGTCGTTACATGCAGTATAATACTATTCACATTTTTGAGGTTATCCGTAATTTTTGTGGTTAGCTGTTACTTTATTATTTTAGATCTTACTCGCTGATGTCAATTCTTACTCTGCTTTTATTTGAAAAAATGCCAAAATTGTTTGTCAAAAAATCGTCATGTGGATCTCATTGCTAATGTTTTTCCGGAACTGCAACAAAATTTGTGTAGTGATCAGTGGTTGTGTGCAAGAGCAATATTAGCACCAAGAAATGAAATTGTAAATAGGATCAACACTGACATTTTAAACGAGGTTCAAGGAGAAATGAAGGAATATTTGTCAATGGATACAATTATGGATACGGAACTAAGTACTTCATATCCTGTGGAGTTTTTAAATTCACTTGAACTATCGGGTGTACCGTCACATAAACTTCAATTGAAACTAAATGTACCAGTAATGCTAATGCGAAATCTAGATGCTCCTCGGCTATGTAATGGAACAAAGCTTCGGATAACAAAATTGGGACAGAACATACTTGGTGCTACTATTTTAACAGGTGTCGGTAAGGGAAATAGTGTTATAATACCTCGGATACCAATTATTCCCACTGACCTTCCATTCCAATTTAAAAGGGTTCAGTTTCCCGTCAAGCTTAGCTTTGCTGTTACTATAAACAAGGCACAAGGACAAACATTACAGGTAGCAGGAGTGCATTTAGAAAACCCATGCTTCTCTCATGGTCAACTTTATGTAGCCTGTTCACGTGTATCTAATGCCCGGAATTTACACATATTTGCACCCGACGGGAAAACTTATAACATTGTCTATAAAAATATCTTAAATTAATACTTTTTATTTTATTTTTTAAAATTGTTAGAATTCAGAATTATTTATTTTTGTTACGGTGAAATATATTTTAACATTTGTTGTTGCATTTTAATAAGCATATATTAAGGTGTTGAAACTTCATTGTCTATAGTAATTTTTAAAAATTGTTGATCTCAGCCAAGCAATAAAATTTAGTTATTATATTGACTCATTTCTATTATTATACCCTTACCCTTTATCTCTCATACTTATTTAATTTCTCCACTGCGGGCGAAGCCGCGGGTAAAAAGCTAGTATTACATAAATGTTAGCGAATTTTTTCAGAAAATCTACAGCCAGAGATAAGGTCGAAATTCTATTTGTCAGAACTCTCTATGATAAAAAATGTGTTAATACTGTATGATACTGTTGGGTCAAAATGTTCCACGTCTTAAATTAAGTTCTGTTTTAAAAATTAAATTTCGAATGCTATATATACAAAATTCCCTGTGTGCCATAATACTATACTTACATATATATTTTGGAATAATTCTATTTTTTTAAAAAAGCCAACAATTGATTTTCATTGACATCGGAACAATTGTTATTACAAACTTCAATAAAAATTCATATAAAAAGTGGTGAATACTCAGCAATATTTGAATTGCTGTCAAAAGAAGTCAAAATTTCGAAATGGTCAAAAAACTTAAGACCTAAAAACTAATAACTTTTTAAGATAACACAAAATTTTTTGTAAAGTATGGTTAACAAATATTTTTTAAAATTCTGTTATCCAAAAATTTACACCACTTGGAAGTACACAATTTTATTATAGATACGTACAGAATACTACGATTGGAAATCAACAGCTTTGAGCCATAGAAATGTGAAGGGGAACAGATGATAAAATAACAACTGAGTTCCAAAATGCCTCATAAATAGTAACACAAATACTTGAGAAAATTTTCAATAGCTGCCTTAATCTGGTCTATACTTCTTCAGTATGGAGAAAAACTAAAGTTGTCTTCATACTCAAATACAAGTGAACCCATAAGATCTAAGACCTATAAGTCTATCATATTTCCTTCTCAAGACCTTGCAAAGATTGATTAACATTGCTTACAAAATCTTCTCTGCCGTAATATGTGAACGTCTCAAGAGCATCGTCAACAACCTAATAGATCTTTATCAGTGTTGTTTTAGACCACAGTCGATCAAATATTCACATTACGGCAGATCGTGGAAAAAACCTAAGAACATCAAATCGACACCCACCATCTTTTCATCGATTTGAAGGCCGCATATAACAGCATATACAGGGACGAACTGTATAGAGCCATGTCTAGCTTTGGCATCCCCGCCAAACTCGTCCGTTTGTACCGGATGACCATGGAGAATTCACGCTGCTTCATAAAGGTTGGAAACTACTTAACAGAACCTTTCGATGTCAAAAAAGGTTTAAGGCAAGGGGATGCGCTGTCATGCGATTTTTTTAACATCGTACTTGAAAGAATAGTGCAGAGCTCACACGTCAACACCAGAGAAACTATCTTTCAAAAGTCTGTCCAATTACTAGCATATGCTGATGACATTGACATAATCGGAAGAACTCAGCGTGATGTCAATGGGGCTTTTATGAGTATTGAGGCAGAGGCCGCAAAAATGGGTTTAACGATTAATGAGGGCAAAACAAAGTACATGCTGTCGTCAAAAAAAGAACCTCCTACAACACCGACGACGTCTTGGTCAAAACGTCACCATCGACAGACGTAACTTTGAGGTAGTCAAGGATCTCGTCTACCTAGGCTCCGCTATAAACACAGAAAACAACACTAGCGCTGAGATCAACGAAGAATAACTCTTGCTAACCGCTGTGTTTTTATATGCTAAGAAAGCAATTGCGTAGCAAAGGCCTCTCTCGAGGGACCAAAGTGTTGCTTTATAAGACCCTCATCATCCCTGTCCTGCTATACGGTGCAGAAGCATGGACTATGACAAAAGTGGATAAAAGCACCTTGGGTCGTTTCGAGAGAAAAGTTCTTTGTGTGATTTACTGTCCGGTATGCATAGAAGGGGAGTGGAGGAGAAGATGGAACGACACGATCTGTATGGGCTGTACAGCGAAGTAGACTTAGCCAGAAATGTAAAAGTCCAACGATTTAGATGGCTGAGTCACGTAGAGCGCATGGAAACCAATTCTGTGGCACGGAAAGTCTTCGAATCCACACCCACAGGACAGCGCAGTAGAGGAAGACTAACTTGGAGCTCGAAACTGGAAAAATCTAGCTAGGGACCGAGCTAGATGGAGAAGTTTGCTGGGTGAGGCCCTAGTAATTAATAAACTTGGGTTCAAAGATATTAACATTATTTTCGGTTATAAAAGTTTCATAAAGCAAAATTATTTCAAATTGATTAATAAACTTATAAAAATCCATAAATAAACCCTTGCAATCCTGCAATATTATATGACAAAATCTTAAAATTAAATGACTTTAATAAAACGAGATTCCATTTTATGTAGTTGCGTCTCCAAAGTTTTGTTGCTTTGTTTTAATGATAAAATATCCACCGCCATTCCCTCAATGTCCGCCTTAGTAGCCAGATTTTTTTAATTTGTCATCCAAAAGATTTGCCATGGAGGTTTTAAACAAATCTAGCAGATTCGCGACCGATAAGGCACCTACCGCTGTGGTTTCATGGTCCGAAGCCGGGGACTCGTCTGCTATATGTGAGTGCGGCCGCTAAGGAGGGTTTGATTCTTTGTTTACAGGTGATCGTTTTAAAGTTTTATTCGCGGTAAACATATCGCCTCTTGGTGTAAATAATCAAATGATTCACCCAATCTTTAACTGCGCTGGCAGGCTTTGTGTCTAACTATTATTTAGGGATTAAATATTTTTAAAATTATTATTTTAAACTTTTTAAAACAATTGTTTTGACGGAGCACAACATTTTCACCTTTTTAACTTATTGGACCAGAGTTGCCAACCATATTCACATATTACGGTAGAAAAGATTTTGTAAGCGATGTTAAGTAGACTGATGCCTCTATAGTTGGTGCCTCCTCTTTTCAAAATCGGGTAAACAATACTGAGGTTCCATTCATCGGAAATGCTATATCTTAAATATAAGTTGGTCGGAAAAGGATTTGGCGATCTTTTGCTATTTGTAGCCGTTTGACTTTGTCTCCTCCCAGCAACTCCCTGATTTTTTCTCTGGTCAAGAAGTAACAAAAAATCAGCTGTAGCAAAAGTCAATACGAAATACAAAAACACAAAATGACGTTTAACTAAATTCATTTGTACTGTCACATCAAATGTCACAATCAAAAAGATTTAAAAGTCGATTTGTTTTCACTTTTTGATTACTTTTAATTACTGTATGATCTCCAATTATTTAAATAATATAGGTCACATTCCACAAACAGATATAATATCCAACACAAAAACTAAATTCTAGTTAATTTGTCAAAGTAAGTTCTCAAACAATGTAACTGAAATAGCAGTTGATTACTACCGGAAACTATTCTGTCCCAAAAGAAATATACTAAATTTAAAATCCTTATAATGCACTTCGAGTAATAATAATCTAATATTTGACAAAGTCAATGTAGAAAATGATGGGTATTTTAATGGTGGCGTCACACCACCGCCGCTGTTTTGCTGTTGACACTGAATTTGATTTATGCACAATAATGTCAAAAACTCCATCGCATCGTAAACGAGCTATTATTACCGTGCGTTTTGTTGTAAATTGCCAAACTATTCGAAATCCTCATCATCCCTTGATGTTGCTGATTCTGATGGTCGAAAAAGCCACAAAAGCCGCCCCCAAAAATCAATGGACCCCAAAAATATGTACATAAAAGGTCAACTATTATAGCAATTGCAAAATCCATAAATGTACGCTCGTCACAAACTCCTATAAGTGTCATAATGCGGACAATGTGAACAATCAAATAACCAACCACCTCCAACTCCTAAATCCGCATCACCTAACAATGTGCTTGTCCAACGGCAACCCTCTGTCCCCTAATTTCAAAACCAAGCTGGTGTAAAATACTGTTTGGAACTAAACAAGTCCCATTCCATCATAGAACAGAATTTACGGGCTTTTAAGGATCATAACAGAGCTACGGACCGTCGTCGCGTCGTCGTCGGTCGGCGGGGTGGAGTGCGCAGAAAAAAAATAACATACGGTCCAACACACCACACACAGTCCAGTTGCAGTTCCAGTCGTCGACGAACGTCGGCCTCCGTAGTCAGTCGATATTTGATTGTCACAGTGAGGTTAAACTCCCAGAATACACTGCTCTGCTTCTGCTGGCTAGGTCCAGTCCACAGTCCATTCCAACACCCCTGCCAAACAAAAGTGACAATCCACGTCGTCATCACCCTTCCCGACCCAGAACCATAGCCTTAGCCAGAGCCATGCCGAGCCGAGTCAAGCGCAAGCATGGTGTCAGTATTATGGCCATTAAGTCCAATTGCCTCCCCCATGGACCATTGGGACGATGCCAAGATAAAAGCATTTAAAAGCTAATTGCTAACGGTATGAACCGTAGCTGTGAAGTGGTCATATAAAGGTGCCTGTAAAAATGTGGGTACTTTTTTTTTGGCCAGAATCGCCCGCCCGTCTGTCCCTAGTCCTCATACACGTTGCCTGTTTCCACATCTGCTCTGCGACACATTGGTGCTGTATAGGACGGAACGTCCGTCGATGAAGCCAAGCGGGTGTACTCTGTACGTTATACGGCAACTGCATGTTTGTTATTGTTGTGCGGTGCGGTGTGGTGGCTTTGAATGGGCCTGGAGCTCTTTAATCTGTGGGAATTTGCAGGTCGTTTTGTGTGGCAATTCAATTAACCAAACAGAATCGTTAAATGAACACACCCCACTGGGTCTGGCTGGCTAAACGCTTGATGGCTGGATGCCTGTTTGGCTATTTGGCCATTTGGCTGGTTGGCGTAAAATGCCTTATACCAGAAATAAATAGGAAAGTGTCCGAAAAAATCGTACATGAATATATAATCATAAATTGGCTTGTAAACGGAATTAGAAGAGTTTTTACTTCGGGGCTCTGGAACACCATAACTATGTACCTATGTAGGTTGACAGTATAGTGTCCAATTGGATTGAAGAGCTTTGTTTTTCCGTTTTTTTTTTTGAGTTAGGAAGTGAACATTTTGTATGAGTTTTTTATTTCAAATATTTATGATCAGTAAAAAGTTGTGCATTTTAAGTAGATGTTGTGATAGTCTGAGTATTAGAGTTGAAATTGTTTTTTTTTTTTTTTTTAAAAAAACGTTTTTCGGGCTTAGGCCTGTTGAGGTGGTAATGATATATGTATATTCTACCTAAAATCATGTTTTTATGGATCCTGAGACTAAAGGATTACTCAACAAAAATAGATTCCCTTGTCTTATTTGTTCTTTTAAACCTCAATGCCAAAAAATGCTACGGTTTAAGGAAAAGTAGAAGCCCTCGTATTTTTCTAGTTCAATTTAGTGGTAAATTGCCAATTGAGGTCTAAATTTAATAACGAAAGTCTGTGTTTGTTTCGTAGCTCAGATAGCAATGTATTCTATAACTCAAACTCAAATAAAACAGACTGAATTGTCTTATAATTTTCTATCCAGCTTTGATCGATTAAAATTACTAAAAGCTATTGTTTTAGCACAAGTCCAGAGACAAGTACCAAATATCTTACCACTGAAATAAAAAATAAATAACCGACACAAAAACAACTTTTTATAAGTGGAAAAATCATTAGCAAAAACCACTGTTAATTTTTTATTCTTTCCGAACATCGACCAGCTCTTTCCAAATTCAGTCAAAGACAAAAACTTAAAAATATTTCTCTCCAGAAAGAAGGAGAGAAAAAAAAACAATGCAGGAAACATCGAACAGAAGCCCACAAGGCTCTGTTTGATTCACAAAACATCGAACGAGAGTTAATAGACTCTCCGTTCGATATAGTCCCCGCGAAAACCTACGGTTTTCCACCTTTTCGCATTTTATTAATAACCTTTCCTTTCCTTCTTTCCGTTACATTATGTTCTATTCCTCTATTGGTAGAATACAAATCTTCTGCACCGACCTGGTAAGCTGATTGGTTGCAATCTGTATCACCACGTTCCGGACAAGATTATCTCTTCCTGGTATCGTCTTCACAATTCTTCCCATGGCCCAAGCCGAGGGCTGGAAATTCTCGCTCTTGATGATGCATAGTTGACCTTCCTTCACATTGTGCTTCTCTCTTCTCCATTTCTTTCGTTCTAGTAATGTTACTAGATACTCCTCTTTTCATCGTGCCCAGAAGTGGTTGAGCATCGTCTTTCGTTCTTTCCATAACCGAACACCACTTGTGTGTTGGTAACTCTCTAGTTATAAATGGGAGTGAAAGCACTAATGGCTCTCCGACCGGCCGGCGTTAACGCCTGCATGTCGTTCGGGTCGTCGCTCAACGCTTGCAAAGGTCTCGAGTTCAAGATTGCTTCTACTCCAGCAAGCAATGTTGACAACTGTTCATGAGTTAATACCTTCGCACCGACCACTCTCTTCAAATGGAATTTCATGGATCTTACTGCGGCCTCATAGATGCCACCCTGATGTGGCGCAGCTGTAGTCATGAACCTCCATTCCGTCTAGTCTAGTGTTTCTTTCCTTTGCCATACTTCTTTCGCTTTTTGTAGTTCTTTCGCAGCTCCAACGAACGCAGTGCCATTGTCGCTATAAATTCTTTCGCACCTTCCACGCCTGGCTATGAATCTTTCGTAACATGCGATGAATGCAGTTGATGTGAGGCTCTTTTACGTTGACTATAAACCTTCCCAGCAGCTCTGCTGCTGCTAATTCAAGGCGTGGTATAGTTATTGTCTTAAGTGGGGTTACTCGTGTCTTTGCTACGAGCAGTGTCGATTTAATCTTTCCGTTTGGGTATTCTGTCCTGACATAAATGAGTGCTCCGTAGGCTTTTTCAGACGCATCTGAAAACCCGTGGAGCTCTTTCCTCACATCTTTCGATGTACCTATCCATCTTTCGATCCTAAATCTTTCCAAATAAACAATCTCTTTCCAAAAGTCTTTCCATCTTTCCTGCATGTCTTCCGACAATTCCTCATCCCAATCAATCTTTCCTCGGCAAATATCCTGTATAAGAATTTTACCAAGAATTTTGTGACTGGCGCCATGAATCCGTTTGGATCGTATAACTGCGCAACGCAGCTAACTACTTTAAATTAAAATTAAAAAAAAAAAAATATGCCTTTCGAGTTTAACTCGCGTTTATTAATGATTTTAATAATTTAAATCGCGTTTTACCAACTCCGAGAAGACGGAAAGTTTATAAAAAAAGGTTCAACCCAATGAGCCTAAAAAACGAAGAATTTTAAAAAAATATATACTCGTAGAATTTTGAAAGAAAATATCATAAAAATAATTGGAATTATCGGTGCGGACCTCAGCAGAGACAATAGAGTAGGCCACATCCCCATAGATATGCAAGTAATGGGTGCAATAAGATATTGGGGACGAAACGAGGCAAGTTTGTACTAAATGTTCACCCCAATTCGAAATCCGTACCTTTTATGATTTGTTTATAGATTCAAGACGATATGGACCACACATCCACGGATTTAAGCTAACCTACGCTTTGCCAAATTTGTAAGCGAGTGGCAATAGCATTAGCTACCAAAAGACCTTTGTTCATTAAAATGTCAACTTCTTTTTCGGACCAGCTAAGAACTATGAACAAGTTCTCTCAAATACGGGAGTTTCCAAAGGTGGTTGGGGCTATTTTTTTTTTTTTTATTTATTTATTCCATCTATCGAGTACAATCTCTTTTAGACTAACATACTTAATTATAATGTTTATATATAAAAAAAATATAAATATAAATACCTACATATATAATCTTAAATAAATAGTAAAATAATTTACAATTTAAAACGCCTCATAAAAGAATTTCATTTAAAGCATTTTTAAATTTTACTCTACTCCATTGTAAGTTAATTACATCGCATACAGAATTAAAAAAAGCACAAGAACGAGATATGGGATCACTTTTTCCATAGTTGGTGTAATGACGCGGTATAGAAAAAAAGATATTTCTTTCCCTGAGAGGTCTTGAAGGAACATGGATTGGGTAAAGTGCAAGCAGCATAGAACAATCTATATGGTTACATATAACATCTCTGGCTAAAAGAACAAAACACTGTTTCCTTCTGATTTGAAGGGTTTTCAAACCTAAAAGTAAGCATCTCTGGTTATAGGAGGGCATAATATTATCTACCCAGTTCAATTTACGTAGAGCATATCTAGTGAATTTACGCTGAACAGCTTCTATTCTATTAATGCTTACTGCATATACTGGGCACCAAATACAACTAGCATATTCTAACGAAGATCTCACCAATGAGATATAAAGCATTTTTAAAGTATGCGGATCCGTAAATTCCTTTGAATTTCTCATTAGAAAACCCAGCATTTTATTTGACTTCGAAATCATATAGTCATAGTGATCATTAAAAGTTAACTTCCTATCAAAAACAACACCTAAATCCTTAAAAACTGAAACCTTATCAAGGCTTGTATTATTAACCTTATATTCAAAGTGAATAGGGTTGCGTGATCTAGTATAAGACATTTGCTTACACTTGGAGATATTGAGATGAAGGCAGTTATCTTCACACCACTGAAAAATACAATTGAGGTCATCTTGCAAAAGATTGCAATCAAGTGGACAATTGATACGTTTGTAAATTTTGAAATCGTCAGCAAATAGTAAATTTTCAGAAAATTTGACACAGTCGGGAAGGTCGTTTATAAAAAGAACAAACAAAAGTGGTCCGAGATGGCTTCCTTGTGGAACCCCTGAAAAGTTATAAATTCTTTTTGATGTTTTACATCCAATTTTCACAAACTGTGTACGATCTGTTAAATATTGATTCAACCAATTCAATAATTGAGAATGAAAACCAAGGTGTTCTAGTTTTTTTAATAACACGTCATGCTGCACCCTATCAAACGCCTTTGAAAAGTCGGTGTATATGACATCAACTTGCTTACCCCGTTCAATACCTTTCGTACAAAAGTGTGAAAAAAGAGACAAGTTAGTTGTAGTTGACCGTTTACTCACAAACCCGTGTTGATTGTCTGAAATCCCTTGCTTAATATTTTCATAAATCCTTTTTTTGACAATGGCTTCAAAAATTTTTGGAATAGTTTGAAGCTTTGAAATCGGTCTGTAGTTAAGGACATCCTGCTTCGAGCCTGTTTTATGAATTGGCGTAATGACTGAAATTTTCCAAGTATCTAAGAACTGACCAAGACTGAGCGATAAATTAAATAATTTTAAAAGAGGTTTAGAAAGACCATATCTGCAGAATTTTAGGAACATAGGAGCAATTTCATCACTGTCATGTTTTTTATTGTCATCCAAAGACGAAAGTTCTTCCAAAACTTCTTCTTCCGTTAATTCCATTTGACCTAAACATGTTATTGGCTGTTGGTTTATGACAATGTTTGGATTTGAGTTTTCAAATACAAAATTCGACTAAAAAAAATCAGCAAACATATCACAAATCTCTGTTTCATCGCATGAAATTTTATCTTCAAACCTCATGTTGAGTGGTAAACCATAAGATTTCCTTTTACTATTTAAAAATGTCCAAAAAGCTTTCGAGTCAGATTTGATATTCATTTCTAGACCCCACATATACTGGTTATACAAAAACTTTTTTAGAATTTCGTATTCTTTCCTTTGGTTTTTGAACTGCTCACGGTAAACTGAACTGGATTGATATTTTTTTTGAAGTTTATTAAGCTTGTTTTTTAAATGACTTAGTCTTTTATTAAACCAAACAGGTTTACAGTTCTTTCCTATTCTTCTAACTGGCACAAAACCCATTTTTGCTTCTTCAATTTTACATCTAAATTTAGAGAAGTTAGTTTCCAAATTATTTGTATCGAAAAAGCTGTCCCATTCAACATCAAAGAAAAAATTATTAATCGCGTTGTAATCAACTTTTACATAATCATATTCAAAATTAAGATCATTATGGTGAAAATTTAACTTATTTAGTTGCAAAAAATTGAATCTAATCTCTAAGGCTTTATGATGGATTGAATTTCGCAATAATGGTTCAATGATAGGATATACTGAGGCTTCTAAATCATTACTTATAAAAACCAGATCAAGTAATCGAAAATTGTCGTTTTTTATTGAGTTAATCTGATTTAAATTTAAAGAGTTAAGAGAGTCAATAGTTTCACATTCGATATTATTAGTAACATTGAAAGGCAACAAACATTTATCATCTTCTGAATAAACCCAATTAACATAACTGAGATTAAAATCTCCAACAAGAACTAAGTAAGATTTATCTTCAAGTACATTATAAACATGTTTTACATTATTAATATGTGAATTATATGTCAATATGTCACTATTAGGTGTAATATATGAAACTAACACATAAATATTAATTGAAGTATCTGGCAAAGTTATTTTAACACATATTTGTTCAACGCTAGCATAAGGCAACGATATCTCATAACTTACAAATTTATAACTTACAGCTAAGAGAACGCCCCCACCTCTCTCATCACCAGTGTCATACCTATCTCTTCTATATACGTGATAATAACTATCAAATAATTCAGTAGAATATATTGCACTGGTAAGCCAAGTTTCAGTGAGAGCTAGTACAGGAAAATGATGATCAGCAGCAGCAGCAAAAAATTCATTTGTTTTGGTTCTCATTCCACCAGCATTTTGGTAGTAAATTGAAAAGTTCAATTGATCTATTGTGCTCTCAGTTATGAATTGTCGACTTGGATTTGGGCAGTCGAGTTTTTTTGGTTCGGAAAAAACTCTCTTACTCGAACACCTTCAGGCCAGAAATTTGAGTTCAGCACAACCGTCGTATATTCTAAAGGCACACCAACTTTAAAGTTTATGGTTCGCATAGTTTCAATGTTGTTGGTTTTACTTATGAGTGCAAAACAGGCAATGTTAATTGGGCGAATTTTTAATTGGTGAGCAACATAGTCAATAATGGCTTGAAATGTTGTTGTAGGGAGAAAACTTGATATATGAACCCATTTAAGTTTCTTAGCTACAACAATACCTTCAACATGATTGTTGGGAGCAGATAAACCAGCAGCAATGTCAGAGTACTTAGCAACAGAAAGCATTTCTCCAACATTTATTGCAACAACATCTTTATGAGCAACAAAATTAGCAACAGCCCCAGGAACATTGACAACAGCAGCATCTTTAGGAACTTCAACACCAGCAGCATCTTTGCGAACAGCAGCAGCAACATCCGTATTATCCGCAGCATCCACAGCATCCACATCAACTACAGCATGTTCATCCTCATCAGCAGCATCCACATCAACAACATTATCATCCTTCGCATCTTTAGAATCATCATCATCATTAACAATACCAACATTGTTTCTGGCAACATCATCAGAGAAAGTAGAGAGGTCGGTAGATTGAGCTTTAATATTTGCAGAGTCCACAACCACAGTCGCGGAGCAAGCAGGTTCATCAGTATACACACTTTCTTTTTGTTGTAGATCATTCGGCGAATTATCGGTGGATGAATTTGAAAGAGAGTCTTTTATTTCATTTGCAATTAATGGTAGTGGTTGATTGACTATGGGAAGGGAAAGAGCAGCCTTTGTACTCTTTTTCTTATTATTATTATTTTTTTTGGCCACTTCCCTTGTCCCCCCATTATTATGAGTCGAAAGATTAACTACCGGTAAATTGGATCGAAGAACTCTTTGGGAATAGACATTAGAATTATCATTTTTTTTGTTCTTGTTTTTACTTTTTGTAGCAAGATTTAAATTATTATCCACTTGGCACTGGGCACTTATATGGGCATACAACTCAGATTTCAATTCACTGAGAGACACTTTTATATTACTAATAGAGCTTAGAACAAAATCAAGTTTGGCAAAAGATTTAAGACTGGTATTAGTCATGCAGGTGTTACACCTCCAGCACAGATTAGCATTAGTTTTAATTACTTTTAGAATGCTTGGACATATATTAGAGCACGAAATATGAAAAGTCAATGAACAAATTCCGCACAATATTGTTTCATCATTATTAATGATTTTATCACACTCAAAACAAATTGTAGACATTGCAATGCAGAGCCAAACAAAAACACGTCTTGACTATTCAACGACACAAAGATATATATTGACTGTACCCACATAAGGATTCCAAAAGTAGGTGTCCCATCAAGGCAGTACTATATAAACAGAAAAGGGTACTACTCCCTGAATACCTAAGTAGTATGCGACGCATCCCTAAAAATTAATGACATTGTTTGGTGCTAGAGAGGCAGCACTCATGACTCACGAAATTTTAGGGAAAGCAGAACTAGACAAAGATTTGATGATGGGGAGTTCAACGGTCGTCTGTTTGGGGATGGTGGGTATCCTTGTACTAATATCCTCTTTACCCCCGTTTTAAATCCTCGAACGGATGCTGAAATAAGATACAATTATATCTCATATAGCTACTCGTAATACGGTGGAAAGATGCTTTGGCGTCTGGAAGCAAAGATTCCGCATTTTGTTACCACGTATGAGGTGCTCCTTAGAAAATGTCAAAATAACTATCATTAGTTGATTAGTTAGATCAGCCTTAGCAGATCTTCATAACTTGGCAATTGATTTCCAGGATATTCTTCCACCCACAACACAAATTTGTATTTTTAATTTGTTATGACAAACAGCTGATTTGATGGACAGATAAATGGAAGAGATTGTACCATTTTGATACTTTTTTGACATAAGCATTGTAGATATAACTAAAATTTATAGCAGCATTTTTTATAAATAGCAATTTTCGCAACGTTACATAGAGCCTACATAAATCCTTATGCAATGTATAACTATTCATCTGTTAAGCGAATTCTTTTAAATAAGACTGTTAATGTTTAAATATCAAATTAAGTCGTCCTCTGAATTAGGATATCATATGCTCAAAAATGCTATTGTTAAAAGTGCCAAATTATAGCGACATTACGAAACAACTCAACAGCAATTCCACACCAATTTTCCTCTTGGCAGTGAAGCTCGTAAAGAATAACTGAAGACACATAAATAACTTCTTACAAGATGAGCACGAACTTATTAATTCGTTGCATGTTATGAATTCATAGCAAAATCCAACATGAGTTACGACAAACTAGTGTCACTTTCAATTGACATGACCGGGCCCCAGCAATTATTGGCAAAGAAAAAGGCGTAGTAAAGAGATATAATTTGCTTAATTCACCAGGTATTTATTTGTTTATTCATATTATATTTACCAGGCAGCTCTTTGTGGAAAACTAAGTGAATTGAAAGAAGTAATTGACAGTTTGGTCAAGCTGATTAATTTATTTATAAGATCTCGTTCTGCTCTTCAGCACCGACAGTTCAAGGAGTTTCTTTCTAAGTAAAGGGTATGTTATTAAACGTTTCTGGATGATTAAAGAGGAAGTTATCTCCTTCTTGCAAAATTTGGATACGACGGGCGGAAGCAAGGAAGCACTTGGAGTCCATAACAAAAGAACGCAATGTTCTAGCTTTGGCTTTTCTAAAAGATGTTTTGAAATATTTAAATGAGCTTAACATCCAGTTATAAGGAAACGGGAAATTAAAAATAAATAAATAAATTGGGTGGCGCAACAATCCGTTGAGAACTAGGGCCTAGTGACTTACAACTCTTAACCATTCCTGTGTGCGAGTACTGTTGTCAGGGATGGAGGGGACCTACAGTTTTAAGCCGAATCCGAAAGGCTAATTTGAGAAAGCACTTTTCATGACAAGAATTACTCTTGGAGAATTTGTCAATTCCTCGCAAGAGGCAGTACCCGTGAAAAAAATATTGCTTAAAAAGAATTTATTCATTTCCCAACAATTCTTGCACATAAAAAGAAGAAGACATTGCAGTGTTTTCAAACGTTCTATCCGATCTGAAAAGCGAATTTGCTGTAAGGTTCCAAGATTTTGCAGAGATTGGGAAGCTATCTCAATTTCTTACATTGTCTTATGAAGTCACTGCAGTAGCAGAATGGACTGAAGTGGCTGCGAAGTTATTCGATCTTTCAAAAGCCGCATTACAATTGGAATTAATTGAATGAAGCTTTTGGAAGATATTTCCCTGCAAATGTTTAAAACTGCATCCACTGAAGAATTTTAGGATAAGCATGTTCCAGAAAAATATGAAAAATGCAAATAACTTGGCTACTATGTTTAGCTTGATTGTACATAATGTATATGTACATACATATATGCGAATCGTCGAATTTTATGAAGAACAACGTTCGATCATTATCAGCCGCCCACTCGATTAATAATCACCAATGTCAGCTCTGCCAAATGCTTGCCATTGGTTACTGTTTTATAGTAATTCAAATTACAACAGCGTTGTATCCGAGATACTTTTTTAGGGTTGAGAAAGTTTGAAGAATTACAGATTCCATAGTGAAATATATGGATGAACTTAAAATTCCGGTCACTAATGATTCGTTTAACTACAGATAACGCATCTGTGATGCAAAGTGATCTCAATGGAGTCAGATCGAAGTTAAAAAATTGAAATCCTGCACTGTTTTACTTTGTCTTTCATGTGCCTTATGCTGGGCCATACCAATATTTATTGACTAAACAAGCGTTTGGATAAACGCCACGGTAAACTTTAGAGACGAGTTTATTTGTGTGTTAACCAATAACCAAATTAAACACGTCTTTAACTAAACTGTGCTCTATTACATTATCTACTACATTTGTTGCCAAACAGACAGCTGCTGTCGAAATGACATTCCCCACGTTCGGTATGCTAACAGATACGTATCCGAATCCAAAAAAATTTCAGATTTCTTTTGTGTATTTGTTGCATCAGCTGATATCAGCTGTTTTTTAACTTCCCATAGGAAGTTATTGTAATGGGTCCGATTTGTCAAATTTAAAATTTTGACATTTGTCGACGTTTCAAGGTCCCTAGAGTCGAAATAAAAGATTTTTAGAAAGATGTTTGTGCGTGCGTGTGTACGTACGTTCGTACGTCCGTACGTTTGCGACGTTTTTTTCGTCGTCCATAGCTCAAGAACCAGAAGAGATATCGACTTCAAATAATTTTTGTTATACAGATAATAAGGCATCAGAAAGATGCAGAAAGGGCTCTCAAGAAAATTGCGTGGGTGGTTTTTTTACCATAGCAGTTTAAAACAAAGGTGAACATTTTGGTTAACCCTAAATATCTCATGAACCAATGACGCTAGAGACTTGAATTAAATTTTATATTATAAATTGTAACGTGATACAAAACGAGTATATTTTAAAACAAAATCCAATTAACGGTTCTTTTTATAAATCAAAAAAATTGTCACCTCAAAAATTTTACGACTAAAATATGATTTGAAGAATAATGTTTTTGACATCTGATAAAATTTTGAGAAAAATCTAATTGATAGTTTTTTTATAAAAAATAAAAACCAAAAAAAAACATTACTCAAAGTTGGTTAAAATTGAATTTCGACTCAAATATCTTTTTAAAAACTTCAGAATATGGCTTCAATCTTATTTTATCTTATAAGAAATATTGTTTTCAACATTCTGAAAAATGTTGAGAAAAATCGAATTGACAGTTTTTTAAAAAAAATAAAAACCTAAAAAAAAATTAAAAAAAATCTTGGTAAAAAATTTGACTTTCGACACAAATATCTTTTCAAAACTTTGAGATATGGGCTTTAAACTACTTTTATGTTTAAAAAAATATTGTTGTCAATATTCAGTAAAATTTTGAAAAAAATCGAATAGACAGTTTTTGTACAAAAAATTAAAAACGTAAAAAAAATTTAACAAAAGTTGGTAAAAATTGTTTTTCGACGTAAATATCTTTTCAAAAATTTGAGACATTGTCTTCAAACAAATTTTATCTTTTAAGAAATATTTTTTTCAACATTTTATACAATTTTGAGAAAAATTGAATTGACAGTTTTTTACAAAAATTAAAAACTTTAAAAAGAAACAATACTAAAACTTGGTAAAACTTTACTTTCGACTCAAAAAGCTTTTTAAAAATTAAAAACATTGGGTTTAAACTTATTTTATTTCGCAGAAAATATTGTTTTCGATATTCAGTAATTTTCTTATAAAAATCCTACAGTCCGTTTTTCCATAAAAAATAAAATCTACAAAAAATAGTACGCAAATTTGGTAAAAATTGATACATATAGACAAACTTTTAAGCAAGACAAATCGACAGACGGGATGGGAAGTTATCAGTGTGGGTCGCATCCCAGGCTCTTTTTAAGGTTTTAAATTAGATGGCGCAACAGTCCGTTAAAACTACTGACTTACAACTCTCAACATTCCTGTGTTCTAGTAAAGTTGTCAGGGATGGAGGGGACCTAGAGTTTTGTGACGAATCCGAACGGCTTATTTGAAAAAGCACTTTTCATGACAAGATTTGTTCTTGGAAGATTTGTGAACAAAACTTTAGATGGCGCAGGAAGTGATTTAACCCAAGACCTTCGGCGTGACAGCTCTACGCACTAACCATCACGTTACACTGGTACCCCCATTTATTTGGCTTAATACAAGCTAATTCTTAATCTTACTTTCATAAATTAAGAACTTAATATATCAGATTGTGAAAGGGAAGGGAGACTCAAAAGTACGGATGTTACACTCTCGTTAGAGCCATAGAAGGCAGGAACATAAAAAAGTTAAGGGTTACGGTTGTTAAAAGGGGTTACTTTTAAAAGAGATAGAGTTGTAAGGGGAAATGCAATCAATGGAACCTGAAATTTACCTACGTTCTTTCAATGTGTTCGAGTTGAAAAGTTTCAGGTGATCAAAATAGGGAGGTAGAATAAGAGGCTTGTTCCAAGGTAAACCACAAAGAAACGACGACGTTAGATGAACTCCATTGTGGAGATATAAATGCTTTGGAAAGGAAGCCCAACTTGAGACACGTATTCGAAGAAAGGACAAACAAAGGTTATATAGAAGGATCAAGTTACATAGGTGTAAGAAATTAAGGATAACGTTCAACGAAACCAAGTGCTCAGTTGGCTTTGAGAACGATATCGTCTTTATGGGAGAGGAAATCAAGTTTTTGGTCACATCAAATGCCGAAGTCCCTAATGTTTGTTGTAACCGAAGTTAAACACTCGCATGGAAATGCGGAAAACAAATCCCAACGTCGAACTGATTCTTGTTTTTATAAAGAAAGAAAAACTAAACCAATTTTGTTTAGGAAAAACCATTTGCAAAAAACCCAATTTATTAAAACTATCGAGAACACTTGCCAACTGGCCGATTACAGAGCTGAATGAAGACTAAAAATATGTCCTATAAGAACGAAGAATGAATGTTCTTTTGTTATGTTATACAATGTTATTAATAGTAGGTATGGGTTGATTGTGAAAAAGGTAGATCTGGGGAGGAGGCTTTAAGCGTTTCCATGTAAAGGTGATTGATTGTAATTTGGAAGTTTGATTTCCATCAAACTGAAAAACAATGAACAATCAAGTGGAATAAGGGAAAAGTCATGGATTGATGAAATGGTCTATGACCCGGTCGTTGATATTTAAAATAAAAAAGAGGCTGCGATGCGACCCACACTGATAACTTCCCATCCCGTCTATCGATTTGTCTTGCTTAAAAGTTTGTCTATATGTATCAATTTTTACCAAATTTGCGTACTATTTTTTGTAGATTTTATTTTTTTATGAAAAAACGGACTGTTGAATTTTTATAAAAAAAATTACTGAATTTCGGAAACAATATTTTCTGTGAAATAAAATAAGTTTGAAGCCAATATTTGTAATTTTTGAAAAGCTGTTTGAGTCGAAAGTAAATTTTTACCAAGTTTTAGTATTGTTTTTTTTAGGTTTTTATTTTTTGTAAAAAAAACTGTCAATTCGATTTTTCTCAAGTTAAAATTAGTCTGAAGCCGTTATCTCAAATTGTTGAAAAGATATTTGAGTCGAAAATCAATTTTTACCAACTTTTTTTAATTTTTTTTTTCGGTTTTTAATTTTTGGTAAAAAACCTGTCAATTCGATTTATTTCAAAATTTTACTGAATGTTGACAACAATATTTTTGAAAGATAAAAGTAGTTTAAAGCCAATAACTCAAAGTTTTGAAAAGATATTTGAGTCGAAAATCAATTTTTACCAACTTTTATTAATTTTTTTTTAGGTTTTTATTTTTTGTAAAAAAACTGTGGATTCGATTTTTCTCAAAATTTTATCAGATATCAAAACCATTATTCTTCGTTGCACAAATTTGTTTTGGAGATGAAATCATATTTTAGTCGTAAAATTTTCGAGGTGACAAATTTTTTTTTTCAGTTTTTTTGATTTATAAAAAAAACTGTTAATTGGATTTTTTTCCAAAAATATAATTGTTTTGTATCACGTTACAATATATAATATAAAATTTAATTCAAGTCTCTAGCGTCATTGGTTCATGAGATATTTAGGTTTAACCAAAATGTTCACCTTTTTTTTTAAACTGCTATGGTAAAAAAAACCACCCATGCAATTTTCTTGAGAGTCCTTTCTGCATCTTTCTGCCTTATTATCTTAATAAAAAAATTTATTTGAAGTCGATACCTCTTCTGGTTCTTGAGCTATGGACGACGAAAAAAACGTCGCGAACGTACGGACGTACGTACACACGCACGCACAGACATCTTTCTAAAAATCTTTTATTTCGACTCTAGGGACCTTGAAACGTCGAGAAATGTCAAAATTTTCAATTTGTCAAATCGGACCCATTACAATAACTTCCTATGGGAAGTTAAAAAGAGGCTGGGATGCGACCCACACTGATAACTTCCCATCCCGTCTGTCGATTTGTCTTGCTTAAAAGTTTGTCTATATGTATCAATTTTTACCAAATTTGCGTACTATTTATTGTAGATTTTATTTTTTTATGAAAAACAGACTGTTGGATTTTTATAAAAAAAAAGTACTGAATATCGAAAACAATATTTTCTGTGAAATTAAATAAGTTTGAAGCCAATATTTTTAATTTGTAAAAAGCTATTTGAGTCGAAAGTTACCAAGTACCAAGTTTTAGTATTGTTTTTTTTTAGTTTTTTATTTTTTGTTAAAAAAACTGTCAATTCAATTTTTCTCAAAATTTTATCGAATGTTGAAAACAATATTTCTTATAAGATAGAATTAGTGTGAAGCCAATGCTTCAAAGTTTTGAAAAGATATTTACGTCGAAAAACAATTTTTACCAACTTTTCTTAAATTTATTTTAGGTTTTTAATTGTATGTACAAAAACTGTCAATTTAATTTTTTTCAAAATTTTACTGAATGTTGACAACAGTATTTTTTGAAGGATAAAAGTAGTTTAAAGCCAATATCTCAAAGTTTAGAAAAGATATTTGAGTCGAAAATGAATTTTTACCAACTTTTATACATTTTTTTTTAGTTTTTTATTTTTTGTAAGAAACTGTCAATTAACTTTTTCTCAAAATTGTTCATAATGTTGAAAACAATATTTCTTATAAGCTAAAATTAGTTGAAAGGCATAATCTCAAATTTTTGAAAACATATTTGAGTCGAAAATCAATTTTTACCAACTTTTGTTAAATTTTGTTTAGGGTTTTAATTTTTTGTAAAAAGAAACTGTCAATTCGATTTTTTTCAAAATTTTACTGAATGTTGAAAACAATATTTTTTGAAAGATAAAAGTAGTTTAAACCCAATATCTCAAAGTTTTGAAAAGATATTTGAGTCGAAATTCAATTTTTACCAACTTTGAGTAATGTTTTTTTTAGGTTTTGATTTTTTTATAAAAAAACTGTCAATTTTTCTGAAAATTTTATCAGATGTAAAAAACATTATTCTTCGTTGCAGAAAATTGTTTTGGAGATGAAATCAGATTTTAGTCGTAAAATTTTCGAAATGAGGAATATTATTTTTTTCAGTTTTTTTGATTTAGAAAAAAAAACCCGTTAATTGGATTTTTTTCCAAAAATATACTTGCTATGTATCACGTTACAATATATAATATAAAATTTAATTCAAGTCTCTAGCGTTATTGGTTCATGAGATATTTAGGGTTAACCAAAATGTTCACCTTATTTTTAAAGTGCTATGGTAAAAATACCACCTACGCAATTTTCTTGAGAGTCCTTTCTGCATCTTTCTGCCTTATTATCTGTATAACAAACTTTATTTGAAGTCGACATCTCTTCTGGTTCTTGAGCTATCGACGACGAAGAAAACGTCGCGAACTTACGTACACACGCACGCACAGACATCTTTCTAAAAATCTTTTATTTCGACTCTAGGGACCTTGAAACGTCGAGAAATGTCAAAATTTTAAATTTGACAAATCAGACCAATTACAATAACTTCCTATGGGAAGTTAACAAAATAGGGCCTAGGTGGCTGCCTTGGGGAACACAAAAGATAGCTAACAAATCGATTCTCAAGGTAAGAGGAAATACATTTCATAAAAGAAGGTTTAAAGCCAAGAATGGACAATTTGAAGAGTAAAAGTCTATGAGAGATTCTGTCAAATGTTTTACTAAAATCTGTTGACATAACGTCGACTTCGTAACCTTTTTCTTAGGTAGATAGGGTGAAAGACACAAATTCATATACAAATGTATAAATTAAATGTTTTAAACAACCCTCACAATATTTAAAAAAATATATAGTTTTTAATTTTTTCGATTACCTGCGTGACTATGTAAGTTTTAAATGATGTGGGTGTGAAACAACTTGTCACGTTTAGTAATTATAAAGTGCACCTTCATTAGCAGTACTACATAAGTGATTATTTTAAAGGCTTCTTACAGCTGTAAAAGCTGTACAAATTAGCATCAGTTCAAAATAAGCAGTCTAGATATCTGCGTTCGATTTCGTGAGTTCTTCAAATTTATTTGTGAGCAAGCCAATATTTTTAAATAAACGTACAACAGAACATTTTTATAAAAAAGGGTTAGTTTTCTTCAAGAAGTAACATAGGCTGATAGAAAATCATGTAGGTAAGTAATCTTAAAGAGTCTTAAATACTATTAAATGTTTTAATGGAGTAAAAGTACATTCGTCGCTACTGTTAATTAGGGAGTCGTGTGTTCCTATTCATGTCTTGCTTTTCTCACAAATTTACACCAAATTCGAAGTCAGCAAGAGTCCTTAACTCCATACATAGAATGAGAAATATAGGGCAATTAACACTCATTAATTATCACCTTCGGTTGTGGAAGGTGAAGATTACGACAAAACACAAGAAGAGCAGATCTTTTTTCCGCAGCCAAAAAAAAGAACACCACTTTGTCGCCGGTTTGTTCTGATTTAATTTATCAATTTGCTGTTAATTATCCTACACAACATCCACACCAACCAACCCCAGAGACAACCCCCCACAGAGCAGAGCTACATCTAGTATACACGTTTCTATACCTACCCTTACCAAAATCATAGCCTCACCTCATCCCCCAAAACATGCTCCTCTTCATATAGTTTGGAGTGATTTAAGGATTTAATTAAGTACAACCACGTTTTGCCATTTTGGGGGCTATAGCATTGTCTTTTTGTTGTTCGTTTCGTTTGTTTCATTTATCGAATCAGAGAATCCGCAATTCAGGACAATACTCCCATGTTCCGATAGATAAGATTCAGAGAAAGCCTGAGAAACTTTTTTCTACTGATTTTCATTTGCGATTAAGGTGAATCTCAATACATACTACCTCTGGTATACTTATACCACCTTCAGACTTAACACAGTCAAAGAGGCTATAGCTAAGGGAAAAAGAAAAACAGGTAAATATGTAGGTAGGTTTATATATGGACAAGACGTAAATGAAGATAGGTAATGTAGATAGATATAGAAGTGGGTATTATTTTGGCTGTCAATCGGAGATAAATGTTTTAATTAATTTTCAAAGCGTTGACTGTTTTCGATGTCGATGTGTCGCAGCAGTTAACTCTGGTCCTGGTGCCATATTTCAAGGAATGAATGAATTGCAAGATTCTTTATCTGCTATTTAGAAATTATTCTGTCGTCTTCTTGTTTTTAATGTTTTTATTTTTGTTTTTGGTTTCGTTTTTTTTTGTCGTTGGACGTTTCTTTTAGAGCGAACGGGAAAATGGTTGAAACGCAAAGGACCAGCATTATTTGGCAAATGATTTAACTTTATATTCATTTATTATTGGATGGGAAATGCGATTATTTGATGATGGGCTGCAGGTAAGGTTATAATAGGTAATAGGCTGAGGGGAAACCTGGGATTAAGATAAAGGAAATTACTTAAGCTGAAGTAGAATTATTATGTTGTTAATGAGGATAAGAGTTGAGTAGGTAATTACAGTATGTTCAACAAAAATGAGATTCGTATTTATTTTTGAAGGGAAGGTAAGGTTAAGATGGCTGCTGACGGAAAAGCCAACACACTTAGACCCGTAGTTGGTCCGTTGTGATACCATATGGATCTAAAGATCCTCACTCTTTGAAACAGTTAGAGCTAGCTTAGATAACTGAGATCATTGTTGTTCAAGTCTCTAAGGTGGAGTCTTCGTCTTTTTGATAGGGCAGGACATGAGCATAGCAAGTGAGATACCGTCTCTAATGCAGCTTCTGCAAAAATTGTTTGCAGGATCTCCAAGTCGAAAATCATGCTTACCCATTAAGCAGTGCCCTGTAAGGACACCTATAACGAAGCTAATGTTCAATCTACCAACCGAAATAAGTTGCTTGCAGTGTTTAAAGTTGTTCCATTTTGTCTTAACAGACGTAAAGTTGTAGTACCCGTGGTATGATGGTTAGTGCGTTGGACTGTCATGGCAGAGGTCTTGTGCCATTTAAAGTTTTTTCACGGGTACTGCCTCTTGCGAGGAATTGATAAATCCTCCAAGAGTAATTCTTGTCATGAAAAGTGCTTTCTCACATTAACCGTTCGGATTCGGCTTAAGACTGTAGGTCCCCTCCATCCCTCGCAGTAGTACTAGCACACAGGAATGATTGAGAGTTGTAAGTCACTAGGACCTAGTACTCAACGGACTGCCATCTAATTTATTTTTGTAAGCTCGTCAGCTTTGCAGTTTCCTGGAATGTCTCTTTGACGCTGCACCCAGATAACATGAATATTGAATTGTTTTGCCATCCCCACAATAGACGATCGATAGTTTCGGACTGTAAGTGAGTTTATTGATACAGAGTCCAATGATTTTATGGCAGCTTGACTATCTGAAAAAATGGGTGTATAAGTAGTTGATAGCACATTTTGTTTTGAGCAAAGAGAGAGAGCTTCTTTGCAGGCCAGAAATTATGCCTGGTACACTCTACAGTGATTAGGAAGACGAAACGAGGGACATAGATTGAGTCCAATCGTGTACTAACTCCACCATCAACCCCATCATCGGTTTCTGATTCATACGTATAAAAGTTGTTTGTTAACTTCCCATAGGAAGTTATTGTAATGGGTCCGATTTGTCAAATTGAAAATGTTGACATTTCTCGACGTTGCCAGGTCCCTAGAGTCGAAATAAAACATTTTTAGAAAGATGTCTGTACGTGCGTGTGTACGTACGTTCGTACGTTCCTACGTCCGAACGTTCGCGACGTTTTTTTCGTCGTCTATAGCTCAAGAACCAGAAGAGATATCGACTTCAGATAAATTTGGTTATACAGATAATAAAGCAGAATGATGCAGAAAGGACTCTCAAGAAAATTGCGTGGGTGGTTTTTTTTACCATAGCAGTTTAAAAAAAAGGTGAAAATTTTGGTTAACCCTAAATATATCATAAACCAATGACGCTAGAGACTTGAATTACTTGACTAAAATATGATTTCATCTCCAAAACAATTTTGTGCAACGAAGAATAATGTCTGACATCTGAAAAAATTTTGAGAAAAATCTAATTGACAGTTTTTTTTTGTATACAAAATAAAAACCTTAAAAAAAACATTACTCAAAGTTGGTAAAAATTGAATTTCGACTCAAATATCTTTTCAAAAACTTGTGATTAGGGCTTCAAACTTTTTTTTATCTTATAAGAAATATTGTGAAAAATCGAATTAACAGTTTTTTTACAAAAAATAAAAACCCAAAAACAAAATTTTTAAAAGTTGGTAAAAATTGATTTTCGACTTAAATATCTTTTCAAAACTTTAAGATATTGGCTTTAAACTACTATAATCTTAAAAAAAATATTGTTGTCAACATTCAGTAAAATTTTGAAAAAAATCGAATTGACAGTTTTTTTTTTTACAAAAAATTAAAAACCGTAAAAAAAATTTAACAAAAATTGATTTTTGACTCAAATATCTTTTCAAAAATTTGAGATAATGGCTTCTTACTAATTTTAACTTATAAGAAATATTGTTTGCAACAATAGGACAAATTTTGAGAAAAATCGAATTGACAGTTTTTTTTACAAAAAATAAAAACCTAAAAAAAACAATACTAAAACTTGTAAAAATTTACTTTCGGCTCAAATAGCGTTTCAAAAATTACAAATATTGGCTTCAAACTTATTTTATTTCACAGAAAATATTGTTTTCGATATTCAGTAATTTTTTTTATAAAAATCCAACAGTCCGTTTCTTCATAAAAAATAAAATCTACAAAAAATAGTACGCAAATTTGGTAAAAATTGATACATATAGACAAACTTTTAAGACAGACGGGATGGGAAGTTATCAGTGTGGGTCGCATCCCAGCCTCTTTTTTTATCTTATAAAAATGAATTATGTTAGACCTGGAAGGGATGGAAGTTTTTGAATTGTTGATGAGGGGTCATTTAGATGGCCGTCTACCTTCGCGCTCAGGCCTATTATTCAAGGATGGATTGCAAAAAAAATTACACATTATATTTTAAACAAACATTTTTTATTTGATAAGTCAATTCTTACGCTTTAATGAAAAACAAAAAAAGTATGATTTTTTTTTAATAAAATTTGCCCTTGACGCGTTGCGTCGTTGAACGTACTACTGCCGGTGCGACGGAGTAGAACGGCTGGCACGAGATCTCACCTTCAGAACTCTGAAACAAAAAACGCGTACACAATCGTAAACAATAACAAAACACCAATACATAGAACGATTCCTCTCGTCATTCGGAATGATAGCCGACCGCGACACCTGTCACTGAGCGACTTAAATAGGCAGGACGGGGCCGGGTTTGAGGCTCGTTTTAGTTTTAGTTATGTCTACATTAGGAATATCCGAAAACAAAAATCGATTTTTACAAACTGCGAAGGTAGATGGCCGCCCCCTTAACGGTGAAGTTGAAGTCTTACTATTCTTAGGATAGGTTCAGTCATTAGCAGAAGTTTTTACTGCCGCCGCCGATGAAGACCCGGATTCATCATTTTAGAGACTTGAATTAAATTTTATATTATAAATTGTTACGTGATACAAAACGAAAAAAATCCAATTGATGGTTTTTTTATAAATTAAAAAAAAACTGAAAAAAAATTGTCACCTCGAAAATTTTACGACTAAAATATGATTTCATCTCCAAAACAATTTTGTGCAACGAAGAATAATGTTTTTGATATCTGATAAAATTTTGAAAAAAATCTAATTGACAATTTTTTTTTATAATAAATAAAAACCTAAAAAAAAACATTACTCAAAGTTGGTAAAAATTGAATTTCGACTCAAATATCTTTTCAAAAACTTGAGATTAAGGCTCTAAACTTATTTTATCTTATAAGAAATATTGTTTTCTGAAAAATGTTGAGAAAAATCGAATTGACAGTTTTTTTACAAAAAATAAAAAGCTAAAAAAAATTAAAAAAAAAATTGGTAAAAATTGACTTTCGACACAAATATCTTTTCAAAACTTTGAGATATCTTTTATCTTTCAAAAAATATTGTTTTCAATATTCAGTAAAATTTTGAAAAAAATCCCTTTCTTAAATATTTCGTTGAAATATTTATAGTCATTCTTACAATTTTCGAAAAACAATCACAAGTTGTTAGATTTCACGAAACTGAAGATCTGTCGAAAACATTTACGGTATTCGTGAAAGTGTTCAGCAGAATCCGAGGAAGTCAATTTCCAAAAACTTGACCTGCCGTAGACGACAACATTGCAAAATTTGCGTCGTGATTTGGGTATGCATCCATACAAAATTCAAACGACCCAGGAGCTGAAACTAAACGACCATACGCGCGAGTTAAGTAAGCAACCAAGCAAGGTTTCAAAAAAAAAAATATACAACTTTATTCGTTCAAGTCCGAAAATCAAATGCATCAAGATTTAAATTCATAACCTGGAGAATAACAAAATATAGATACATTTATTATTTGGTGTGAGAACGGAAATGCAGAAGGCTTCTCACACCTGAGTCTAAGTGGTTTTAATTTACAATTCAAATAAAGCAATTATGTGCTGACAATCAAATTTAAATGAAATGCAATATTGTTTGAAATGAATATTAATTAAAAGGTTATGATTACATTGACATAATATTAGATACATTATATATATATATATATATATTTATGAAGATTCATAACTCCTCCCGCCTAAGTATGAAGTGACGGCCATGATAATGTTACATTATCATTCGGAGCTTCTCGGTCCATTGCTTCCTCTTCAGGATTATTGTTTCTATGACGTTTAAGGTATAGTATGGTTGCAATTAAGATAAAGATGATGATGATGTAAATCAAAAACTCTGGTCGGTGGTCTGGCATATCTTTGGTCAAAGTGATAACTTCGGTGTTGGTTATTTTGGTTGCTTCCAATGTACTGGTATTAAATTTGTCTAAATGAAGAGAGTTATTAATTTTGATAAAAATTGATGGAATAATCTTAATTTGATCCCAAAACATAGTTAATTTGTTTTTGTAGATAATATTGTTAATTTTTATTTCACATTCTTCATAATGCAAAAGCAGGGTTCCGGAGATAAATTTGTCATCGATTCCACATGTTGAAGTCATCTTCGTGGTCGGGGAATTAATTAATAGTATGAATCCTTCTTCTGGTTGGGTGATATTACTGTTGATAGTTGTTTCGATGACGTCACAGGCTGCTTCTTTGTGTTGAATGATTTTTGGTATGCATGTTTCGGAGGTCAAGTTCTTCAGCTCTTCTTTTGGGCAGTAAAACGTATGTTCAATGGATGTACAAGGTTTGCTCATGTATTGGATGAAATGTTCATTCATAATTACGTAGGATTGATTTAAATTTATACTAAGAGTTTCGTTTATAGGGAGTTTTATCAAATGGTATAGGTTGAAAGGTTGTTGGAGAAGGATAGGTAGTTTTATACTGAAAATTATGTTTGTATTATTATAATAAGCTTGTAGAGATAAAAACTCATAAAGTTGTTCGTCAGAAGAAATTTTAATATTTTGTAAATTCATATGTTCATGTATCAGATCAAGCTCACCCGGATTCAATATTTGTTTGGATATTATATTAACTTTAGCCAAATTAATTGATTCAATTATTTCTTGCAAATGGCTTGTAAGAATTTCAATGTTATAATTAATCTGATATATATATTGCATATATTGAAATTTGTCTTCATCGGTTCGAATTTTTTGAGAGATTACTAATTGATACTTGCTCAAATACTCTTCTAAATCTTTTTGCTGTGTATTAATGTGATTGGTTATGTTTGCAAATCTTTGGATCATTTTGTCATTGATTTGAACTTGTCTGTTTAATTCCCTATTCATGTCATGTTCGTTGAGTTTGAAATTCTGTATGTCTTTATTTATTTGTTCCGCGTCATTATTGTCCATGTTGCCTGTAATTGTTTTGATCAAGGAACCTAGTCCGTTTATTAATCCTCTCCTTTTCCGGTATCGGGGAAGTAAAGACAACAATTTTGTTTGTAGTTCTTTAAATTTGAGATTAGTGACATCTTTCATTAGTCCCAGATTTGTATTTTTATTAATGAACTCTACAGATTTCTTAATGTTGTTAATATTTTCTTCATAGGCGGTTAAATTTACGATATGGATGATTTTTATGTTAGATTCAATCACTCGACTCGGACCTAATTTCATGGGAAGGAGGCCTTGACTCTTGGATAGATCTTGTATGTCCATGCGTTGACTCATGACTTGGGTTACCCTGAAATTTACGTTTTTTTAGTAATTTATTTTTGTGAGCTTTTCTATTTTTTTTTGTTAGTACTGTTATTTTATTGCCTTTGGTTACTGTAAGTTTTTTCGCTCTAGGAGCCATTTTATTCCTTCTGTTATTCCGTTCGAAGATTATATCATCTTTATGGAATAAAGGTGGAGTTTCCCTACTTTTATTAATTTTATCTATGTTTAATTTATTGTGAGTTTGGATTTTGTTTTTAATATCTCTATACAATTGGTCTTGATAAGTTTTTAATTTGTTAATATAATCATGTTCTGAATTATCACGTGTTAATTGCTTGAATTTATGTGTTCTTCCCGTCATTAGTTCAAATGGTGTTAAGTTTGTCACAGTGTGTATGCAGTTGTTGTAGGTTATTAGTGCTTCATTTAATATGTCAGTCGGAATCTGTTTGTTGTTTTTATCGTAAATAATTCGATATATTTCGGTCAAAGTTGAATGGAAACGTTCGACCGGTGAGTTACCAGTAGAATTTTGAGGTGTCGTTATGTGTAAGTTTATATCGTATTGTGTACAGAAATCTTTGAATAGATTAGATTTAAATTCAGCAGCTGAGTCGCACACTATTTTCTTTGGTGTACCGTGTTGCGAAAAGAATTGTCTTAATGAACTTGATATACACATACTGTCACGTGCAGTAAGAATAAAAGCAGAAGCAAATTTCGAAAATTTGTCTAAAATGGTTAAAATTTGTACGTTATGAATGCTGTATACATCAATATGTAAAATGTCCATGGGTTTATTAGGTATTTCTGAATGTTCGTATTGAATTTTCGGTGGATGTCTGTCGTATTTAAGAAGTTTACACTTTTCACAGTTATTAATTGTTTTGGTTATTTTTTCTTTCATTTTGGGAAAGTAATAAGTTCTCCGAAGATGGTTAAAAGTTTCATTGATGCCACGATGATTACTATCTTCATGGTATTTATTTATGATTTCATCTTGTTGGTCGGAATTCGTAACATCGTTTAATTTGTCTGTACATCTAATAAGTTTAAATATTTTATTACTTGCAAAATATTTTGAAAACACACGTTGCACTAGTCTGAATGTATCATTGTCAGTATAAACAGCTGTTAGTCTTTTAGGGTTGAGATATTCTTTTAAGATTGAAATTATAACTGATTCTTTGTCTAGGTCAGGTTGTCTAAAAATGCGTCTATGTTTGGTCTCAAAGAGAACATTATAAACCATGTTTGGTTTCACTACACAGTTAGTTTTGTTCAAAACTAATTGTTCAGTAAACTCATTTAGTGGTCTTTCAGAGATGTATATGCCATCGTTTAGATTTTCAGAAGCAGAATGAACAGTTGATATATTAGAATTATTTTCTGATAAACTTGCATTATTTTGAACAGATACATTTGAAGCTTGTAAAATAGAGTTCGAACCATTAGATTCGTTAAAATGAATTTCTATCCGACTTAAGGCATCAGCATTTGTGTTTGCTTTACCTTTTTTATACATAATCTCATAGTCGAATTCTTCTAATTTTAAACGCCATCTTACAAGTTTGGAATTTGGTTCTTTAAGGGAAAACAACCAATTAAGAGGCTTATGGTCTGTTATGATTTTAAACTTACGACCAAACAAATAGGGTCGGAAATATTTTGTTGACCAGACAATAGCTAAGAGCTCCTTTTCGATTGTACTGTAATTTTGTTCTGAACTCGTGAGTGTTCTTGAAGCGTAGCAAACTGGTCTATCAGATCCTATTGGGCCTTGACTAAGTACTCCTCCTATGGCGACATTACTAGCGTCAGTTGTTAAATTAAATTCTTTAGTAAAGTCGGGATATTGTAATAAGGGATCATTACTTAGAATGTCCTTGCAATGATTGAAACATTTTATATATCGTTCGTTAAGAACTATCTTATTTCCCTTTTTTAAGCATTCTGTTAAAGGTTTTGTAAGATTTGCAAAATCTTTTATAAATTTGCGGTAGTATCCAAGCAACCCCAAAAAGGATTTAATTTCAGTTTGAGTTGATGGGATTGGATAATTTTTAATTGCATGGATTTTGTTAGGATTCGGTTTCACACCTGCAGATGTCACTAAGTGACCAAGAAATTCTACTTCTTTGCGTAGGAATTCTGATTTGTCCAATTGAATTTTAAGGTTAGCCGATCGTAATTTTGAAAAAACCATTTCTAAGTTTTCCATATGTTCTTGTAAGGACGTCGAATAAACGATAATATCGTCCATATACACAAGACACACTTTGCCTATTAGTTCACGCAGAATATTATCCATTATTCTTTGAAATGTTGATGGGGCATTTTTGAGCCCGAAGGGCATTCGAATATACTCGTAATGTCCATGATCAACAGTAAAAGCGGTCTTTTCTATATCCCTAGGATCTACTTCAATCTGGTGAAACCCAGATGCAAGATCAAGTGTGGAAAAGTACATAGACTTTCCAAGTTTATCTAATATTTCTGTTATGTTCGGTAAAGGGTAACGATCGCCAATTGTTTTATCGTTTAGTTTACGGTAGTCTACTACAAGCCGCCATTTCTGTATGCCAGATGCATCACGTTTCTTTGGAACAATCCAAATAGGACTACTCCAAGGAGAAAAGCTAGGCCTTATTATTCCTTGATTTAATAGTTTTTCGATTTGTGATTTTATCTCCTGTTTGTGCACTTCTGGATACCGATACGATCTTGTATAAATCGGTATATCATCTGATGTTTGAATACGATGTTTAATTGTATTTGAGAAAGATAGTTTTTCACCTTCAAGAAAGAAAACATCATCATATTTCCTACACAATCTAAAAATTGATTTTTGTTCTTCAGTATTGAGATGTTCTGATCGAATTAGTTTGGTAATATCAATTTCAGATGATATATCTTGAATTTGTTCGTTAAAAGGGCAAATATTAACATTGTTGATTTCTATAAACTGTTGAAAATTTTCTACTGTAATAGGTTGTTCCAAAAAAAACTTTTGTTCAGTGTTTGAAATATTATGTACTTCAATATCACTATACCAGTTTTTTGACTGGTAGATTCCTTCAGGTATTTCTAAATAATTATTAATTTTAGTTGGTTTTATGTATATATCACCATCTTTGTAATCTACAGGTAGTTTTGCTATCATTCTACAGTTTGCTGGAATATTGTATATTTTAGACATTAAGTTTGGTTTGAATAACAAGGGCAGAATTGCGTATTTAGTTTTAAGTTTTTTATTAGGTAAGTCAATAGTTGCATTAAGTTTTTTGAGAGTTTCTAAACCTATCAATCCATCAAAATAGTTATGAAACTTAAAAAGGAGAAATGTTATAGGTTCTTTGGAATTGAATTCAGGGAATGCATCAAAGGTAATCTTTTTGTTTAGTGTATGAGTATTTAAAACTGTCTTAATAGTAACGTCTTCGATGTTTTCATGATATTGAGGGTTTGTATATTCTGGGTTAATAAAATTCGCACAAGCACCGGTGTCTATTAAGAATTTTAAATGTTTACCATAGGGTGCAGCTATATTAATATATGGTAATTGGTTATTTCCATGATTATTTAATTCTAAGAAACCGTATTGTTTTCCGAGGCTTTTATGTGAAAATTTGAATCATCAATTTCATTTTTGTTTTCTGACTTAATTTCTTGATTTGATATATTGGGGTCGTATTGATGACTAATATTATCCTCATATTGTTCAACATAATAATCTAAATTTGGTTCATAATTGGTAGAGTCATTGGAATATTGGTAATAATCGTATTCATTATTTGTTTCTGGTTCATAATCAATGTTATGTACTTCTTTTATTGAATATCTAGGTACTGGCTGAGAAAAATTTCTTTGATAGGGATGATTTTGTACAGGAGTTGGAAGCGTTCTAGCTTGGCCGCTTGCAACTTCCATTGGTGTAGAATTAATTTGTGGTTTATTGAAATTGAAGTTTGGTCTAGGAGTAGAATTATAGTGCAATTGGTTAAATGGTTTGGAAGTAAGCATATTATTTGATGGTGCAAAAAATCTATTATTAAATTGTTGTTGTGCTGGATATTGTAATTTTGGAGCACTCTGTTGAATTGGTCTATATTGTGGTGATTGGTTGTATTGAAGGTTTTTAAAAAGATGTTGTGGGGAAGAATTACTAAAATTAGGTTGGATTGGTTTATTAGGTCTATAGAATAACAAATTAGAACTGGGTGATGGTTTAATCAGAGAAACATTTTGGTTGTTCATATTTTGAGAAGGAAATTTATTTTGAGTTGTAGAATATTTCATATAAAACATATTTTGTTCTTGAACACAATAATTAAAGGCTTCTGTAAGCGTTTTAGGCTTCATTGCACGAATTGTTGAACCTAATGGTTCTTTCAATCCGATTAGGAAGGTATTTAGACACATATCCGTAAAGAGAGATTTTTTGGCTGTAACAACTGATGGTAATTTTTCATGAATTTGAACATGGTTTACTATTGTAGACAGTAATTCTATTACTTTCGCGTAAAACTGTTCAATAGTTTCTGTTGTTTGTCTAAGACCGTGAAGGTCTCTTATCAGAGATGTTTCATTTCTCTTGTCTGCGTAATGTAGAATGAGATTAGCTTTTGTAGTATCCCAGTTTGTTGGGGTGCCATACATATTCAGTACTTCATTGGCATCTCCCACAATTTTGTTTCGGACAGCTCGTAAAATAACATTCGCATACGGTGTCCCATCTATTTGTGGTAATAAAACTAAAATTTCCTCTACGTTTTTAATGAAGTCGTATAATGACCTAGGGTTACCATCATAGAGTGGTAGGTCCTTTATAGCGTCCGGAATGCGGAGACTTTGAAATATAGCGTTCACGTCTGGAGCAGTTGGGATTGTTGGGTTAGACATTGTTGTGTTACTAACAGAAAGATTTGGAAGGTTTTCAGTTTCTGTACTAATAAGATTTTCTTCCAAAATTATTTTGGATTCGTAGGGAGCTGTATTAGATACACGACTTTGTTTATCTTTAGGCATATGTTAAAAGAAATTTTTTATTTTTTATATTTTTTTTTTTTTTTTTTTTTTTTTGTACCAACTTTATAATATTTTTTTTTCTCTAGGCTTAAATCAATTTTTTTTTTATTATTTATCTTAATTAAAGGGCAATTTGTTTAAGGAAATGAACGATATTTACATTAAAACAATCCAGTAGAACATTGTTTCTTATCCGGGATTTCGGTCAGTTCTTCTTTTTTTTTTTTTTTTTTTATCAGCTTCAGGATTAGTTTATTCGTTGTTGAAGTACACTAAGAGTATTAAACGATGAGCCGTGCGTCGTTTATATTTATGTATATTTTTTTTTTTTTTATTTAAAACGATTATCCGTCGTTTTGTATGTTAATTATGTAAAATTTCACTGCGATAGCGGCACTAAAATTTTTATTGTAGGTTCTCGGTGATTAGGGATTAAGGATTAGAATCCCTTTTTTTTTCTGTTTTTTTTTTTTTTTTTTTTTTTGTCACTTTACCGATATTCTTTCGATCACGACGTCAAAAAAAAAACGAAAAAGTTCACCGATCTGTACGACTGCGCCAGTTAAGTAAGCAACCAAGCAAGGTTTCAAAAAAAAAATATACAACTTTATTCGTTCAAGTCCGAAAATCAAATGCAACAAGATTTAAATTCATAACCTGGAGAATAACAAAATATAGATACATTTATTATTTGGTGTGAGAACGGAAATGCAGAAGGCTTCTCACACCTGAGTCTAAGTGGTTTTAATTTACAATTCAAATAAAGCAATTATGTGCTGACAATCAAATTTAAATGAAATGCAATATTGTTTGAAATGAATATTAATTAAAAGGTTATGATTACATTGACATAATATTAGATACATTATATATATATATATATTTATGAAGATTCATAACTCGCGCGTGTATGCTAATTGTTTTTTTTTTTAACTTCTTATAGGAAGTTATTGTAATGGGTCCTATTTGTTTCAAGGCCCCTAGAGTCGAAATAAAAGATTTTTAGAAAGATGACTGTGCGTGCGTGTGTACGCAGTTCGTACGTCCGTACGTCCTGTACGTCCTGTACGTTAGCGACGTTTTTTTCGTCGTCCATAGCTCAAGAACCAGAAGAGATATCGACTTCAAATAAATTTTGTTATACAGATAATAATTCAGAAAGATGCAGAATGGGCTCTCCAAAATTGCGCGAGTGTTTTTTTTACCATAGCAGTTTAAAAAAATAAAAAAAGGTGAACATTTTGGTTAACCCTAAATATCTCGCGAACCAATAACGCTAGAGACTTGAATTAAATTTTATATTATATATTGTACCGTGATACCAAACAAATATATTTTTGGAAAAAATTCCAATTAACGGTTTTACTGAAAAAAAAAAATATTTTTTACCTCGAAAAATTTACGAACAAAAAACGATTTTATCTCCAAAACAATTTTGTGCAACGTAAGTAACGTTTTCAATATCTGGTAAGATTTTGATTAAAAACGAATCGGCAGTTTTTTTATAAAAAATAAAAACCTTAAAAAAAATTAATAAAAGTTGGTTAAAATTGATTTTCGACTTAAATATCTTTTCAAAGATTTAAGATTATGGCTTCTAATTTATTTTATCTTATAAGAAATATTGTTTCCAACATTCGATAAAATTTGGAGAAAAATCGAATTGACAGAAACATAGACATAGAGACATCACAGGAAATTGTAGAGCCGATGAACTCGCTAAAAATGGAATCTTCATACCTATTTCACCTGAAAGGGAAAAGATAGGTATACCGATAGCTACATGTAAACTTCTGCTAAAAGAAACAGCTTTTGCGATAGCAAACTCTAGGCGGCACAATTTACCAACATGCGCAGCCACAAAACTCATATGGCCTTCACTGGACCTAAAGCGCTCTAAGGACTTGTTATCTCAAAGCTGACTTCATATTAGCTCCCTAATAGGTGTCCTTACGGGACACTGTCTTATAGGCCGAATCGCAATACGACTTGGTGTAGCCTCAAATGACTTCTGCAGGAGCTGTATGGACGAGGAAGAAGAGGAAACAATCTCTCACCTTCTCTGCACTTGCCCTGCTCTTTCACTAAGACGCAAACTTCATCTGGGAGACTACTCTTTTGATAATCCCATTGAACTAGCTAAAAAGGATGTCAAATACCTTCTTCGCTGTATAAAAAGCTCAAAATGGTTCGACTAACCTAACCTAACCTAACCTAACATATAACATATGTTGAAAAAGGTATTTTTAAAATTGGGCTAATCAGTTCAAGAGTTCTTAGTCAGCATCAAAGATACTCTAAGACGTATTTTTTTAAAACCATTAAAGCATAATTCGTCGTATGAATGCAGAAGTAGCCGAGGTCCAAAATTTCGTTTTATTTGATGGAAGAAGAAAGCCAGTTGTTTTCTGAACGATCCTGTGTGATGTCCGTGTTCTTATGTGCACCTGACGCACTCAGTTTTAATCGTACGATAAAAACAGCATAAGAGTAAACACATTTTCAAGTTTCAAATTCGGCTTTCTAAAAAAGTTGATATCGTGACTTGGAATAGACCTGCATTCATGCGACGAATTGTCAAGGCTAATCAAAATTATAAATAAAATCAAATTTAGTCTTATAACTAATAAGAATTTCCGGAAACTAAGGGATTACAAAAAAGACTACAAAATTTAATAAACAATTGACAAGTTTTTTTTAATATATAAATAAACAACTACGAAAAATTGAATTCTATAATATCTCCAATAGACAGTATAACAGTAAAAACTTTAAAAATTATGTATTGCATACATTCCGAGCTTCTTTAAATGAGAATTGCCTCAGGTACAAGTATTTCAGGGCGCCACCGCCGCGCCGGTATGGAAAGTTATCATTGATAAATTGAAAGCTAAAAAGCTGGCATAGTAAAAAGGTGAAAGTCATTTTTCAAAAAATTTACAGTTTCTTAATAGAGCTACTAAACAATTACACAAACGTATTGAACACTTTCTCAGTTACCTTTTCTAATTTTTCCGAACAAAAATTTGTATTACTTTTTCCCTGTGCTGTGCAGTATATCCCAGATTTTGTTTCAAACTTGAAAAGTGTTGAACATCGACTTTTTGAATACTCAGTTCTCCACTATTACCATTTTCGATTTTTGCTTTCCAAAAATGTATACTTTAAAAAAAAAATGCACTTAAAGAGTATTTTCAGAACAAAGTCTGCTCTGGACATTTGGTGACCATTAAAACTTAGTTTTCAAATACATTTGAGCATTTAAAATCCGAGAATTTGCAACTGTGGTTTTAGAGAGTTGAAAATTTTGAGGAAAATTTTAGTTGATTTGTAATTTAATAATTCTGTTGAGGGATAAGCTAAATCCTTAATAACACAATTTTTTTAAAATTCAGCAGATGTTAATGGATTTCCATTTGTAGGCCTTAATAAGTACCTAATTTTTTCATTAATGAATGTAATATTGAACTATTGGATTATTACTAAATTTTAATTCCTTGCCAGAACTACCTGTTTTTTTGTCATTTCAACAGTTTTCGAAGTTTTTTTTGATATCAATAAAATAAAAATAAAAAAAAATAATACAACTTTAAAGCTCTAAACACACTAAACTGAAAAAAAAAACAACACAATTTTGAGTTTGTCAGTTCAGGTGCTGATGTAGTATAGCTACTGTATACAGTTTGTTTTCTAAAATTCGAAATGGCGGTGCAAACTTGACGTGCACCTATTTTTTTTAGTACCGAAACCATCAAAGTTTTATGACATATGTCACAAAATGCCATTCAAAGAGTCAATTGTTTCAAGTTTAGTACAGACGATTGTCAGACAAAACAATATTGTCACATCTGGCAGGAAAAAAATTCCCAAAGTGTCGATTGTATGAATATTTTGTCTGACTATATTGACAGAAACTTGTCAATGTCAGACGATCTTTTATTTCAACACATACTGTAATTTGTATTTGTAAACGTTTCATTAGGGCTAATCGTCTAGTTTCATAATTAAAAAGGGCAAATGGCAGAAATATGATGACATAAGATAAATTTACCTGTCAACAGGTTTATTTCTTTTATATTATTTTATTTTTATCTTCATTCAATTATAATAATTTGTTGTCGGTATTCTATTCCACCATCCATCAGTGTACCAGTAACTTTTGCCTTTCGTGAACCTAGTTTATACCAAGGACGGAGAAAATTCAAATACGTATATAATCCTTCTAGCTAAAGCCTCTTTAGATACCTCGTAAATCGCCCCGTTTATCGTCATCGCATTTCATATTGAAAAACAATAAGGTTCGTTAAATGCCAATTAAGGTGTACTTACTTATCTATTCTGTTGAATAAACAAATAGATTTACATTTTCAATTAGGCTAAACCAAAGAATAGTCGTCACTTAATTCAAATTATAGTTAACGCTTTGGTAAATATTGACATTTTCAATTAAATAAATACAAATGAAGACAATCAAACCTCCTAACAGTTTTCTTTACTGCTGTTGTGTTCCTATTGCTGTTTTTTGACAAGAAAGGAAGAAAAGGATATAAAAGACATTTATCAACAGAATTTCGTATTGGAGATTTGACGAGAGAAACAAAATAGGAAACATGTGCGGTTCTGAATTGGTGTGGTTTTTGAGTGAGTCAAAGGACATCTTTCTGTGATGTACTTATGAAGATTATTATTAAAAAGGACATTTTTTTCTCTCTTTTTTTTCTCTCATTTAAAGTTTCCAAGTATTTCGCCAGCTTTGATAGTGTCCTTATCGTTTACAATTCATCATCGTCAAGTGAAATAATTCAAGGATATGTAAATGCAACGCAATCATCTTTTCAACAACTCGCCACCCAACAAGGACTCGTCATTGGGCTGCATTGGATAAACGTTGCAGGTTTTACGAATCAGTCGAACTTCAATGAGTTGATGTTGCAGCAAGTGGACTTGGGAATTCAGGTTTTTCAATGTTTCAAAGATTAAGATAGTACCTAGTTTAGTTTAGTAGATAGAGAGAGTTTCTTAGAAAGGACGTGTTTTAATTACTTTTACGTTTCACACAAAATTTCTTAATAGAGTTTCGTTTTCTTTTTTTTTGATTTTCATATGCTTATCCTGACACTTATAGGGCTACATCAGTATCCTGCCGAGTGTGGTTGAGTTTTTGCACGCTCGTTCGTATGCCACAGAAAACTCGTTGCTTCGGTTGAAGGACAAATTCTACCTCTTTTTGTCGGATGATGGCGATGCGAGCCCAAAAGATGTCCTTGCTCAGGAGATTTTGAAGCGTAAATTTGTTATTCCTTCAATTTTCCAATTTTCTTTCGTTTTTAATTTGTTTTTTTTTTTTTTTTTTTTTATTTTGTTGTTTTTTACTCCTGCTATTTTATCCATCTCCGAAAGTCCTTTCAAGCTATATATTATGTATGTGTAATGTATATCCTGCTGTGTATCCTTTGAAACTAATTGCTTTGGGTTAAAGTGAAGTGTGCTCGTGTACTCAAAAACAAGAAAAACAAAAAGAAAATGGAAGAAATACTGACTGATTGGTGAGAATTAGTTTCATGTAAGGCATAGAGATTGAATGGATTCTCATGGTCGCACTTCACTTGCGGCGGGGGAGTCCTTTGACTTTCTCACAGACAACCAGAAGACAAAAAATCCTATCATTCCACAGAAATCTAAACTTTTTTTTCTCCCATTTCCTCGTTTTTCGTTTCTTTTTGGATATATTCGGTTTTCCTTTTGCGGACAGTTTATCCCCACCACCTATTAGTATCGGCAAGGAAATGTCCTGATTTAGAACTATGGACACAAAAGTACGTTGGCATTGAGGACAATTTGGATGCAGTCTATTTGGATACGTACAATTCGGAAAATAGAACTTTTGCCATCAGAAATGTGGACTTTTATCCAAATAAATTGGTCAATATGCTGGGTCGGACAATGGCAGTGGCTTCGATAACTTACTTCCCTTATGTGATAAGTTACTTTGGAGTAAGTTTAACTAAAGCTACTTATAGTTGGATGATTTTCGTTTTGTGGTTGTTATTTTTTCTTTACTGTGTTTGTTTTTATTTTCTTTGTTGGGTAATGCGGGAAATGACATTTTTGGCTTTGGCTTTGGATTTGTTTTTCGTTTTTCTTTTTTTCGTCCTTAATAGAAGAAGGTGTATATTTAAGTTGGTTCTATAGTTTTAGGTTGAATCTTTGTTTAATCATAGAAAAGTTTTGCAAATAGGGTTTTGTAATTTTGGCTTTATGGGAAAAGTAGTGTGATTACGAATACAATTCTCAATAACTGTATTAGAAATTTGTGTACCTACCCTATTTTAGCACAATATCCTAGATTAGTTTTCAGGTGTTTCGCGGAAGATTGTCGAATTTTGGTAGGGATCTTATAACTTAATATCTTTTGTTAAAATGAAGGAAGTCAAGCATTTTGTACATTCTGCACAAATTTGTTTTCATTACCCTTAAAATGAAGTTTCACGAAACGAAAGTTAGGAAAATAGTACTATTATTTTTGTAATTTTTGTTTTATTTTTAAATCGTATAAGTTTAAAAATATTTGTTGAGCTTGCCCGAGTTGAAATGTTGGCCCTATTTTCGTCCCCAAAATTCAGGTTCTCTGAGGTTAAAAGAGATTGAAAAGAGGATCACTTTCGGTTAGAATGTTGCTCCTTATTTGAACCTAATAGCGGCAGTTATCGGACAAAATACGATTTTTAGGATCAAATAAAGACGACAGCAAAAAGCCTCAAATGAACCTTTTTCATCTTGACAATAGCTTTTTTCTTTTTTCATTAACTCTATCTCTTTCTTTCTCTTTCTCTGATACTAGTTTATTATACTCTCTCTCACTCTCTTACTTATTTTCTTTTTCCTCTCTCTCTCTATTTCCTACTTGCTTTTGCTCTTTCTCTCTCACTCTCTTTTATTTTATTTATTTTAAAAAATAATACAATTTATATTTTAATTTAATTATTTTTTATTCATTAAATTAAGAAGTTTTTATTAACACTAGTGATTAATTTAAAAGTAATACAAACAGTTCTTAATATAAATTTTCTAGTCATCTTATTCTTCGTGGAAATCGTCTTCTTCGTCGTCGTCGTTGTCGTCGCCTTCGCTGGCGTCGTCGTCGTTGGAGTCGTCGACTTTACCAGCTCCATCGTTACCATTTTCACTATCACCAGCTTAAGATAAGATAAAGATAAACCTTCATTTAGGATGAAATGAGGTTCACAAAATATGCGTAGAAAAACGGAAAGAATCCTAAATCCATGTAGGATAAATGAGCACGATGAAAAATCGTTAAGGATGATATAAGGTTAATTTTTCTCTATGTAGGAAAAATTAAGAGAAAAGATCCTTTTAAGGACCAGAACAGGGCGGGCCAAAATTTCGACTCGGATGATAAAAAGTGTAATAACGTACTTAATGATCGCACCCACAACAATGATCGCCTCTACAACAAGCTATATTTTGCAGTACGGTATTTTACTTTTAAGTAGAGAATTGGAGAGGTTAAATTTAAGTTCACATACTGACATTGTTACATTAAGGACATTATTATAGATATTATACATACGTTTTTATCTTTTGTATTATACAAAATTTGTTGCCATTTGAAAACGTAGATACATATGTCATTTGATTAAAATATATCCAAAGAGTAAAATCTTATATATACTAAATAAAAAAATTAGGTGGCGCAACAGTCCTTTCAGAACTAGGGCCTAGTGATTTACAGCTCTCAACCATTCCTGTGTGCGAGTAATGTTGTCAGGGATGGAAGGGACCTACAGTTTAAAGCCGATTCCGAACGACTATTTGAGAAAGAACTTTTCATGACAAGAATTACTCTTGGAGGATTTGTCAATTCCTCGCAAGAGGCAGTACCCGTGAAAAAACTTTTTTTTTTTTTTTTTAGATGGCACAGGCAGGGATTAAAGACCTCTAGTATGACAGTCCAACACACTTTTTTTTTAATTCATTTTTATTAATTTCATCTTAAAAGTATCTTAAAGCTAGACAAAAATTCATACAACTAGCCTAATTAACCATAACTTACAACTAACTTACTGGTCCCATACGGACACTCTAAGTTAAACAATAATACTTAATTCTAATGCCTTTCGGCCCTAAGATCTTTTTTACTGTAATTTTATTTATTGTTTTATTAATTTTTTATTTATTAGAAAATTTAAAAAACTAATTTTATCTATCTTTTTCATTTTTACTTAAAAAGTACTTAAAATAAGATCCTTAAAATAAAGCTTAAACTGACTTAAACTACCTATTCTACCTTTAAACTACTTAAAACTAGGACAACCACAGCAGCAAATCTAACTATATAACATTTTTTGTTTTTCATATTTTGATGGCTTTTTTTTTATTCCAGGTTTTTTTTTATTTTATTTTTAATTTGTTTCCTTTTTTTTTTGTGCCACCATGCCTATTCTATTTAAAACTAAACCCTAAAACTATAAAACAAGTATGTAAGCCGGCCAAGGCTTAAAACCCCATCCCGACTACCCACTATTGAAGCCACCAAAACTGGTTCTCCTGCTTCACCCTATCAGTTCGGTCCCGTTCGGACACAGCCCTACTGTGCCATGAGGTCCCGATTGTACAGGAGTCGCCTATCCACGGTCCGTCGTCTGACGTGGTAGATTAACGGAACTGCCAATCTATCCTGTATCAGACCGCATCTATCTAAAAAGAGGAATGCATCTTGTGGTATGAAGCCGCTCAAGCGTGCACTTTCAAAATACTCGTCGTTCGGATAGAACGCCCCGAAAATTAAATTGTTTTTCGAAGACATAGCTCTCCCAATGTGACCTCGAACGAGTTTTATCACGCAATTGTCAATTCTGTTGATTCGAGCCCCGTTGTATAGGACCTCGTTTGAATTGTAATGCACGTAAGAAGATTCAGCTGTTCGATATACATAAGCCGGTACAGCGTCGTAAACACTGCCGCTCGAACACTCGAAACTTCTCCATCTGGGAAGGGGCAACGTTGAACCACACATGACAACCATAAACGATCATCGCCCGTATGAGGGAAATGTAGCTAATTACCTTCACTCTGGGGTCAAGCCGACTGCTATAAAACAGCCGTTTCGCCAAAGCGAAGGCTCCTCTGGCCCTGGTCACAGCAGCATTTATATGTCTGCCAAAATATAAATTCTGATCCAACCATAGGAAGTTATTGTAATGGGTCCGATTTTTCAAATTGAAAATTTTGACATTTCTCGACGTTTCAAGGTCCCTAGAGTCGAAATAAAAGATTTTTAGAGAGATGTCTGTGCGCGTATACGTACGTTCGTACGTCCGTACGTTCACGACTTTTTTTTCGTCGTCCATAGCTCAAGAACTAGAGACATCGACTTCAAATAAATAAGGCAGAAAGATGCAGAAAGTGCTCTCAAGAAAATTGCGTGGGTGGTTTTTTTTACCATAGCAGTTTAAAAAAAAGGTGAAAATTTTGGTTTACCCTAAGTATCTCACGAACCAATGACGCTAGAGACTTTAATTAAATTTTATATTATATATTGTAACGTTATACCAAACAAGTATATTTTTGGAAAAAAATCCAATTAACGGTTTTTTTTTTTTTTAAATCAAAAAAAGTGAACAAAAATATTTGTCACCTCGAAAATTTTAGGAACAAAAAACGATTTTATCTCCAAAACAATTTTGTGCAACGAAGAATAATGTTTTTTAACATCTGGTAAAATTTTGAGAAAAATCTAATTTACAGTTTTTTTTGTAAAAAATAAAAACTTAAAAAAAACATTACTCAAAGTTGGTAAAAATTGAATTCGACTTAAATATCTTTTCAAAAACTTGAGATTATGGCTTCAAACTTATTTTATCTTATAAGAAATTTTATTTTCAACATTAGGACAAATTTTAAGAAAAATCAAATTGACAGTGTTTTTACAAAAAACAAAAAAACATAAAAAAAATTAATAAAACTTGGTAAAAATTGAATTTCGACTCAAATAACTTTTCAAAAATTTGAGACATTGGCAGTAACATTTTGAGAAAAATCGAATTGACAGTTTTTTTCACAAAAAATTAAAAACCTAAAAAAATTAACAAAAGTTGGTAAAAATTTACTCAAATATCTTTTCAAAAATTTGAGATATAATTTTATCTTATTAGAAATATTGTTTTGAACATTCGATAAAATTTTGAGAAGAATCAAACTTACAGTTTTTTTAACAAAAAATAAATACCTTAAAAAAAGCATTACTAAAAGTTCGTAAAAATTGATTTTCGACTCAAATATCTTTTTTAAAATTAAAAATATTAGCTTCAAACTAATTTTTCTCACAAAAAATATAATTTTCATCATTCAGTAAATTTTGTATTAAAATCCAACAGTACGTTTTTTTTTCATAAAAAAAAAATAATATCTACAAAAAATAGTACGCAAATTTGGTAAAAAATGATGTTCGGTTTTCGATATCTCGTAGAAGCCATTGACTTTAAATTCATTTCATTCATCCAATTTATTTTTGTTTATATAAGAAATAAAAAAAAAAAAAGAAATGCTACTAAAATTGGTGAAAATTGGTTTTCGACTAAAAATCTCGTTAACAAAAACGGATTTTAAAATCAAACTCATCATCATAATGCAAAATATTGTTGGTAATTTTGAAATTGCTAAGAATAATTTAACTGACAACTTTTTTAACACAACACGAAAACCTACAAACTTTTAAGCAAGACAAATTGACAGACGGGATGGGAAGTTATCAGTGTGGGTCGCCTCTTTTTATTGTATTGGAACAGACTTTAACTTTTCGTATCGTGTTCTACCAATTGTCATAGGCAATCAGCTACATTTTTTTGTAGACTTCGTGTTTATATTTCAACTGAGTGGCTAAATTGTGAAATGTTCAGTTGTTTTAATTAATTAAAATTAACTTAACAAGTGGTTTATTAAGAAATGTATACATTTTAACAATGACTTACTACGAAATGGCATACAAAATACATATTAGAAGTAAATAACGTCACAAAAGGGGGAATGTCCACATTTTTTGTAATTTTACGTTAAAAATGATTTGTATGGTTGAAAATGATATGATATTTAATTATATTAGATTTTTTGTCATGACTAAAGTTTTAATCTAATAATTTTAAATATTGTTCATTTGATTGAATTGGTATACGTAACGTGATTTTCAGCTATAGCTGTCAAATTATTCCAGTTATTTGTTTAAATAAAACATGTTCTTAAGTTTATTTCATGTATTTTCAATTATTGACCCACCGAGCGCCGCCGCGCCGCCGATTCATAGTAAATTTGTGATTAAGGTTTTAAACTTTCCCTTTTCAAAGACTGAAAACAAAGGTGATGTCGATTGCATCGATCCAGCTTTACCAACTAAAAGTATCACCTATTCTGGATGTGAAGCCAATATTGTCTTAACATTTTGTGAACTTCGAAATTGTACAGTGAAAGTTATGCCATGTGAGTACTCGAGTATAGAATTTTTCTTTGAACAATCAACCTTAATTTTCTTCTTGAAACTATTTCTTATAATTTCGTCTACAATAAAAAACGAAACGAAACAAAACAAAGTTGGCAAAGATAACTGGGGTGGAGTTTACGAAAATGGTTCATCGGATGGGATGATTGGTTATGTGTATCGGCAGGAAGCAGAACTAGGAATTGGCTGCTACTATAATTGGTATAATGACATCTTTGAGACATCAATTGCTGTAGCTAGGTCAGCTGTTACTATTTTAGGACCAGCACCATCGTAAGGAAGGATTGACCTAGTTTCTTGTGGATCTTCAATACTTCTTGAGTATTTTGTATATTATTTCAGACTTTATCCACCTTATATGACCAATATTCTACCATTTGGGAAGCTTATTTGGTCCCTGATTATACTCTCGATTATTCTGAGTTCGGTGGTGATGCATGTCATAAAGGTCTTCTCGTTCAAAATGGAGAACAAGCATTTGGAATGCCAAAAGGAATATGACCATGTTTCCTCGTACGCGTTAACTCTGTTCCAGATGGTGGCCATATTCTTTCAGCAGTCATTCTCTCAATCAAAGTAGGTTGCCCTCACTCACCCAATCACTCACTCGTTGTTCCAAGCTTCACAGACTTTGTTGCCTTCAGATTGGACTCTTTTGCTGCTCGATTCTTTTTGAGTACTTTACTTTTGGCTGGAATCACCCTGGAAAACACCTACAGTGGACAGCTGAAGTCATTGCTGACAATTCCACTTTTCACAGACCCTATTGATACAATCAAGAAGTTTTCGGCCACTACTTGGAAATGGGGGGCTCCTGCTCCGGCTTGGGTTTTGACCATATCGGACTCGGATATTCCCTACGAACAGATTATGGCGAAGAAGTTCGAAATTCAAAATTATGGAGAACTGAAGAATGCTACTTTTTCGGGGGATTATGGACTTGGAGTGGAGCGCTTGCATGGTGGAGGTTTTACCTTTGGGGATTATATTGTAGAGGGCGCTCTTAACAGAATGATTGTAAATGATAAATTTGAATTGTAAGAACTAATTTTTTTTTAAATGTATATTTTATAGCTGACAAAGGATGATTTGTTTTTTGATTGGACTCGAGCTTTTGCAGTTAGAGGATGGCCGTTTATGGATGATTTTAATACACATATCTTGTGGTGCTTTGAGCATGGACTTTATAAGCACTGGGAAAGGAAGGTTTGTTTATGCTTTAAAATTTTCGAACGAGAAAACATTATTTTTGTTTACATTTTTAGTATACCAATCAATATTTGGATGAAACAACTCAAGAAAAGTTTCGATTTCTCGATGCTGGACATGGTCAGAAATTTCCACCAGCAACTTTATCGATTTCAAATATTTCTGGGCCATTGATTGCTCTTATTCTTGGATATATTATTGCATTTTTGGTTTTTTGGTTGGAGATATTTTTTGGACAGTTCAGAAACAAAACAAAGAATTTTAAATGATACAATTGAAGTAGCAATTCAATCATTTTTATATGTACATAGGAGTTTGTTGCACAATTCTTCGTTTGAACATTTTGGATAAGGAATATACAAAGTTATCCTTATTTCTTGGAAGAACTCGAAAGGTGGGCTTGAGAATAATATATATTTATATAAAGCTGTGGATAAACTTTTGTTTTTGATAAATAATGGCCAGATTTGTAAAAGAATGCAACCTTTTGGAAATGCAATCATTATAAATCATTTATTGAATTCAACTCAAAAATTGAATTGATTGAATTTAACAAAAGATTGACATTTCAAATTGAATTCTTTTAGATAAGTTCTTATTTATATTTAAGAGTAGAAACTAATTTGAAGTTTGAAGAAGCCAAGTTTGTTGAATCAATATTGTATAAATTAGATTGTACTTACTTTTACAAATTATAAACTTTCAAAAATCGGTATAAATCAGTTTCAGAGAACCAGAGATCCATTTGTATACCCTAAAAGGACTCTAAGAAATAGCTTTTACTGATTAGTGTAGACTAGGTGTCAACTTCTCAAAACCGTTTTAGTTATAACTCTGCAGGAAATATAAGTTTCGCAATATTAATCCTTATTTTATAAAAGGTATCCGATTAAAGTTTTCAGATGAAGCTAAATATTTGCATTTCATTTTGAACCAAATACTAAATTCTTTTCGTACCAAAAATTCATTGGTATTAAATGAGGCTTACAACCCCAAATTACGCATTGGTTATACACATCAGTACGAAAACCAATTCTAATGTACGGTGTGGCAGTATGGTGGACAGATTAAGACAAAAGTGTAAACCACGGCAAACTATAAGCAATGTCCAACTTTCAATTTGCTTGGTATCCAATCTGCCTCACTGGACATGGACACCCTACTCCATCTGACACGTCTAGATAAATTCAGCAAACAAATAGCTGCAAGCACTGGTATTCGCCTCAGAGCTTCATCAGAGTGAATTAATAACAGCATTATAGTCACTCCGTAATTCTTAATTATTAACAATCAATTCCTCTGCCAACTACAGTTCCATAGAAACTTCTCAGATTTATACACCTTCCAGATCTTTCTGGGAGAATAGAATATTTCTGCAAGTGGAGTCAATCTACTTCTATACAAATGGATCAATAACGAATGAGGAGGTTTGTGGAAGCGTGTATTCTGAACGATTAAAATTAATTTTCTCATTTCGCCTTCCCAATCATTGTATCGTATTTCAAGCAGAACTTATGACGATGGCGATACAAGAAGTGTTGTCCTGGCTTAAAGAAAGTCAGACAGTCAGGCTGCCATAAAATATTTGGACTCTGTCCTATCTACACGACTAGGCGTATTCTCAAATGACTTTTGCAGAAACTATGTAGACAAGAAAGAGGAACAAATAAATTCTTCACCTCCTCTGTACGTGCTCTGCTTTAGCTCAAAAACGTAAGATCTACCTAAGAGAATTCTTCGAACGATATCAGGCACACTAACTTTACTATAGTCTTTACGTTTTGGTATCATTAAGATCAGAAGAAGGTCTCAAAATTCTTGTGGTATCACAATGGCCCAAAACTGGCCTAGGTGTGGCCTACTCCATCATGAAGAGCCATTTCAACCTTACCTGACCTGCCAAAGTAAGCTCTAAATTTTTCGAAATTAAAAAAAAACTGAGTATGCAGTTATTTGAATCTTTTTAGTTGTAAGTTAATTGTGGAAAAAAAACTCCATTGGAGATGAGGTCTGCCTCTGCTTAGCTTTTAATACCCTACGTAATTTGTCGACCATTGGCAAGTCCCTGTTGTTCGTGATTGTATCGTCTCTGCCAGATATTATTTTGCCTGTCGACACAAACCGGTCCATATATCATACGTGGAACCTTCCTCTCAAAGATGTCAAAGGATCCTACATCCACTTGGGAAAGAGTCAATGCTTCTGTACCATACAATAAAACTGGGATGATCAAGGTTTTGTACAGGGTCTTTTTGGTACTTCGGGATAGGGCCTTATTCCTCAATAATTGCTTACTTAGGCCAAACAAACAGCGATTAGCAAGAGTAATAATTCTACGCTTGATATCAGCGCTGATGTCATTTGCGGAGTACCCAGATAGATACATTAATTTACCCGCTCGAAGCTATATCTATCAATGGTCACGTTCTGACCAAGTCTATGATGGAAATCGTCTCTATGCGAAGGCAGTAAATATTTCGTTTTGTCCTTCTTAATTACAAGACCCATTTTGTTCGCTTCAAACTCGATACCGGAAAAGGCACCCGTAACTGCTCGTTTAGTTCTTCCCATGATTCCGAAGTCATCTGCATATCCAAGATATTATGTGGATTTTGAAAAATGGTGCCATTGGTGTTTCGCACCACTCTCTCAAGAACAATATTGAACATGACATGAACAGGTTTCGCTTGAGTCTCTATCTATTTTAACGCAGCAACGAGAATTCTCCAACGTCATTCTGATAGGTCGTATCAGTTTGGCAGGGATACCAAAATTCGACATGGCACGGTATAGTTAATGATGATGCGTATCGATGTTATATTCTAAGGTCTTTCCCAGGATTTGGCGTAGACTGAAAATTGAAAATTGATAATGATCAATTAGTTCAACTGTGAATGGTTTCAGGCGTTCACATAATACGCTAGACAGGATCATGTAGGCGGTATTTAAATGGATGCGATGCTGGCTGTGAAGTTGGCGTAGAGAAGGCGTTCACCTTTCTTATGGATTGGACATATAGTGCTTAAATTCAACTCGTCCGGCATACTTTCTTCCGACCAAATTTTAGTTATAATTTGGTGCATGCACCTTGCCAGATCAGCTTCCACCTTTTTTTTTTATAATAAGCACACACTCAAGGGGATATTACTACCCTTATTATGCGAGGCACAGTGTGAGCACTAGGGAGAGGAGAGAGGGTTTAAAAGGAGATGTCGGTGCACATTGGTTTTGAATTCCTGAATATTGCAATGACTAGGAAAGACATAGTGTGGTAAGGCATTCCACATTCGCGTAGCACGGCTAAAGAACGAATCTCCGTATTTGACAGTACGGCCGAAGTTGGGTTCGAGGGTATAGAAGCGCGAGTATTACGGTTGAACTGTTTAGGGGGAGGAATGCAACTGGCTATGTCACTAGAGCATAAGCCGTTAAAATAACGGTAAAAAAGGGTCAGACAAGAGACCTTACGACAATGTTCAAGCGAAGTAAATTAACTTATGATGATATTATCATCTATCAATTTAAATGCTCTACGTTCAATACTATCCAAAAGGCTTAAGTAAGTTGCAGGAGCACCAGCCCAGAGATGGGAGTTATACTCAAGCTTTGGACGTATGTGAGTCTTGTAGATAACAGCCAGATCAGAAAGGGTGCAATATTTCTTGCATCGCCTAAGGAAACCCAAACACCTTGCGGCATTTTTGGCGACATCGCGTATGTGATCATTCCACAAGAGGTGGTTGTTGACACACATACCGAGAATATCGAGGTGTTCAGTCTCATTGATGCAAGTGCCACCCATGGATAATGGCAATAGGGGTATATATCGCTTTAACGATACAAGACAGCATTGCGTTTTCGAAGCATTAAATTCCACGCGGTTTTTCAATCCCCATTGAACAATGCTGTTTAGGTCGGAATTTAATGAGCTTGTCATATTTTGTCGTTGCAGTTCCACATCCGAAGAATAGGGATGTGAGTCCGAAAACGAATATGAAAAGCTAAGAGTACTATCGTCAGCGAAACAATGTATTGGATTAGATGTTGCAGACAGGAGATCATTAATAACAATGAGAAAGAGTGTTGGGGGGCACACCAGCATTTATTATGTGGTTTTCAGACTTGAACCCATCCAATAATACTTGTATTGAACGATTCAAAAGGTAATTACTAATCTCATGAAGCAGGGATTCGTGAAAACCGAAAGCACGCATTTTCGATAAGAGAGCCTGATGCCAAACCCTTTCAAATGCTTTTGAAATATCAAGTGCAATAATCTTACTTTCTCCAAAGCGATGTAAAGATTTGCTCCACTGATAGATAGATGATAGAAATTTCAAATAAGCTCATTTTGTCTGTAAAATAATTGAGCTCATTCAGATTATAATTGAGCTTTGGATATAAAGATCTACGGGAGGAGCATTTTGCTTCCTCAATTAGATCTAGTCTTATTTTGTCATCTAGTTTTTCGAGAAAACAATTGATCTTTTCTCTCATACTCCCATATTCCAACTCCCAAGGATGCACCGAAATACCGCTCAATATGGTTATATCCTTCCATTTCCTGAACCAACTTATATTTTTTTGTATACTGTGTTTTGCTAATAATTTTGGTAATCGATTATCATCATAAGAAAGTATTTTGGCTACCTAATCAAAGTGCATTTTAAAGGTGAAAATAAAAATAGGAGGAAGATCTGTTTCAGCAGCAGCATGTAATTAGGTGTTGATTTTGGTAATCTAAATAGTTTTTTTAAGAAGAGCCGTTGCAGTTTTTCAACCTCATCATACTGCTGATATCCCCATACCTGACATCCATATGTCATTATAGTTCTCAGAGCCGCATCAAACACTCTAAATTTGACACTATGTGCAACATTTGTGTTCTTAAACAAGTTTTGCAAGGTTGAGTTTATGGCAGATAACGATTTCTTCAGTTTACTTTGAAAGTATTTCTTAGGGTTGAGTTGGGGTGTGAGAATCATTCCCAAGTAAGTAAATTCATTCACAACTTCAATATTTTTACCATTTAGAAACCACCTTTCATTTCTACTGTTCTAAATATAATAACTTTCGATTTTGATATATTTATTACCAGATTCCACATTTTACAGTACTTATCTAGCCTATTTATGATGAGCTGAAGACTTTCTGGGGAGTCTGCAAGCAAAACGACATCATCAGCATAGGAGGCATTTTATAACAAGTCCTGCAATTTTAATACCGTTCGGCAAAGCGTCAACTATGTCGTTGATAAAAAGGGCAAACAACAGGGTGGATAAAAGACATCCTTGACGTACTCCACTTCTCGTTTCAAACCATTCTGATATTTGTTCACCGTCCCATTCAGCTGATGTAGTGTTCTCGTAAGGTTTTCTTAGTACGTTAGAAATCTTAGAGGATAACCCCAGTAGACTTAATTTATAAAACAATGTTCCTCGATCAATGCTATCGAAAGCAGCTTTGAAATCAATTAATATTAAATACAGATTTTTCCCATTTTCTGCGTAATAATCTACGATATTTTGGATGGAGAACATGTGATCCGTTGTTGAATAACCTGCTCTGAAACCTGCTTGAAATTCGTTCAACAATTTGTTCTAATTAACCCAAAATTCAAGCCTTTTCAGTATAATTACTGTAAATATCTTCGAAATCACATTTAGGGAAGAGATGCCCCTATAATTTTCCACATTATTTATGTCCCCTTTTTTATGTATTGAAAGCACAAATTGACTTTCTGAAAGTTTCAGGTACTTCAGCCGTGTGCAATATATTTGAATAGGTCCTTGCTAAATTTTTTAAAAAATCGTTTGGAGCGTTTTTGAAAAATTCATAAGGAACTCTATCATACACTGGGGCTTTGCTATTTTTAGCTTTATGTAAAACACTGTGAATTTCTTCTATGGTGATATCCCGATCTAAAGAGGCAACGATTATAAAATTTTCAGCGAATTGTATTGGTTCTTCAATCTCTAATGGATTAAGTAGATTTTTAAAATGATTTGCCAAAATATGAGCATCCAAATTGTTACTAATTTTGGATTTTTTTTCCATTCAGTTCCTTCCCTACTTTCCAAAATTCAGAAAAATCCTTGGCATTCGCTATTCCTAAATAGTATTCATTTCGCTTTATTTGGCAGAGTTTTTAAATTCTTTATTTACCTGAACATAAGCTTTACTTCTTTTTTCTTTTTTATTGAAAAATGAGTTATTTTGTGTATACATATTTGAAGTTGTGGAATTAAAGTGTTTCCTTTTTAGAATATACAGTAAAAGACTAATCGGGCACATACATCTTCTCCAAGAAAATGTATGGAGAGTTAAAACACTATAACCATTTTATATGACATTTAAAGACATTTTTATTTTAAAAAAGAGGCTGGGATGTGACCCACACTGATAACTTTCCATTTTATCTGCCGATTTGTCTTGCTTTAAAGGTTTGTAGGTTTTCGTGTTTTGTTAAAAAAGTTGTTAGCTGAATTATTCTAAAAAAAATAAAAAATCTATTTTTGCTGACGAGATTTAAAGAAAACCAGTTTTTATCAATTTTAGTAGCAGTTGAATACTATTTCTTGTAGGTTTTATTTTTGTATGGAAAAACTGTCAATTCGATTTTTTCTCAAAATTTAACCGTATGTTGAAAACAATATTTCTTATAAGACAAAATTATTTGGAGCTATTACTTTAAATTTTTGAAAATATATTTTAGTCGAAAATCAATTTTTGGCAACTTTTAGTTTGCATAGGTTTTTATTGTTTTATAAAAAAGCTGTCAATCCGATTTTTCTTAAAATTTTACCAGGTTTCAAAAATGTTATTCTTCGTCGCACAAAATTAGTTTAGCGATAAAATCATTTTTGTTCGTAAATGTTCGAGGTGACAAATATTTTATATATATTTTGATTTACAAAAAAACGTGAATTGGAGTTTTTTTTTGGTATCACGTTACAATATAAAGGGTCCGCCAAATAACTTTTTTTTTTTGAAAATGCTATAAAAACATCGAGTGTAACTTCGGCTGTGTGGCACGTAACGCCGCGCCGCCGGTCCTGTTGAAACCATAAGTTGCCAATATGGCCCGATAACGATCGCCATTGACTGTAACGGCCACTCCTTGCTCATTTTCTAAGAAAAATTACCCATATATGCCTCTGGACCAAAATCCGAATCAAATAGTGACTCGTTTTGGGTGGAAGGATTGAACTAATTATCTGTCTGATCAGAAATGAGCTAAGCGTTACCATTCACGAAATAAGCACTAGTTGACAAAAAACAAGTAAGATGGCGGACCCTACATAATTTAAAATTTAATTCAAGTCTAGCGTTATTGTTTCGTGAGATATTTAAGCTTTTTTTTAAATTGCTATAGTAAAAAAAAAACATCCACTGAATTTGTTTGAGAGTCCTTTCTGCATTATTATCTGTATAACAAAATTTATTTGAAGTCGATATCTCTACTGGTTCTTAAGGTATGGACGACGAAAAAACTTCTCGAACTTCCCTACGTACACACGCACGCGCAGACATCTCTCTAAAAATCTTTTATTTCGACTCTAGAGGCCTTGAAACGTCGAGAAATATCAAAATTTTCAATTCGACAAATCGGACCGATTACAATAACTTCCTATGGGAAGTTAATAATTTTTGTTCAGATCTTATGACTTCAATACAAACAAAAGTGGACTTTAGTATAAGTCTAAAGGTAACAATTTTCCGAATAGTTTTATGCAATTTTCTGATAAATTAATATAAAATGTAATAAATCAAAATGAAAAATTAAAAAAAAACTTTTATATAAAACCCAAAAATCAAAACTGAAATTTTCATAGAAATATTATGTTTTTTATTTAATGAGGTAAAATATTTAACTTTATTCAGTTAGATTCTCTTGAAAATGACATTAAATTAAAATTTATAAAATAATTGCCAATACATTTTAAATAGGTACCCTTAATAAACTGGAAGTTAATGGCCTGATGTGAAATTGATTTTTCATTCCCATTGGCGATGCATTCAACCGACCAACATTTCTAATTACCAGAATGTCAGTCACGAATTTCCAAACCAACACCCACCCCCGCAGTCCCCTCTCTTCTTGATTTATGGAAGGGGATGGGAGTTGGAAAGTGTTGTTGGTCGGGTGCGTTTCTGGATGAATAAAATTTAAATAGCTTTCAAAAACACGTAGATAGGTCATAGGCTATAAGAGGACTGAAATAGTTAGTATAGTGTTATAGAACTTTCTATAAAAAGCTCGTTTTAGACTCACTACAAAATAGACCAATTTTTATATTTTTTATTATAAAATTTTAATTAACCATCTGCCAAATGTTTTGTTCGAGTTCATAGAAGCGCTGGTTGTGCGGCATAGCGGCGAGTATTATGTTGGAGGTATTGTATTGCAATATGGCAGTCGCATTTCGACGTTTTTGTGGTTATGCCCGAAAATTTCCAACCAATATGCCAAACTATAAAATTCATAGTTCAGGTAGCCTTTGAAAAAGACCTGCCTCTTATACGTCCAGTGTGCTTTAGCCGATATTATGGTTTCAGGTATAGAACAATTCAGTTCCTAAAATATTGTTGAATGAATGACCGACCGACTATTGAATTAGAAACCCAGTCGCTCACTTATCACAGCCACAAGGTGTGTGCAGGGGGGGGGATATGTTTAAAATGGGGTTTGAGTAAAATGTAAACGAAATGACCACCGACCAGCTTCAATTTGCGGTTCTTTTTGAAACCTTTTTGCATAGTCCGATCGATTTGAAACAGTCATCAACAGGGAAACCAGGGGGGCTTGATTTTAATGTATGTCACTGAAATTGTTTGTTCTTTCAAAGTTCAATTTCGTCCTGCCGAAGAGATGGAGAACCTATACCTTAACCCAACCTCAAATCCCAGGCGCAGCAAGTCCTGAACTTAATTTCAAACCTGACGATGGCGACGTCGAAAGGCAAAGCCGGCTAACTCCATTTGTCTTGTTCTTCTCGTTCGGGCTCGTGTACTCATACACTTGTTCGTCGCAGTTGTCTCGAGGAAGGCGTGAACGGCATTGCCGGGCTAATTCTAATATAATATGGATTTGCCGGCAAAATTCGTTTGTCTCTCTGACAAAATAATGAATTTTTAATTGGATCGATGATATACCCTCTGCCCGCTCGACTCAGGCCTCCTGCCATCTCCAACATGCCATCACTGCTATACCGGCACACCGTCATGGGTACGAACAGGAAGGTTCATTTCACAGGGGATTGAATGAGGGCGGAAAAATGAAGCTGAAGAAGAGGAATTGCTTCGGGAAGAAGTGTTGCAGGAAATGAGCGTCATAAGAAATTCATATTCTACTCCGTATTGTTTCGCGCTAATAAAGGAAATCTTAGATCATGTGCTTTGGTTGGATTGTAGAAGTATATGAACTGATGAAACTCTTTCCAAATTCCATCAAGTCTTTCTACCTAACTTACCCTATATAAACAGAAGGTATATGTAAATGTACTTCATCCAGAAGAAAGTTTGAAAGGAATAAGATAATCAACTTACTATAAGTATTAAATATATATATGTACATATGTAGGTATAGGGAAGGTGGTGAGATGACAGACGTCTTATTGTTTCAGTCGGAGTCAGAGTTGGAGTCGTTGTTCGTTTTTATATTTAAGCAAATCATTTGAATATAAGTTTTGCGAAATTGCATTCCGCATAATTTACGTTGACAATAGAAATTTTCATCAGACATTTTGAGACTTTAAGCAATTATCTAAACTCTGTTAAAATCGTTTTATTTTTGGAGCTGAAAAATCAAAAGAGGGCAATTAAACATTTATTGAATAAGTATGTGGAAATAGCCACATTATTCTTTTATCATTTATCGTTAATTTAATGTAATTTATACTTGTGAAGCCGCCTCTAACGTGCTGGGTTTCAAGCACTAAACAGAAACCCTGGTTTGATGAGGAATCTCGACAGGCAAATGCAGCCAAGCAACAGGCACGCAAAGCGGCACTGCACAAAAGGACGAGAACTGCTCACGAGCTTCATGAGCAGAAGAAGAGAGAGTAACACCGACTTCTCAGAAGGAAAAAAGTGAGAGCATAAGAAGCTTGCGGTCGCAGTCGTTGAGAGGTTCAAAATCAGAAATGAAGTTCGAAAGTTTTATGAGCAGGTGAAAGGAAATTCACAAGTACATAAACCTCGGACCGAAGGCTACAAAGACGAAAGTGGAATCGCAGTCAATGCTGAGGATATGGAAGGATCACTTCTGCAGACTGTATAAAGGCGACGCCGAACCGAATTGTGCTGTCAGGCAGGATAATCTATTCAATACAGACGACGAAAACCAACAATACCGTCTTCCCGACTTATTCGAATTAAAGATTGTCATATCTAAGCTTCTGTCTAACAAAGCCGCTGGAGCAGATGGCTTGAATGCCAAGCTTTTCGAAGCAGCTGGAAATAATTTGGTTAGGAGACTGTGGACTTTCCTGGTCTAAAACCACACTGATAAGGACCTATCAGGTTGTTGACGATGAGCTTCAGACGTTCACATATTACGGCAAAGAAGATTTTGTAGGCGATGTTAAGTACACTGGTACGTCTATAGTTGGTGCAGTTTAGAGGGTCTCCTTTTTTCAAGATCGGGCAAACAATACATGAGGTTCCATTAATCGGACATGCTTTCTTCCGACCATATCTTACAGATAAGTTGGTGCATGCTCCTAACCAACTTATCTCCAGCTGCTTTAAAGAGCTCGGCATTCAGGCCATCCGCTCCAGCGGCTTTATTAGACTTCAGCTTAGATATGGCAATCTTTACTTCGTCTAAGTCGGGAGGACGAGATTGTTGGCTTTCGTCGTCTATGTTGAATGGATCATCCTGCCTGACAGCGAGATTCGGTTCGTCGTCGCCGTTATACAGTCTGCAGAAGTAATTCTTCGATATCCTTAGCATTGATTGCGGTTCCACTATGATGTTTCCACTTTCGTCTTTGCAGCCTTCGGTTCGAGATTTATGTATGTGCGAATATCGATTCACCTGCTCATAAAACTTTCGAACTTCATTCCTGATTTCGAACCTCTTAACATCTTCGACCGCAATCTTCTCATTCTGTTTTTCCTTCTGAGAAGTCGGTGTTCCTCTCGCCTTTTCTGCTCATAGAGCTCGTGAGCAGCTCTCGTCTATTAAGGGACCTAATATTCCACGTGCATATCAGAAGTTCGTTGTCCTTAAGTCGGTTGCGTGGGTTGTCAACAGTAAATCTTGTTGGTGCTTTTTATTTATGTGGTCAGGAAGTCACAATGAAGCAGGACCTTCAACCTGAATGACCAGGTCCTTGATTCAACTCCAAGGGCAAGAGCCAGCATAGCCGCTCCTTACAGGCCGGGGCTTCGAATATGTCATAATAGCCCTATAAGGTGTTCACTAAGTAGTTCAACCTTACTGGAACTGTAGACGCCACCGTTGATTCCATCTCGGGAATTCCTCCGCTGCCGTTTGAATAAGGCGAGGTGCCTTAGTGGAAACACTAAGTTGAGTTGATAGTCAGAGGTGGGTTTTGAGAAAAACCTTTGGACGCTTGTGTCCTCTTGAATGCACATGCCTACGCACATGTCTACCATTTCAACATCTCATTATCATTTTACTAATTTTATTATTATTTTATTATTTTACACGTCGCAGGAAAAGCAGTTATTTACCATCAACTTGCCTTAAATTTTATAATACCAATATACAGTGGGAAAGTCAATGTTAATATTTGGGTAAATCACATTGGATAAAAAGTTAACTTTTCAAAAACATACTATAGATACCATAAACAAAATTAATATGTACATATATTAGAATACTTTACTATTTATAAGTCGAAGTTCAAAGCTTAGTACAGAAAACAAACTTTTTTGTGTAAAACAATCTTTCAACCTACATATCTTATTGTACGGTTTTCCTGTCTGGTACGATTGCGCGACCTGTTATAAGAAAATTACAAATAATACAAAATAAAGTACTTAAAATAATCCTAAAATAACCTTAACTATTTTCAACATTGAAATTACATGAAAAAAAACTAATGTCAACCTTGTTGCTAGCCTTTCTATAAAATATGTATCAGATTTTATGTATAAATGTCAATTCTCGGACAACAGTCTAATAAATGACCTATAATTATAAGTATTACATAAGGTTTTTGTTTTGTTGAAATTTCCCTTAATTTAATATTATAGAACTTCATCTATTTTTTATTGTACACAAATGTATTAAAGCTGAAAAGAACAAAATGTTGAGTTCAAAACTCTTAACTTTTTTACCTTAATCTACAATAAATATTTTAATGAATAATTGAATGTAACTAATGCGCTGAAAAATTGAGATGTTTTAAATGTTTGTTAAATCGAATTATTTCACACGCTACTTTTTAACAATATAAATTAATCTTAATTTTGTACGTTTAGTAAAAATACTGGATTTTTTGGATACAATGCTGAAACTTAGATGACAGCAAAACAAATTTAAAGATGTTATTTTCTAGTTATTATGTTATGTCATTGATAAAAATGCTTATTTTTCTGAATTTATATATATTTTCCCGACCTCCTCGATATAGCATTAAGAACAAGTATGATATTATCAGCAGACAAACATAATTCCCTTATAAAACCCTCTATCTTCAAAACATCAAAGCTTAATCACAAGAATTGAAAATTAGACAGTTGAAGAATAATTTCTCAAAAAAACAATTTAACCTCATTGTAAATTCCATCTGTTATTTAACGAGTAAAGAAGTCATTAGATTTAATTCTTAATACTTCACCAAATTCCTCCTCTCATCTCGTTTTATCTAAATCCACCACTCAATCCATTCCAGAGTCTATCAGCTTTCAAAAACGAGAGTTGATAAGTCTCACAGTTGTTGTGGTTGTATTGTTTTTGATGTTACAAAACTTTAGAAGAAAGAGTGTCATGAATAAAAGCAAAATACTCTTACGTACGTATACATAATTACTCGTCGTTCGGTGTGGTGCGGCGCGGTGAGGTGGTGTGGTAGTGTTGCGATGCCACATCGGTGGCATAAGAATTGCGATTTTCTCAATCTCAGCCAATAAAGATCATCTGGTTAAGCAATTAACCGCACTTATTATTATTATATCTTCTACAATCATGGCCAAGTCGGATGTCGGCCACTAAATTGCCTAATTGCAAAAGTTTTAATTGTTTCCACCACCACCACCACCATCAGGAGAACTATACCTCCACCTCCACCTTTTCTACCATCTACCATCAGCATCGGCATTGCCACCATTTACCATTGCTAACCTAACCTTACAAAATATAATGGTACGAAGGAGCTGTGCGGAGCGGTACAATTCTCCACTTAAAATAGCTGCTGGAAAAACCACAAAGAACAGTAAGGACGTCGTTCATCACTTATATTGCCTCGGATGCTGGTTGTGTCTGGTGCTGGAGCTGGGAAGCGTATTTAGTTGCGCCGCGTCTCCGTCGACATCGTCGTCGTTGTTCTATATTTGGTTGGATGGCTTGCTTTATGGTGGCGCGTTTCCTTTTAAGCCAGAAATCGAGTTATTAATTCTTAATTCATCCTGTTTTCGGGCTAATCGCCATTTCGCGCTGCAGCACTAACGTAGCGGCAAAATAAAACCAACAAAACACCCAAACAAACGTTCAACGCTTTTTAAGGAAACGAAAAAGTTCATGGCCTTTTTGACGGAGCGGCGCGGCGTAGCTTGGTTTGGCGCTTCCGTTTCCGTTCGTTTTCAAAACGAGAAGAAAATTTTAACTGCCATTTGCTGGCGGAATACTAACAGCAACCATGAACGGCAATACGACACTATGACGGTGACTACGACGACAACGACAACGACGACGCACGACAGGCAGGAGGCATCAGGACTCTGGAGTCTTTTTATGTTATCTGATTAAAAATAAACTCGTTTAGATAAGGAACAATCTTGTGCGAAATAGTGACAGTGAATGTTGGGGATGTGGCACTCTGTAGCGGGGGCAAAAGCTTCTCCTCATTTCTCATCGTAAGAAACAAAGTTTTGTCTTCCCCACAACTATACTCCTCATCGTCACGCTATGGCCCTAGTCCTTGTTCTGTGCGACGATTATTCTACGTTAAAAATTCATTTTCCGTTCTAATTTCCAAAAGGCGAATTATTCTTGTTGGAGTTTTAGCGGGCTGCAAATTGTATTTTAAGTATCAAACATTTTGCAATGATGCGATACAATTGTGTCAAGTTTTGCTAATGGTCTAATTGGCTGGTAGCAATGAGCTATATATACCTTAATACCTATGGAAGCTTGAAATGTTACAATAGAAAATTGTAACTTATTTGTGGCCATATAATTGTTACGACAAAAATTAAACTTTTTAGAATATGTTTTTGTAAAGTAATATTTTTTAAAACGTTATATCTTAATAAAAATTTTATTATTAGTCTCTTAAAATTATCATATAATTGAGTGCTATTTAAAATATATATTTATTATTACTAAAAATGTACCGAATCACTAATTTTTAAAGCAATAACCAATGTCTAACATTTAACTTCTGAATATTTCCTATATTCGGCTTGGTCTGATAATTAAAACTTATTCACACTTGTAAATAAAACAAAAATTTACTTTATTTAAATCGCTCCAAACTTATTTATTCAACACTTTCAATTATTAGGTACTTTTCAAACACAGTCTTTACTTTATCGCAGTTCACAATCAATAATCAACCGCTTCGCTTCCGAGCGCCTATTTATATGTATACCTCAAATCGGTTCAAGAAACTACTAGGTTCTTGTAGGCGATGGCGAAGCGAGTTCTCCTCTTAATCACTAGATGTTGCCCCTTATTCTAAATGTTCTACACAAGTGTTTACTATTACAAATAAAACGGTTGCTACGTAATTATTCTATTAAAACACGATATTAGAGTAAAAGAGATAAAAAGTGTATACACATTACAATATTTAAAAAAAAAAAACATCAATTTTTATAAGAAATTACGAAAAGTCCTCAAAAATCTCCTGTGTACATAGGAAAATATTCTAATATATTATTATATCGGAAATTCTATTTTTTGAGTAATAACTTTTGAACAGTTAAAGCTTTTAAAAAGTTGGTTAGATACTTTTTTAAGGCCATTTCATTTTGTTTATAAAAATGTGTGTTTCCTTTTCTCCTACAAATCAAATAAAATGTTTTATCAAAAGTTTTTCAATTGACGCGTGTAGATTTTGGCGCCCAATGGCATGGCGGCCATTTTGTTTTGATGACATCTGTCAACTCTTTTGTTTATTATTCAGTTGTGTATGCCAAATCATTATGACAAGTTACACGATTGAACAGCACGTTCAAATGATGAAACTTTATTATCAAAATGAAGTGTTCGTTAACGCAAAAGTTGCGCGCATTGCGCCCATTTTGCGGTAGACGTGGTGTCTTCACAGTCGACTCTTCAACGTTTGGTGGCCAAATTTGAGACGACTGGTTCAGTAAACAATCAGCCAACATTCGTACGTTCAAGGAGCGCAAGATCGGCGAAGAACATCGCGGCGGTCCGTGAATGTGTACAGCAGAACCCGAGGCAGTCTATTCCTTGCCGTGCACAAGAACTCGGCCTTTCGCTGACTTCAACTTGGCGAATTTTGCGTCGGGACTTGGGCCTATACTCTTACAAGATCCAACTGACCCAGGAGCTCAAATTTCATGACCATAGACAACGCCGTTTGTTCGCTGACTGGGCTGGGCTTCGAATCGTTTGGAAGAGGAAGAGAATCCCAATTTAGGCCGAAAAATCATCTTTAGTGACGAGGCGCATTTTTGGATAATTGGCTGTGTTAAGAAGCAAAATGTCTACGAGGTTTACCGGGTGATAATGCATCCTCAAAAAGTTACCGTTTGGTGTGGATTTAGGGCCGGCGGCGCGGCGTAATTGGTGCGTAATTTAAAAACGACGTTAGTGATGCAGTCACGGTCAAGAGCGAGCGCTACATAATGATGATAACTAATTTCTCTTGGCCCAAATTCAACCATATGGGCCTAGATGACATGTGGTTCCGGCAGGCCGGCGCTACGTGCCACACAGCAAGCACCACGATTGATATTTTGCATGAACGATTTGAGGCTAAGGTTATCTCTCGCGATTTGATCCCGATAGACTTTTTCCTCTGGGGTTTCAATTTGAATTTGCAGGTCTATGCAAATAAACCACAATCGACCGATGCCCTAAAGGTGAACACAACACAGGCCATCGCTCAAATTCAGCCGGATCTATGCGGAAGAGCCATTGAATACTGAACCACTCGGATCCGTGCCACCGTTAGAAGCCGAGGCGGGCATTTGAATGATGTCATATTCCACACTTAATGGCATACATGCGCCTCTCAATTAAAAAAAAATAATTCTGTTAATACCTCACACACAGCTTGTTTTATTCCATTTCAACATCTACCCGCCCTTATTGAAAAACCCTTTATATTGTAAGTATTTTAAAGAGCTTTGCAGTTGAAATTGCTTAGTGGTAAAGTTTAGAACTCACTTACTTAAGGTTGCGCTAAAGTCCGGGATGGACCTGGGCCTCAACTAATATGCTTCTCCAGCCAGCTCGGTCCCTACGTAGCTGTCTCCAGTATTTCCCTTCCGGGCTGAGCATCTAAGTCGTTATACTTTTATTCTTTTAACCAGGTCAGTGTCGCTGTACAGCTCTTATATTATAGTTCGTCATTGTATCTTCTTCTCCACTCTATACATCTATGCAGACTTCTCAGCGCCATAAATTAAAACTGGGATGTCGACCTTAGACACTCGAGAAATATTTTACTACTTAATTGCCTTTTAAGTCCAAGAAAGCAGAGATTTGCAAGAATTAACCTTCGTTTGATTTCAGCACTGGCTAGCGGTGCCTAGGTAGACAAAGTCCTTACCAACCTTAAAGTTATAGCTGTTCATGGTGACGTTTTGTCCAAGACGTCGTCGTTTAATGACCTTTTTTGATGGATTGATACTTGGCCTTGCCTTCATCTATTCTTCTTCGCTTCTGTCACAATACTTAAAAACGCACCACTGACATCATGCTTTGATCTTTCAATTATGTCAATATCATCGGCGTATCGGAGCAATTGTATGGAACTTTTGATGATTGTGCCTCTAGCGTTGAGGGTTGAGTTTTCCACAATTCTTTCCAGAACTATGTTGAAGAAGTCGCATGACAGTGCATAGCCTTTTCTACAACCTTTTTTGACATCAAATATCATAATCACCTGATGCTTTGAGTATTTAGGAGCGATGTCGTTAGCTCTAGCAGCGTTGTTGGACTTTAGTTTCGAAATAGCTATCTTCACTTCTTCGAGGTCGGATAGGCGGACTTTTTTTTCTGCTTAGTGGATCTATCTCACCTACAGCGGAATTCGCTTCGACCTGTTGGAGACATTTACGAACTTCATTTCTGTTGTGACATCACTTTATCTCCTCGATCACACTCTTCTTGTGCTCACTTTTTTCATCTTCTGCTCGTAGGGCGCAAGAGCAGCTCTGGTCCTTCACCGCAACGTCGTTTTGTATGCCTGTTGCTTAGCTGCGTGCGCTCGCCGGCACTCGTCGTCAAACCATGGGTTTCGCTGTGCTGGCCGTGTGAAACTCAGCCATACAGAGGTGGCATCTCTGATAGCTGCAAGACAATGGTTCTCAATGCTTAATGCAGGCAGCATAGGACTTCTTGAGAGGTTGTTAAAGACTCAATCGGAAAAGGACATGACAGTCTCTTGCGTTAGTTTTAGTTTGGATCGGGATATAGCAGCACCAGAGAGAAAAAACTAAATGAGAGAACCAAATTTCCTCGTCTCCGTCTCTTCGAAACCTCTTACTCTCATTTTTTATAGCGTGTTGAATTCGTATCGGTGTATACATGTTTTCACCTCGGAGAAGAGTACACAAAAAAACATCATTTCCGGGAAATGCGACATTTTTCATTTTTGTTTATTGATAGCCAAGAAGGCTATGTTTTTTAAAGTCTCATTATAATATTTGTTATTCTCATACATTTTTTTTTTAATTTTGCTAACATTTTGTCGTTTTTATATCTACAAAAATACTCCTATAATTCAAATTAATTCTAGGAAAACATTTTTGTTTGTCAATAAATACCGGAAGAAGTTATACCGGTAGTTCGTGGTGAATTTGTTTTTCTCTTCTCTTTCTCTGAGTTACAGATAGATGGCATTAACAACCTTCTCTGAGTTACAGATAGATGGCATTAACAACCAAAACAAGAAAGGATGTGTGCAGAAAGAGTATAACAAGGTTAAGGTTTTTTAGACTAGACTTTATTTGTATATTTGAACGAGTACATGTTTTTTATCAATGAACATATGTTATGTTTATTTCAATAGTAATGCCTTAACTACTAACTTAACTACTGTATTATCTAAAATATACTGCATTGAATTATTTTACATTGAATTATAAAAGACGGAAATAATAAAGTTCTACAGTTTACCAGGAATATTTATATAAAATATCCACATCTTCTGCAATTGCGGTATCAATCGATATTTTCTGGAACTTAGTAACATTTATTTGTCATGAATTACTCTTTCAGCTTTTTTATACACCAAAAAAATCAATTATGAAATTTGGCTGCGATAATAACTACTTGAACACAGCATTTTCATTGTTTATAGTTATTCAGGTTTAGCCCTTAACTTTGATTTGCATTTATTTATGAATAGCCTAAAACGTTTAGCAAACATCTATGAATAAGCCACAATGCACTTTCAGAAAAACTGTAGTTAGAACTTTCCCTCACAGATTTTTCCTTGTCGCTATATAACTGAAAGATAAGATATAAATATTTAGAACTGGAAAATTTATAAAAATGATGCATAAGACTTAAATTTTGGTTGAAGAACAAATTTGTATATTCTTTTCACAAAACCACTCACCCAGCTTATGTAGTTAAGCCTTTAAAAGCAACACACTAGCTTAGTGGAAGGCAGTAAGAATAGCTTATCACCTATTCACAAATCTTATGCAATGAAAATTGGCAGAAGTAACAAGTTGACGGTCTTTTTATTTAGTCTCTACTTAAATCACTTATTTTCAGCATTTTGGAAATGTCGTAAGTAATGTAAAGAAAATTAACAACGAGTATAAACAAATAAAATAGGAATGGAAAAAAGAGATGAGTATATAAAAATGTTTTCAATGTTCCATGTTTACATTCTGTAACTCTCGTTTTCAATGTTCCTGCAACTCTCACATCGACAAAATTAAGTCGATAAACTCTGAAAATTGAAACAAATCGGAGTTTTTTTTTGCATCTTTCAACGGTCTGAGCGAAAATTAAACGCATAAATGCAGCTTATAATAAAAATAATAGTTGTAGTGCTTTCAGAGTTTTATGTTTCTAGGTCCTATTTCTCATTGGACTGTTGCACCACCTAATTTATTCTACTTACTTAATGATTAAAACTGGCTTCAAATAACTAACTAATATTTATCTAAATGCGTAATTTAGAATTGTTTCTAAATCTTCATTGTTCTGGCACCTAACAAGAGTAATTAATTTCACTTCATATTCGAATGATATTACTCTCAAACGAACACAATGAGAGTACCAAAAAGTTGTTCATACACAATTTTGAATTTTCTTTGAACACCTCCGAACAGCTGACTACATCCGCCATTTTTCAAAGGTGGTCGCCATTTTTAAAAGGTGGTGAGCAGAGAGAAAAGAGAGAAAAATTTTTTCTCTCTCGTGGTGAGTATGTACACAAACTTGCATAAGTATTTGTTCCCCACATTTTTTTTATATGGAGTTACTACATATGCAAGTTGTTGGCCAAATCATAGCTTGTAGGCAAAAAGAGAAAAACCGTCGAAGTTGGTTCTCTCTATTAGTTCTTTCTCGATGGCAGCACCTTGGCTACAACGAGGTAGTGGTCCGAGACAATGTTGGCCCCTTGGAGTGTTCGGGCATCGTGTATACTGGAGAAGTGTAGTGCTTCGATCGCAATGTTGTCAATCTGGTTGACAGTTGATTGATCAGGAGATTTCCATGTCCTCTTGTGAATATTAAGATGTATGAAATGCGTAGGAACGTCTCGCCCTGCAGAGAAATCGATTAGAATTGGTGGAGTCGGTGTCGTTCAGGCTGTACCTCCTGATTGTGCCACCAAAGATGTCTTCTCTTCCTAGCTGGGCGTTAAAATCTCCTAAGACAATTTGAATGTCATAGCTAGAGCACTGCTTATATGTCTTGTTCAAGAGCTCGAAGAATGTGTCTTCATGTTTCTTCTCTGTTAGGACATAAGCGCATATGTATGAGGCTTATGTTGGAAAATTAGCCTGAGTCTAGTTCCAACAACAAATAGCTGTTGTTATTGTTCTATGCATTATATATTGTAGTATACATCGCAGTCGGCACAGCCCCTAACCTGGAGGGCAATGGCTATCATTTGAACATCAAAAAAGAGGCTGGGATGCAACCCACACTGAAAACTTCCCTTCCCGTCTGTCGATTTGTTTTGCTCCGAAGTTTGTAGGTTTTCGTGTTGTGTTAAAAAAGCTGTCAGTTGAATTATTCTTAAAAGCTTCAAAATTACCAAAAATATTTTGCGACAAACTACTTATCAACAATCATCACTTTACGTTTAAAATGTCACGCGGTTTAATTGTCAACAACGAAGCTGAATTGACAATTCTTCTAAAATTGTTTGGTGACAGAACACATGACATCTTTGACTGCAGCGAGGGACTCAAGCTGAAGTTGGACACGGTTGCCCAATTGTCTACTTCGTGTCTTCAAATGCAGATAGCGCCAACTGTACGGAAACCACCACACCAAATTAGGCTCCCACCACAATAGGGTAAATCTGCCGTCTGCCAATTTAATATTTTTGTAGATTTGAATATATGTTGTTATAATATTACTGGCCTTAAAAGTAAATTGTTATTAGCTGATTTTTTCAATTTCATTCATAAATTTGACATTATCATTTTAATAGAAACTTTTTTGGAAGAAAAGAACGAAAATGATTTCTACAAATATTTCAAAGATTTCAAAATCATGTTTACATCAGCTATTAGAAACAATGTACTTGGAAGAGCCAGTGGGGGTATTTTATATGGAATTAAAAAAAACCTATTGGGACATTTTGTCAATTTTAAAACTATAGAAAACAAAATTATATTTCAAATTGTAAGCAATAATGTTAACTATTATATCATTCCGGTGTACTTGAATTGCAATAATTGGCAAAATGATTTCGATGATTTGGTCGATTTTTTAAACAATTGTTCATTAGAAAACTTAATGATTTTAGGAGACTTTAATGCTAGAATTGGTAAATATCAAAACTCTTCGGTTCACATTTTAGCGCCTCAAATGTATATTCATGAATTAAGAAACTCAAAAGATGATGTCTTCAATCGTAACGGCAAGCTTTTAACTGATTTTTTAGAATCTTTCGGTTTATATGTTTTGAATGGTTCATCCAAAGGCGACATGTACGGTGATTTTACATTTCTGAGTGGGCAGGGCCAATCGGTAATCGATTTTGCTTTTGTTTCGGGATATTGGCTTTCCTCCGTTATAGACTTTGAAGTAATTTCCTCTATATATTCTGCACATATGCCTGTAGTAGTTAAATCAAAATTTGTGACGAGAACTCGACAGGAAAATTCTAGTCAATTAAATAAACTCTTTTGGTCAGACAACAACGGTTCATTATACACAAGACTTATGAATCGGCATATTAATTCTTTGCTTCCGCTTACTGGCAGTTCTATCGATCAAGCAGTTGAAAGTATAGTTGGATTAATCAGGAAAGCTGCTCCCTTTTCAGCAACAAAGAAAAAAAATTTACCGGTAAATAAATGGTTCGATAGAGAGTGTGAAAACCTCAGAAAAATTTCATTCGCTTTTCTTAAAGTTTTTAGATCTACGAACTCTCATTTTTTTAAAAACATGTATACTCAGGCTAACAAAAGATTCAAACAGACTTGTCTTGATAAAAAAAATGAATATATCAGAAACTTAGCAAATAAGCTAGAATCCTGTAAAGACTCTAAAACGTTTTGGACCACTGTCCGTGTACTTGGCGGGCGTAGCCAATGTATGAATAGCTCTCTTGACGCTGAGACACTAGCAGCTCATTTTAAAACTCTTTTGTCGGCGGAGGATAATATTCATACTTTTGATTACGCAATGCCCAAGATTGTAGTCAATGAGTTAGATTCTCCTATTTCTTTACTAGAATTAGAATCAACATTTCATGCAATGAAAAGCAATAAATCTCCAGGTACGGACGGTATTCCACTGGAATTTTATAAACATGGTACGTTGGAGTTTAAACATTATCTTGTCCTTTTCTTCAACACCATGTTTAACGGCCCTTATGTTCCCAGTAGTTTCAACGAATCCATAATTTTTCCTATTTTCAAGAAAGGAGACCCCACATTAGTCGAAAACTATAGAGGAATTTCTATTCTAAATTCAATCAGGAAAATTTTTGCGACAATTTTATACAAAAGGCTTTCAAATTGGGTTGAAAATAATCATTTGCTTAGCAAATTCCAAGCAGGCTTCCGCCCAGGTTTTTCGACCATGGATCATATTTTTGCTCTTTATAGTATTGCCAAAAAATTCATTGACAAAAATAAAAAGTTATACACTTGCTTTATTGATTTTAGAGCGGCCTTTGATAAGATAAATCGACAAGCTTTAATTTACAAATTGTCATGTTTGGGTCTATCTCACAAATTTCTTTCTATGTATCTGAAGTTTCTTTCATCATCGACTGCAACAGTATGGGATGGAAATGATTTCTCACATTCGTTTGAAACAACTGCTGGAGTCCCTCAGGGATGTATCCTGAGTCCATTACTTTTTGCTTTATTCATTGATGAAATATCAGATATTCTTCCCGGTGGAGTTTTTTTTGCTGGTGATTCAATTAAAGTTTTATTGTACGCGGATGACCTGGTAATTATGGCAGATAATCCATCCACGCTACAGCTCCAAATCAATAAACTTAGCATTTTCTGTAAAACTTGGGGTCTCCAAGTTAATACACAAAAGACAAAAATCCTAATTTTCGAAAAAGGCAAAGTAGAAGGTCTCTAAATGAATATTGGACTTACAACAATGCTCGTATTGAAGTCGTACAGGAATTCAAATATTTAGGAGTTTTAATGACGAACAATCTAAGCTTTGTCAAGCATTCACAAATGAAAGTTACAGAAGCTAAACTTGCACTCAATATGATGTGGCCAAAATTTTTTGCTAATCAAAACATTGGCATTAGTTCCAAATACCGTGTTTTTAACGCAACTGTCAATGCGTGCATGTCTTATGGTGCTCAAGTTTTCGGATTTATACCATTAGAAGCTTTCGAAAACTTACATAGGTTTTTCTTCAAGCGCTTATTTCGATTGCCCAACTCAACACCGAACTACTCAATATACGTAGAATCAGGGATAACACCAATATTTATACGGAATCTAAAATCAAATGCTGATTTTCTAACAAAACTCATAAAAAGGAGTGACGGCTGTCTTCATAAAGTTATTCTGAAAAATTTGCTACTTCCAAACTCATCCCCCTTCAAGGAATGGAACCAGCTTGCCCTTTCGCATGATTTTGCTCTATCTCTTACTGTGTCCAACATCGATGAATGGCAAGATCAATTTTCAAATCTTATTGCGAAGATTGACGAAAAATTGTATACTAAAAATTTAGATAAAGCAAAGTCCTCCACATCTAGGAGTATATATAGAAATCTTAACCATGAACTTTTATCAGATGTCAACTATTTCCGTTCTGAGTTTTCAGTCCAGACTATCAGTATTGTATTTAGAACAAGAGTTGAAATCCTAAACCTAAACTATATTCCATACAGAAACGATTTGCCTCAACTTTGTAACTTATGCAACCGTAGAGAATTAGAGGATGTTTACCATTTCGTGGCTATTTGTCCAATCCTTCAAGAAATTCGTCGACTTTATTTCAATTATAGTTTTTTAAATTTATCTCAATTTTATGAGATTCTCAATGGTGAATATGGATGGCGTAAACTATACGAATACTGTCAGCATGCTCTTTCTTACCGAAACAGTTTTTAGACCTTCATCTGATCATTTGGCCAAATCTTGTGTTTCAAACTTACATTATATAATTACAAAATTTATTGAAACTGTATTTATTTATTTTTTGTGTTACAAATCACTAAAATTGAATTTTACCTTTATGTTACAAATCATTAAAATTGCTTAATCTCATCTAATTGAATTAAAACTGTGCTTTTAGCATCATATTATTTTATGTTTCAAATCATTAAAATTGAATAGTTTATTATTTCAAATTCTTTAACCTCAAGCTCTAATTATATTGTTTAAGAGAAGCAAGTAAATGATACTTTCATATTTATACACACATATTTAATTACCAAATGTTACTTTATTTATTTATATTTTTCAATTCAAATGAAATGTCATATCAGGCAGACGGCATGATTGCCACGCCCTTATTCTTAAGTTAATTTTTATAACGTTTATTGAAAAAATAATAAAGAATTTAATAATAATAATAATAATAATATTTTGCATATATTGAAATAGTTTGATTTTAAAATCTAAAAAAAAAAAACGAAAAAACGTCGCGTGGGACTTACGGACTTATGAACGTACGTACACACGCACGCACAGACATCTCTCTAAAATCTTTTATTTAGACTCAAGGGACCTTGAAACGTCGAGAAATGTCAAAATTTTCAATTTGACAAATCGATTACAATAACTTCTTATGGGAAGTTAAAAATAACAAGGTTATAAAATGGAATAGCAAAAAGGCAAAAGATTGCCCAAAAATTAAAAACGCTTCTACTAACCGTTTAAAAGTCAAGCAGAACTCAGACTTACTAAAACTACACAAAGCTTGAGGCATAAGCATAATTAGTTTTGAACTTTGAAGCAAAATTTGATTGCAGGAGTTCCAGGACGGGTACACTAGTTCATATAAAGTTTTTATTTTGTCATCCTCTAAGAATCCTTGCACAACGTCATCAATAATCCCGCTGCAACGAGTATATGTATTTATAATAAGTATCTTATACCTATAAAATCACTTCAGACACCTGCCGACAGAAAAGTAGAAAAACTCCTCTTTGCCATCTGGGTTCGAAATGAAATCCGAGATAATCAATAGCCAGTGATTTATGATATCGTTGCTGGAAATTTATATGCTGGTAGAATAACGAAAGGGGTTTTTCATGAGTGTGGTGTAGAAAACAAGGACCTAACTTCAAGTGAATCCACACTATGTCTCCCACACCCTAGTCTCGGGTACTTTTATTTGACGTGGTCGTTGTGCCGATACCGCCGCTGCTGGCCGTGCAGACCGTCTTTTCTCTCACACCCCATCAATTCAATACTGATGATGATGGTGCATAGACTAGAGAATGAAAACCTGCAATATATCTCTCCATTCTATCTATTTGTCTTTCGGGAAAGGCTTTGACTTTCAGCATGACAAACCAGTGAAATAAAAATTCTCCATGAAGAACCAAAAAAAGGGAACAAATAAAGAACAGCATTCTGAATAACTGTACCTACCAAATAGTCTTCCTTGGTCTCGGTCGGTGTATGTTGTCGTCATTGTCGAACTGTTTTATGTGCACTTTCTGTCTAAAATTCTATTTACAATGTAATTTTCCGATAACATTGATCCCTATCCCTGCGCTTGTGCCTCTGCTGTCAGAGGATGAAAATCTGTCCTATTTTCAAAGTAACAAACGGACGACGACGACGACGGACAATGGTCAGGTCAGGTCATAGATAAACTACAACTACTGTATTTGGTGGCATTTCAGACAGTGTGCTGAAATAAAATTTATAGCCTCGAGTACATAAGTGCTGATTTTTTTGAAAATTTACATGCGTCAGAATTTTGACATCTGATGCGAGCAAAAAATATACGATATGCGAATTAGATTGATCCGGGTATATTAATATTCTAAATTCTGAGTGTTGTTACACTTATAAGGCTTGAAGTGAAGTAAATGGTTTATCATATTTGCAGTTCTTAAGTAGTATTAAAAAATTCCAAAAAGCTTAATTTTGGCGATTAATTTATAAAAGCATACTTTTAACTTGAAATGAAAGGCATTTTCCACCTGCTCCACGGTAGGTTTAAAAGACTTCTTGGCCAAAGCTTTGCTTTCCATGCGTTCTACGTGTGACCCAGCCAACTCAGACGTTTGATTCCACTTTCTGTAGAGGCACATGTCCTTATGGGTGGTATCGGACCAACGATGACGCCAACAGTTGCATTCAGGATGAACTACTCAGTAAACACTTGAGGTACTCCGACAACCTTGCAGCTCAGACATGTGTAAGGTTCGAATATGACACTTGGAGGCAAATCAAGGCGGTTGTAGGTCAAGGTGACTTCCTGACCACGTAAAGAAATGTTAATTACAAAGCTTCTAACCCTTATAATTTTGTTTTTGGGTTGGTAATACTCAGCAACTTTTCTGTAGTGCTCTGAAAAAAAAAATAAAAATTAATATTGTACAAAGGCCCACATCTCAACACTCTCATCAAGCTTTGGGCGGTTCACCTATTGCTAACAATTAACAAATACTGTAGTCGATATTCTTGTATTGATCTTATTTGAAGAAATTCAAAAATAAAGATTTTTAATTTTTAGAAGAGAAGTGCTCAAATTTGTTTAATAAAATCCAAATTTAGGATTAATTTAAAAAATTATTAAAAACGTATATTAAAAAAAATCCACCATCAAAGTTCAGCCTTGTCAAAATGTTCTCGAAGTGCTTCCATAAGCTTATTTCTTAGACTTAAAGTTTAGTTGAAATTTTATTTTGATTTTATCTTTATCTTCACTGTTGAACAATATTGCAAAAAAACACATTTCCCTCAAACCAAACAATAATTTATGAAAGGAACGATTACAATTACAATTACAATTACAATTACAATTACAATTACAATTACAATTACAATTACAATTACAATTACAATTACAATTACAATTACAATTACAATTACAATTACAATTACAATTACAATTACAATTACAATTACAATTACAATTACAATTACAATTACAATTACAATTACAATTACAATTACAATTACAATTACAATTACAATTACAATTACAATTACAATTACAATTACAATTACAATTACAATTACAATTACAATTACAATTACAATTACAATTACAATTACAATTACAATTACAATTACAATTACAATTACAATTACAATTACAATTACAATTACAATTACAATTACAATTACAATTACAATTACAATTACAATTACAATTACAATTACAATTACAATTACAATTACAATTACAATTACAATTACAATTACAATTACAATTACAATTACAATTACAATTACAATTACAATTACAATTACAATTACAATTACAATTACAATTACAATTACAATTACAATTACAATTACAATTACAATTACAATTACAATTACAATTACAATTACAATTACAATTACAATTACAATTACAATTACAATTACAATTACAATTACAATTACAATTACAATTACAATTACAATTACAATTACAATTACAATTACAATTACAATTACAATTACAATTACAATTACAATTACAATTACAATTACAATTACAATTACAATTACAATTACAATTACAATTACAATTACAATTACAATTACAATTACAATTACAATTACAATTACAATTACAATTACAATTACAATTACAATTACAATTACAATTACAATTACAATTACAATTACAATTACAATTACAATTACAATTACAATTACAATTACAATTACAATTACAATTACAATTACAATTACAATTACAATTACAATTACAATTACAATTACAATTACAATTACAATTACAATTACAATTACAATTACAATTACAATTACAATTACAATTACAATTACAATTACAATTACAATTACAATTACAATTACAATTACAATTACAATTACAATTACAATTACAATTACAATTACAATTACAATTACAATTACAATTACAATTACAATTACAATTACAATTACAATTACAATTACAATTACAATTACAATTACAATTACAATTACAATTACAATCACAATTACAATTACAATTACAATTACAATTACAATTACAATTACAATTACAATTACAATTACAATTACAATTACAATTACAATTACAATTACAATTACAATTACAATTACAATTACAATTACAATTACAATTACAATTACAATTACAATTACAATTACAATTACAATTACAATTACAATTACAATTACAATTACAATTACAATTACAATTACAATTACAATTACAATTACAATTACAATTACAATTACAATTACAATTACAATTACAATTACAATTACAATTACAATTACAATTACAATTACAATTACAATTTTCTTTTGTAGGGTTTTTTAATAAGATTTCTCCCACTTTTCGTTGAGATGAACGATAAATTACTATCAGTGTACCAAAGAAAGAAGATGTCTCAAAATATTTCTTAAGCTGAGAATAATGCATTAAGTTCATAATTTGAGGGAGGAGACTTAAATTAAATAAATTGAGTATAGCAACAGCTCGTAGAGACTTACGTTAAGACTCTTAACCTCTAAACTATTGCTGTGTACGAGTTACGAGTATATCAAGGATTGGATGAAGAAATTAATGCTGTTTCTCAACCATAAAAATAGGACAGATGGAGAAGTCTACACAAGCGTTTTGATTGCAGAGAAGAACAATTCTTCAGAGTAATAGCGAGGATACCATCAGGGCCATTGCTGAGATCTTTTTTGGGACGCTCGCCACAGTACGATTACGAAAAAAGACAATCATTCACGTTCGACTAAAGTTACGCCAAAAAGGTGTCATTCTCATGACAGCAAGGGTAGTGATATACATTAAGCTTGAATTAGAATTATTGAAAGTTACACAACTTCATCTCACCTTATATGTAAGTTTAAATAAAATACAAACATATAAAAACGAATGTAAAATTTTCGCCCGAGTTTTGTTGTTCTTGCTACGTGTTTATATTTTAACTTTCACTTCCATCTTTTTTCTTTACCTAATTTTAATGAACTTAAGAATCCTAAGGGCTCAAATCAACATTCCTATCGATGTACGGCAAACGAAGTTCTTCAAAACTATACCTATCGAAATATTATTCAACTTTTGTTGTTTTGTAAACACTCGTCCCTTAGACGATTTTCTCGCACTACCTTGCCTACTTTCCATCACCGTCAATCTCTATCCTTCTCCCTTTCCACTTTTGCCAATTCAATCCTAATGACAATTATTATTATTATAAATTTCAACTTTCATCTTAAAGAAGTATTTTACAAAAAAAAAAAGAACAAGATTATGAGACGTTTGTTGGAAAGTTGGTAATAGGACACAAATACATCCGCCATCATCATCCTCAGATTCAAATCCAAATTCAGATCAAGGAACGTAAATCTCTACAGGATAAGATATACGCAACGCTATGGTTGGTCGTCTAACGTCTACACGGTAAAACTTCCGACAACCGTCTGTCATGTAATAATCAAGATAATTTGATTAATTTCGAAAACGGCAATTTTACGATAAATTATGCACTCTTGCTTTGAAATGATAAAATTAATTAAAATTCATTGAAAAGATTAAAAGAGATTTGCAAGAATGACGGTGGAGGCAGCAGCGATGATGGTGTGTCGGGGGAACGTTTGTTGGGAATCAGAACTGAAATTGTAATTGTAAAGAGAGGAGTTTTGAAATTTAAATGAATTTTTATTGGCGCATGCAAGTGATTTCATTTTTTTTTTAAATTTAATTTTTAAAGTGCTTTTTTTTTTGGGTTTGGTTAAACAATTAAAATAGTGATTCTGAGCAATTTTATTTTATATGATTTTTTTTGAAAATCATGTTTTTGAGTGTTATGTTAAATTGAGCCTTTAATTTAGTATAACATATATTTTCGACTGATAAGACATAAGATTGACGACAAAATCGACCCTAATTGCCACGACCGGTTAACGCCAAAGGGAAATGCCATTAACGCGTTGACGAGTATATTGACGCTAGCTTTGACGCACATTTTCGAGTCAACGCATTGACAATTCTTTGTGGCCGTGTAATGTTTCATTAACTGTTATTGGGACTAGTTGACACATTTTTGGGATTGTCTTTCATCGGAATAACCGTGTCCCAACATTGACTCGGCAGAATTTTATAGCGGGTTAATTAAGTTTACAGATAGTTTTTTTTTTTTATTTTAAATATTTAATTTTCAATATTCAGGTAAGTTTGATTTTATTAAAAAGACTGTGAAAAGTACAAATCTTTGTCTTCTGAATAATTATTTGAGTACCTTACTTAGTTTCTAGAAATTCACATTTTTTTATATTGTGTGCGCACTAAAGGTACCCTTATAATGACACAATGCGAACAATTAGCAAAAACATTCCACATTCGTGTAGTGCGGCTAAAAAAAAAATTCCTGTACTTAACAGCACGTCCGCAATTGGGCTCATAGGTAAACTGATGGGAATTCCTAGCAGGACAGTTGTTACGGATGCAAGTGGCTATTTCACTAGAGCATTGTTTATAAAAATAACGATAAAACAATGACAGTTATGAGACCTAGCAGCGGTGTTCAAGAGAACGATATAATATCATTTTTAGAGCTTTTTTTTTTAATCCAGAAGACTCAAGTACGTTATTGGGAATATGAATAAAAGCTTTGTAAATTATAGCCAGATCAGAAGGAGTAAAAAACTTCTTGCATCGTCTGAGAAAATCTAATTACTTAGCAGCATTTTTGGTGATGTCGAATATGTAATCACTCAACAACAAGTGATTTCTGGTGCACATATCTAGAACTAAAAGCTGTTTAGTCTGTCTATCCAATGCAAGTACTATCCATGGATAGTGGCATTTGGGGGAGGGTTACGCTTTTGAGACAGCATTGATTTTTTCGAAGCATTCAAATTCTACACGATTTTTTATTCCCCATTGGACAATGCTGTCAAGATCAGAATTTAATGTGCTTATCACATGCATCCGTTGATAGTTCACATCCAAAAAATAAGGATGAGAATCTACAAACGAATATGAAAAGCTGAGGGTATTGTCATCAGCGAAACAATTCAGTGGGTTAGAAGTTTCAGATAAAAGACCATTTATAAAAATATGTTATGAAGGTTCATATGACTCTATATGAATCTTTGAGAAACCTTGAATTTAATGTTTTGGAGGTAATTTTAGTGCTCATTTTGAATCCGAACTAAATTTAAGTACATATCTACTCAAATTTTAAAAGTACCCGTTTTCAACATTATTTTCTTACTATTTCAAAAAAAAAGATAATGTTTGGGACTGCTGCTGTTGTAGAAGGTGAATTTACACTGCAATCTGTACATCGTCTAAGATTTTTACATCTTTCCCACTTAGATTGTTATGTGACGGAGGAAAATGTTATTGAATATGCAATGACTAAATTAAATATTGCAACTGTACAAAACTTATTTAAAATAGAAGTAGAACCGAGTTTACTTCGTTTTGTGAATTTCAAGTTAGGGATCCCCGTAAGCCATTTCGACGTTGCTTTGGAAGCATCAGTCTGGCCTAAACATGTCCAATTAAAGGAATTTGAAAATTTTCGAAAAAAAGTGGAAAATAAAAAAAAATGAAAAAAATAAATTGGGTGGCGCAACAGTCCGCTGAGAACTAGGGCTTAATGACTTACAACTCTCAACCATTCCTGTGTGCGAGTACTATTGTCAGGGATGGAGGGGACCTACAGTTTAAAGCCGAATTCGAACGGCTTATTTGAGAAAGCATTTATAAAGAATTTGTCTATGCCTCGCAAGAGGCAATACCCGGGAAAAAAACTTTAGATGGCATAGGCAGGGATCGAACCCAAGACCTCTGGCATGACAGTCCAACGCACTAACCATCATGCAACGGGTACTACGGGAAAGTAAAATAGTGGATCGGAAGGTTAAAGCGAATTTATCTGAAAATCGATTCAAAATACCATAAAAAAGAGCTCTTTCTATCTTTTTCTATTTAACAGTTTGAATGAACATGGCTTCATTCAAATTTTAGATCGTGCGATCTCTTTCATTCTTAATACAATGTGTATCGCAAAGATCTTTCAACTAAAACAGGATGAGATCGAAGATTGCTAAAAATTTTAATAGTTTTACTGCAACAGATCTTTCAGAAGATCGTGCAATATTTTGTCAGTTGAGGAAAGAATTTGATTGAAACATGGCTTCATTCAAATTTTAGATCGTGCGATCTCTTTCATTCTTAATACAATGTGTATCGCAAAGATCTTTCAACTAAAACAGGATGAGATCGAAGATTGCTAAAAATTTTAATAGTTTTACTGCAACAGATCTTTCAGAAGATCGTGCAATATTTTGTCAGTTGAGGAAAGAATTTGATTTTCTCAACAAGTTTATACGTATATATAGTCAATATATTTATCAACACTTTAACTAATATAAGTTATACCTACTCTGATATTACTCCTTTGATAGAATTCAAAATACAAAGTTTTTCAAAACATGATGTTTTGGAAAGTTTAAAAGAAGTTGATGTTTCAAAAAAACTTTGGTTTTGATATGATTCTTCCTCTTCTTATTTTTAATAAATCTTTAAAAATTGATGTTTTCTTTAATAAATGGAAAATATCTTATATGAAATCAATTTAAGAGTGGCCTTAAGCACCTACTGAAGAACTATAAACTTTTAAAAAAAAGGTCACGGGAAGACTTTACTTTGCTGTTAAGAATTCGCTATTCTATTTGTTTGAGTCTTTTTGTAAACTATTGTATTAATCATGTCGAAAACGATTGATTGAATTGAATGTTTTTTTTTTTAATGGTTAGGATTATACTTGACTAGACAGGAAGAAAACTGTTTAGGTAGATGAATCTGGGGTGGAATCGGTTAAGGTGATTGTTGATCAATGGCAGTCAAAATAATCGAATTTGATCTATGTATGTAAGGTGATAGTCAAATTGATACCTAAAAAGCTGTCACAACAAATATGTGATAGTCATTTTCCTACAAATATATCGTTTCTGAATAGAGCTACCAGACGCTTCCAAAAAACCAATGGAAAATTTTGTCAATCACCTTATTTTAGGTACAAAACACATTCTTGTGACCGACAAAGCCTACGACACTCGAAAAAACACAAGAAAAGTAAGAACAGCCAATTTAATACTATTATTTGGATATTTTATAGGAATAATTTTAAAGTTTCACAATAGCAACAATGAATTGTGACAATTATAATCTGAAATTCTTCAATCGAATTGAATTGAGTTCAATCATCTTACACAGACGGAATGAATGTGATAGTCAAATTTGATTATCAAAATTTTAAGTCAATTATCAGCTTAGTCGATTCCGACCCTGTTTCAAAGCTTATAGATGTGGTGTCAGGTGTTCCACAGGGCAGTCATTTGGGCCCACTTCTTTTTATAATCTTTACCATAATTTACCTTTCTATTTTGAAATATTGTAACTGTTTGATGTATACTGATGATCTAAAATTATTTATAGTAACATCTTTACTTGCTGATTGCATGTTAGTTCTGTTAAATATCAATAACTTTCTCAATTAGTGCAATTATAATCATCTTGAGTTGATTTACTAGAAATGTGATGTTAATATTTTTAGGGCAAATGAAATAAATCATTTTGGCGTGATTTTTGAGACAAAGCTTGATTTCAGGTCCGATTATGTTGTTTCTTAAGGTAATTTACTATTTGGTTTTTTAAACTGGAACTCCATAGATTTTAAGAATGCCTTAACTTTAAAGACCTTATTTATGTCTATGGTTTGTGTAATCTGGTCGTATTTTTACAAAAATAATATGCTGAGGATTGAAAGAGTTAAAATAAATATTAACTTTTTATGCATTACTCAAAATTAGTTTTGATTATAAATCAAGATGTTTACTTATTGGCTTAAAAACGCTTAAATGTCGAAGGTAAGTCCAATTTCTTTCTTTGCTTTTCTATCAAGGATTTTTCGCAACACAAATGAGTTATTTTATGCTCGCATTCATAGAACCAATTATGACCATAATGAATCTCTAAATCTGTTAAACACGGTTAATAATGAAATTGACCTTAGCATTAAAAGAGATTTTGATAATAAGAAATAAGAAAATAATTCTTCAAATACGTAATTTGATTAATTAATTTAAACAATTGATCTTCGAATCAATTGATGAAATAAATAAATAAATTAATAAATAATTTTCTTTCAAAAACTTGAAGTTTTCGCCTTGTTTAGACAAATGATTCGTTAGAAAAAAATTCCTCCAAACAGTTTGACGCCGTAATCGGAAATTAAGCTTATTTACGAAGCCATTCAACTCAAAACAAACTTGATCACTAAAAACAATACTTAGGACAAAGACAAAGTGTTCCAATTTCGCGAACAGATTTACTTTGTTCAAAGTAAATTTCTTAAAATAATAAGTGATATTCTGACATTAAACGATTCAAGATAAATTGTCAAATTTTACCGAACAAAAATGTCAACACAGTTTGACACCCTCAACTGTCAAACAACAAAAAAAAAACCCATCAAAATATCTCTGGTTTGTTAGTAAACCTAAACATCCTGTATTATCCTAAAAGTTTGTTATAAGGTTAAATACACGGAAATGTCATTTCAAATTCAAGCAGTAATACTAAGCCTTGTTTTATTGGCCAACTTAAGAAATTTGCAACAAATTCTCTAATTAGGACACAATTTTTAATAAGTTTTAATTTATTTTTAGAAATTTCTGCTGGAAATTCTGTTAACAAAGAACTTCTGGTAATGTCATTGCAGATTCGAACTACCAACTGTCAAATAACTTATTCCAGTTATGTCAAAGTACTTACCGTATTCTACAAACATACCTTCGGGCTTCAATTGTACCAAATTGTACCGGCCGGCGTGCGTCGCCCTCGGAATTCATATTTCAAGGTTATACAATGAAATTTTCACGACAAAGTCAGTTAGTATAGGTAAGTATGACAATGACAAAATTTTGTTTGCATTTTTCTGATGTTCAAATGGTAGACATGTGCATTCAATTCAAAATTATAGGGCTTCTACGACATATTCGTAGCCCAGGCCTATGAGGAGCGGTTTATCCGGCTCCCCGTCCTTGGAGTTATACTAAGGATCTGACTCTCCAGGTTGGGGGTTGTGCCGTCGGAGGGACTTCTTGACCACGTAAAAAATACCTTAGTTGTGAAGCACCAACAAGCCTCGGATACGGACGGATTTACTGTTGACAACCCAAGCAAACGAAATAAGGACAACGAACTTCGGATCTGTGCGTGGAATGTTAGGTCCCTTAACAGAGTACGTGCAGTCGAACAATTAGTGGGAGCCCTAAACTGCTGCAAGGCAGATATTACCGCCATCCAAGAAGTGTGATGGGATTGACCGGGCAAACGCAAATTAAAAGACCGATGTATACTACGGCGACTGCTACCGAGAACGAAGACAGCGTCTATTTGGGTGTGGATTTGTTGTTGGAACTAGACTCAGGAAAAAAGTCTTGAATTTCAACAGTGTGAGCGAGCGCATCACGAAAATCCGCATCAAGGCTAAATTTGCCAACATAAGCCTAATATGCGCGCATGCCCCAACAGAGGAGAGAGATGAAGACACCAAAGTCATATTCTTCGAGCTCTTGGACAAGACTTATGAGCAGTGCACTGGCTATGACATTAAAATTATCTTAGGAGATTTTAATGCCAAGCTAGGAAGAGAAGACATCTTTGGTGGCACAATCGGAAGATACAGCCTGCACGACACCACCTCCGACAACGGATTCAGGCTGATCGATTTCGCTGCGGGGCGAGACGTTCTGGTAGCTAGTATGCAGTTCACACATCTCAATATCCACAAGGGGACATGGAAATCTCCTGATCAATCAACTGTTAACCAGATTGACCACATTGCGATCGACGCACGACACTTCTCTAGTGTACAGGATGTCCGAACATCATTCCGAGGGGCCAACATTGACTCCGACCACTAAATCGTTGCAGCCAAGTTACGGATACGGATATCCCCACCCAAGCCAAATCAAGGAAGTACTGTGAGACGTTTCGACATTAGACGGCTACAATCGCTAGAGACTCTCCTTTTCCGATCGAGTCTCTAATAACCTCTTAAGAGGTCCTATGTTGCCTGCATAAAGCATTAAGGACCAGTGGCAACATTGTCTTGCAGGTTGCAGCCATCATAGATGCCGCCTCTGAAGTGCTAGGTTTCACATGGCTAGCACAGCAAAACCCTTGGTTTGACGACGAATGCCGGCAAGCGCACGCAACGGAACAACAGGCATATAAAACGGTGCTGCACAGGAGGACCAGAGGTTCGTAAATTTTACCAAAAAGTAAAAATATCTCCCAAAGGTACCAGCCACGAACCGAAGCCTGTAAGGACGATCAGGGGAACATCTTAGTAAAACCGCAGTCTATGTTGAGAATATAGAAAGACCACTTCTCCAAATTATATAACGGCGATGACGAACCGAATTCCGCTGTAAGGGAGATAGAACCACTCAACCTAGGCGACGCAGATCAACAATTCCGCCTACCCGGCTTCGACGAAGTGAAGATAGCTATATCTAAACTGAAGTCAAACAAAGCTGCTGGTTCTGACGGAATCACTGCCGAACTATTCAAAGCAGAAGCGATGACTTGGTAGAGAGAATGCACCAACTCATCTGCAAAATATGGTCGGAAGAAAGCATGCCCGATGAGTGGAATCTCAGCATAGTTTGCCCTATACATAAAAAAGGTGACCCTCTAAATTGCGCCAACTACAGAGGCATCAGTCTCCTTAACATTGCATATAAGATACTCTCTACCGTATTATGTGAACATCTGAAGCCGTTCGTCAACAACCTGATAGGTCCTTATCAGTGTGGCTTCAGACCAGGAAAGTCCACTATCGACCAAATATTCATACTACGGCAGATCTCGGAAAAAACCCAGGAAATTCAAATCGATACCCACCATCTCTTTATCGATTTTAAAGCCCCGTATGACAGCATCTATAGGAAAGAGCTCTACAGAGCAATGTCTAGTTTTGGCATCCCTGTCAAACTTATCCGTTTGTGCAGAATGACGATGGAGAATGCACGCTGCTCTATCAAGATCGGAAAAGATCTCATCGATGCATTTGATGTCAAAAATGGTTTTAGACAAGGCGATGCACTGTCATGCGACTTCTTCAACATCGTTCTGGAAAGAATTGTGCAAAACTCAACCGTCAACACTAGAGGCACAATCTTCCAAAGGTCCATCCAATTACTCGGATACGCAGCTGATATTGACATAATTGGAAGATCAAAGCGTGATGTTAGTGGAGCGTTTTTGAGCATTGCGACGTAAGCGAAGTAGATGGGTTTAGTGGTCAATGAGGGCAAGACCAAGTATATGTTGTCATCAAAAAAGGACATTGAACAACGACGTCAAAACGTCACCATGGACAGCTATAACTTTGAGGTAGTTTAGAACTTTGTCTACCTAGGCACCGCTATAAACACAGACAACGACACCAGCGCTGAAATCAAACGAAGAATAACTCTTGCTTCTTTGGACTTAGAAGGCAATTGAGTAGTAAAGTCCTCTCTCGAGCATCTTAAATCACCATCTATAAGACACTCATCATCCCGGTTCTCATTTATGGCGCTGAGGCCTGGACACTGTCAAAGAAAGATGAGAACGTCTTAGGATGCTTCGAGAGAAAAAATATTCGGATGATTTTTGGTCCCGTAGCATAAATGGAGAATGAAGGAAGGAGAACATATAACGACGAACTGTACGGGCTGTACAGCGACACTGACCTGGTTAACAGAATTAAAGTCCAACGGCTTAGATAGCTATAGGTCATGTAGAGCGAATGGACATCAACGCTCCAGGACGGAAGGTCTTCGAATCCAATCTCAAGGGAGGGCGCAGTAGAGGAAGACCGCGACTCAGGTGGCGCACTCAGGTGGGTGAGGACCTCAACCAACTTGGCGTGCGAAACTGGAGACAGCTAGCTAGGGACCGAGCTGGCTGGAGACGCATGTTGGTTGAGGCCCAGGTCCGCCCCGGACTGTAGCGCCACCTTAATTAAGTAAGTAAGTAATTTTTCTGTCAAATTTGTCAACTCTCAATATTTGTCAGACAAGTGTGAAAAATTCGTAGAATTGTCACCTGCCAATTTTCATGAAATATAGCCCTGTTTTCTTTTTATCGGAAGTGCAAAGTAAGTGTAAGGTCATACTTTACTAAGGATATGTGCCAAAAAAACACACCTGTTATTGCATATTATATCAATAATGTGTCAATTTGACATCAATAAGTCTATAAAATGTTGTTTAATTTAAATTCCAAGATAACATAAAAAGAATTGATGAAGATTATGTATTTTGGCTCAAAATTACATGTGAAAAACAATCAAACATTTTTGACACTCTAAATTTGGGTCCGAAGAAAAACTTAACAAAAAAAAAACAGATTTGTCTACTCTCAACTTTATTTGCATTATTTTAATTCTCTAAATGAAGCCAATGTGCTTAAATAAAAAACAAAATGAAAAAGAAGAAAAGAGACGAAAGAAGAACACCATTTATCTTACTTTAAGTGAATTCCCAGATCATTTTGAATTCCCAAAAGTAAGATTTAATTTACTCAATTCAAAAAACAAAAACCCTTCCGAATTCCGATGATGTCTTTGTAGGCATATAGACTGGTAGACTATGTAGACTGATGCAGAGATAAGGATTCCAATAGGTGTAATGCCTTCATCACAGATGTTTTGGGAGGGTGACAATTTCATTTGCATATTTTCAAACACACAACCCCTTAAATTGCCTACAGGGACCAAACTAATGGTGTGACTACATATCGTTGCCACTCAACAGCCAGCATCACCAACAGCACCATTCACCCCACCCGCCCCCACAGACAGTAGAACCCCAAACGAATTATGTATAGCCTTGCCTTTATGTTGCGAAGAAGGTGAAAGAAAAAAAGTCCTCATTCCTTTCAGAAATACCTTCATCCTTCCACTTATGAATTCTTATTATGTACTTCATATCATTAGCACTCTAGCAGCACCTCTCCCTTTTCCAAACAAATTTAGGGATGCTAATGATGGGGATGAAAAAAAAGGCTGCTTCACCCAGAACTTAAAAATTCAAACTCAAAGTGACAAAATATTAACAAAGAAAACAAGTCGCATCACTCTCAAAGTCACCACAATTTGATGGGAAAAAAGAAGTGGGCTGGAGAACCTTGCCAATTCCAACCCTGACCCACACGGTCTCCGTCTTTATTGTCGGTGGCGATGGCGATGGCAATAGATGGGGGCGACACGGCGACGTTTCTCACCGACACATATATTGAAACAGGACGAAAAATCGACAAACTTTCATTCTAATGAAGGAATATGACACCAGCACGTGACTTCACTTAAACATGCAACCTATTAACCCTAATGGTGTTATAATGGTCCGAAAATGGCTTTCGCTTGACTTATTGGAAAATCGTGATTTGCATTTTCGAGAAAACATTCCTCGCAGCAGAAGAGAATTTGACAAAAAAAATATAAGTAGCTATATCAAGGATGTCGTCCATAGTCTACTCACAGGAGACAACACTTATCGGCATTTATATTCCATATAAAGGTACAATATACTCTTACCTAAGTTCGGTCTTGGTAGGGGTATGGCGGCATCAAGATGAATATCTATACCAGAACTGAGTAATTGCTGTTATTTTAGGTAACAGATTGCCAATTTACAGCAAGTGGATTAAACAAGTTGACATGGAAATGGCTTCTTTATATTAGATGGCCTTTTGGCTTACTATGAAATGATGACAAATATTAAGGCAGAGGTGAGATGCTGTGATGCTGTCGATGATGATGATGATGCTGATGGCTTATGATGAGGGCTTAGAAAGGATACGAAAAGTTTCGAATGACCTCCATGTCCTTGTAAATCTAGATATACAATTTCAAAATGTAAGCTTATCGTAATAGTCGTTCCTATAAACTCATCATTATCGAATAAGCTTATCGAGGCAGATTGCCTTCCATATATACGAGTACCTTTTCAATAAACATGAATAATTTATGAACGCATGGACAGTAATAGGTAGAATTTAAAAACAAAATGGCTGCATTGGGTATGTACTGATGATTGAGTTATAATATCGGTTTTAGTAATAGAATAATTTATGTCTCTTCGGTTTCCGAAAACGACTATGGTCGATATATAATTTAAAAATTACACAGGTCAACATGAAATATTGATATTCATCTGGAAAACATTTTTTTTTTCAATTTGTAGTCAGCAGAGCGAACTCCAGTATTCAAGTAAATCTGTCGTCTTAACAGATTTAGATGTTTTTTGTTTTGTTTTCTTCAGTTAAATGCTGGTTTCATTTATAAAACATATTCAGAAAACCCAACAAAAAAAAACTGAAATTTAAGAAGAAAAAAGAAACATTAAATCGAAATTTTCGTTTTGTTTGAATTTTTGTCAAATGGGAGCTTGAGGCATTATTTGATACCTTCTGTTTTCAATATTTAAGATAAAAGTAATTCACCTGTAGTATACGTAGTTGGCAACACGCTATTATGAGTTTCAGTAAATACCATCCATGTGAGAACTAACTCTATTTTGTAAGCTTGCTCTTTTGTAAACGAGCAGCAGCTCACCAGTTGGTATTCTTAAGTCAGTAAATAAACATATATTGTCCACACAACTAAGTCATACCTACGGTATAATACATGGCGCAGTCGGTAGTCGGTACAATATAAAAAAAAAAAATTACTGTATCGCATGTAAAAGACAGCATCATAACGTGGATAATATTATCAAGATGATAAAACACATTTAGCATGGGAAATGACAAAGGCAAAAAATAAAAACCTTGATAACAAAAAACCTGTGGGAAGACCTCCGAAAATAAGATACCGAACAATAATACGAAAAGGAATGGATTATATTCGCAAAGTGGATCAATTGAGCTTGGAAGGCTCTAACTTGGCAGAAAATTGGCGCAAGTTTTGGCAAAACTATAAGATATTTACTATAGCTGCTGAGATCGATAAAAAAAATGATGAAGTAAAAATTGCCATATTTCTTAACGCAATTGGCCCAGAAGCAGTAGAAATATTTAATTCATTTAACTTAGATGAAGCCAAAAGCAAAAAGTATGATGAAGTTGTAAAATGTTTTGAAGATTTTTGCAAACCAAAGCAGAATGAAGTATATGAAAGCTTCAAATTTTACAATAGGAACCAGGAGATTGGAGAGCCGTTCGATAACTTCTTAATGGACATCAAAAAAATGGTGAGAAATTGCGCTTTTTCGGATGAGCCCAGAATGTTGCGGGATCGAATAGTTTTAGGGACAGTAGACAAAACACTCCAAAAACGGTTTATGGAGACAGAGAAACTGGACTTGTCAAAAGCAATTGAGATGGCACGAGCAGCAGAAATTTCCAGTACACAAATGAATCACATACAGCATGGACCAGGAACGAGCAAACAACTCGACACAGTTATGAATACACCACATAAAAATAACATAAATAAATAAAATGCACGACTGGGTCGCACGAACTTGCTCCTGTATGCAAAGAGTCTGTTTAAAAAAGCACCTATATAAGATTTAAAATTATACCTTTAAAACAAGTTTGTCTTCAAAGATTTAAATGCTATTCGATTTGTCAAAAAAACCGCGCGATTCATCCCAAGACACAACTCATCCTAGGACAACTCATCCCGGAAATGAATTGGTTTTTACAATAGTTATAGTTATAAACAATACATACATTATGTACCAAATGCATTATCTAATTTGGATAAAAGATAGTAATCAGCCCTATCATGAATTCCATCGTAGTTGGAATTTTTACGAATCCCGAAAAACTGTATCATGAAATCCGTTCGTAATGCAAAATTGTATGAGATTTTCCACTACGAACGGATTTCATGATACAGTTTTTCGGGATTCGTAAAAATTTCCGATTACGATGGAATTCATGATAGGGCTGAATATAATAAAAGTTTTGTCAATGTAATGCGCTCTTTCGGGCTCATGTATAAGATTTGATCTGGTGAGATGGGAGGGGATTACATTTAATGCAGTTAAAATAATTTTAAAAAAAAACTATTTTAAGATTCAAAACTTTACCTGAAAAATAAGTTTGTCTTCAAAAATTTAGATGCCATTTTATAAATCGAAAAACCCTTGATTTTTCAAAAAATTTTTTTGAAAATCGTTAGAGCGGTTTTTTTTAAATTAATTTTTTATATATAAAATTTTTAAATTTTGTTCTAAAAATATTTTTGGTATGCAGTTATTTAGTGATTGTAAATATACGCTCTACATTTGAATTTCGTAAAAAAATGTTGACCCGTTTTTGAGATATAGAATTTTGAAAAAAAAAAATCAATATTTTTTTAAAAATCCAAACAATAAAAAATTTCACTTTTGATAATCAAATATTGTTAAGGCAATATAAGAGCTTATTCAGAAAAAAAATTATTGAAATCGGTTGATAAGTTGCTGAGAAAATTAAGAAACAAAATAACGGTTCTATGAGCGGTACCTTTCCTGAGCAATACAAAAATATGTTTTTCTTATGAAAAGAAGCCAAGTTTAAAAATAAAATTTTAGAGAAAATTTAAAAAAAATCTATCGGTTTGTTTTTGAGAAAATTCGAATTTTCGTTTTTTGACCAAAAAAATTGTACGGGGGCCACTGTTAGTTTTGGTCTTAAAAAAAAAATTAAAAAAACGCCTAACGCGAATCTGCTGAAAACCTTAACTTCCAAGTTTGAACTCAATCGACTCAATGGTTTAGGCTGTAGGAGCGTGGACAGACAGACAAAACAGACCGGACGGAATCGCGGGACCCACTTTTTTCGACTTCTCTACCATCGTAATATCATGTTTGATTAAAATCTCGAGTTCGAAATTTTGCACGAATGCAAAACTTGCCATATAGTTCCTATATGTCGCAAGTAAAAAACTGATACAAATTATTTAGATTACAGAAAAAATAGTTACGATACATCACATGGTACAAGTAAATTTAAAAATGATCAAAACCAACAAAATGGGAAAGGTCATAGTAAAATAATATCGTGTTTTTATTGCATGCAGAATCACGAGGTAAGAAAATGTCCGGCATGGAATACTAAATGTAAGAAATGTGGTCGTAAGAACCATTTTGCAATTGCATGTAAATCAAAAAATAAACAAGAAGTGCATGATTTAGAAATAGTGAATTTTGATTCTAGCGATAGTGATTATTTGATTGATATGATTGAATCGAAACAGTTAATTAAAAGTTCTTGGTTTGAATTAATTAAAATATCGGGAAAATTATTCAAGTTCAAACTCGATACTGGGGCTGATATGAATGTGTTGCCATACAAGTTCTTTACCGAATTTAAAAACTTGGAATTAAAAAAATGTGATACAAAATTACAAGCATATGGTGGTACAGTTTTGAATGCCCTAGGAGTTGTAGCTTTAAAGTGCATAGTTAAAAATTCGATAAATTTAATAGAGTTCATTGTGACGCGAGAGGGAAATATACCTATCTTGGGGTTAGAATCATGTGTAGACTTAAATTTAGTAAAAAGAGTTAATGAAATAAAAAAAAATATGTGGACAAAAAACAATTAATTGAAGAAAACAAAAATTTATTCGAAGGTTTAGGTAGCTTTCCACAAAAAATAAACATAGATTTGAAAGAGAATGTAAGGCCTACAGCTAAGCCAGCTAGGAGAATTCCAATGACTATAAGGGGACGGGTTTTAGAAGAACTCAATCGTTTGATTAAAATGGGGGTTATAGAGAAAGCGGATTCGGCATCTGAATGGATATCGAATGCTGTTGTTGTTGAAAAAACAAACAAAGAGGTCAGAATTTGCATCGATCCAAAAGATCTTAATGTAGCTATAAAACCTTTGTATTATCCCATTCCTACAGTAGACGAAATAATGCCACAATTAACAGGAAAACAAGTTTTCTCTGTTCTAGATCTTAAAGATGGTTATTATCAGATTATTTTAGATGACAGTTCAAGAAAATTGTGTACGTTCAGTACACCATTTGGGTGCTATAGATTCAAAAGATTACCCATGGGCATAAAAATAGGTCCAGAACTGTTTCAAAAATTAAACGAAGAAAATTTTAGAGGAATCGAAGGAATAGCTATTTTTATTGATGATATTTTGATATTTGCCAACACAGAACAAGAACATGACGAAATATTGAGAAAAGTCTTAGAACGGGCCAAACAAGTGAATTTAAAATTTAACGCAGAAAAGTTTCAATACAAAGTTACCCAAGTTAAGTTTTTAGGTAACATTATATCAAAGGATGGTATTAAATGCGATCCTGAAAGAGTCGAAGCTATTAATTGTATAGAACCACCAAAAAATAAGAAAGGTCTCCAGAAAGTACTAGGTATGATCAATTTTGTTAGGAGCTTTATACCAAATCTGGCAGATGTGTCGCATCCGTTGAGAGATCTTCTTAAGAAAGATGTGGTTTTCCATTGGGAAAATGTGCATACAAAATGTCTGAATCAAATAAAGTTGCAAATAGCAGAAGCTATTACACTAAGAACATTTGATTCTAAAAAGCCAATTTCGATTCAAGCTGATGCATCAAAATGTGGACTTGGTGCATGTCTAATGCAGGAGTGTAGACCTGTTTATTTTGCTTCTCGAAGTTTATCCGATTCTGAGCAAAGATATTCTCAAATAGAGAAAGAACTTTTGGCCATTGTGTTTGCGTGCCACAAGTTCCATCAGTTCATATACGGAAGAAAAATTGAAGTGGTCACTGATCACAAACCCCTCCTCGGAATTTTTAAAAAAGACATAAATCGGATACCAAATTCACGTCTGCAAAGGATGAGACTTAGATTAGGTAAATACGAAATTGAGTTAATACATTCTCCAGGTAAGGACATGCACGTAGCAGACCTTGTTTCAAGAAATTTCTTAAAAAATGAAAGCTCGCCAGAAATAAATGATCTAGACATGGTAATTCATGCAATTAATGTAGGCCCAGAAAGAAAACAGAAATTTATTGAGGAAACAGAAAAGGATCCAACGTTAAAAGAATTAAAAGAAGTTTTATTAAATGGGTGGCCAAAACTTAAAAAAGATCTTCCAGAAAACATAAAAATATATTGCAAAATGAAGGACCACATTACTTTGGGAGAAGGGATTATTTTTCTGAATGAGAAGATTATAGTTCCTCAAAGTTTACGAGGAGAAGTTTTAGAAACCTTACACAAACCTCATTTAGGTATCGAAAAGACCAAAGCTAGAGCTAGATCTTTATTATATTGGCCAGGTATGGCAGATCAAATAGAAAGCAAAGTAAGTAGTTGTGAAGTTTGTCAGAAAAATAGAAATCGTAACATTAAGGAACCGTATATACCGTTAGAAATTCCACCATTTCCATTTAATAAAATAGGTATAGATATTTTTGAATTTTCGGGAAAAAATTTTTTAGTTGTGGCAGACTACTTTTCAAAATATATTGAAATTGTGACAATGAAAAATAAAACTACTAGTGAAGTCATTATAAAGTTAAAAAGTTTGTTTGCAACACATGGGATTCCGCGAACTATTATAGCTGATAATATGCCTTTTGGATCATTCAATTTTAGAAAATTTGCTGCTGAACATGACATAAATATCATAACAACTAGCCCACACTATCCACAAGCAAATGGTTTTGCCGAAAGATGTGTTCAAATCGCGAAAAACCTATTAAAAAAGTGTGAAGATGAAGGCGAAGAGATGTGGCTTAGCTTATTAGAATATAGGAACACTCCATTGAATGGTAGTACTAAAAGCCCTGTAGAAATATTAATGGGAAGGAAACAGAGAACTCTATTACCTATAAAATCAGATTTGCTTCTAGCTGAAAACTCCAAAGAGATTCAAAACTGTAATGATTTAAATAATAAACGTAATGAAACATATTATAATAAGAAAACTAAATTTAAAAATCCTTTTACTGAAAACGAAAAAGTTTGGGTTAAAAATTATAATGATAATAGATGGGAAAAAGGAACAATCATGGCAAAACATTCATCTCCTCGTTCATATTGGGTAAACAAAGAAAACAATTCCACAGACATAAGAGGAAATTCATATTTTCTACGTCCAAGACACTAAAAAAAAAAACAAATTTAAAACGACGCAAAATAAGGTACCCATGCCGAACATTTTGTCATTTCTTGAAGACATGCAACATTAGTTAAAAAAAAAAAAAAAAAAAAAAAAAAAAAAATGTTTATACTTTGTATACGATATAAAATTTATCAAAAATACAATAATCAAAAGATGTATAAAATTGAATTTAAATAATAGGTACATCAATTAAATTTAAAATATATTAGGTATACTTACATAATGAATTTTAAAATATAAAATTTAAATAATCAAAAGAATTATAAAATTGTATTTAAAAAAAAAAAGTATGTACATCAATTAAATTTCAAATACATATACTATACTTATATATGAATTTAAAAATGAGATGCTATGTATTGAATTATGTTGTTTAAAAAAAAAAAATAAATCTTAATTTAATTATTTTAAAGTATGTTAGAAAATACTTTATTTCCAAAGGGGGAGATGTAGTATACGTAGTTGGCAACACGCTATTATGAGTTTCAGTAAATACCATCCATGTGAGAACTAACTCTATTTTGTAAGCTTGCTCTTTTGTAAACGAGCAGCAGCTCACCAGTTGGTATTCTTAAGTCAGTAAATAAACATATATTGTCCACACAACTAAGTCTTTTATTAAATATATACCTACGGTATAATACAACCTTCATGGTATTTTTATTATACACTAGCGGCCCGTCCCGGTATCGCACGGGGAGACATAAATAGGTACAGATATTTAAGTTATAAGAATGTTAATTAAAACGACCATGAATCACTAAATTAGAAAACATATTTTTGTCCTATCATTAATACTCTTCGCAGCGTTTGCGGTGAAAGACATTTTATGGCTAATTTTTTACACCTTCGGTTGGTTTTAATAGGAATTTCAAAAGATTTCTGTAGTAATCTAGTACTAAATATAGCCTATGTTACTCAGTGATAATGTAGCTTTCTAATGAAAAAAGAATTATTAAAATCGGTTCAGTGCTTTTTGAGTTTATTCGTTACATACACAAATACAAATCTTTCCTCTTTATAATATTAGTATAGAAAAATAACTGCTTACACAAATAACTGTATCCAAACTGTAGCCAAACTAGTTCATATATATTGTAATTCTTTATTTATTGAAAAATTAAATTAATTTGTTTGAATAGTATTTTCATTATTTTGTATCTACATATGTATATATTAAGGTACATAGGCTTAAACCTAACAATGACTTAACTTAATAAATAAAGACTAGTCTTAAAAACGAATCCTGTCGCTTTTTCTCTTGTGTTCATCTGTACTCTCCCTAATAAGACCCCAAATATAGTCTCCCATAAAACTTTCGTTATACTGGCTTTGATAACGTCGGCGTTGAAAGTCCTTAATATCTTGATGAAATCGTTCTTCCTTTTTTTATAATTAACGGGCACACAAGGGGTTATTAATACCGTTAACATGTTTAAAGTTTAAACACAGTGTGAGTTTTAGGAAAATAGGGAAGGATTAAAGAGGAGATACCGATGCACATTGGTCTTAAAGTTTTGAATATCAAAATGATAGGGAAAAACAGAGCTGGGTAAAGCATTCCACATTCTCGATGTGCGGTTAAAAAAAGAATCTCTATACTTGACAGTACGTCCGAAATTGAGCTCAAGGTTTAACTGATGTGCATTCCTAAAAGTACGAGTATTACGGCTGAATTGTTTGAGGGGAGGAATGCAACTGGCTAATTCTACAGAACACTGTTTATAAAAATATCGGTAGAACAACGAAAGGCATGAAACATTGTGGCGGTGTTCAAGTGACGTAATTGTTTCGGTTATAGTTCTATCGCCTATCATTTTAAAAGCTCTTTTTTGGATCCTGTCCAAAATACTTAAACTTGTTTTAGGGCCACCTGCCCAAATATGCGAGTTATATTCAAGCTTTGGACGAATGAAGGATTTGTAAATTACAGCCAGATCAGAAGGGGCGAAAAATTTCTTGCACCGTCGGAGAAGTCCTAAGCACCTGGCAGCATTTTTGGCAATATCAATATATGACCATTCCATAAAAGGTGATCTGTGATACACATCCCGAGTACTGATGGTTGATTAGTTTCCTGGATGCAAGTATCACTCATAGATAGTGACATCGGGGGTGTGTTACGCTTTAACGACAGGAGACAGCATTGAGTTTTCGAAGCATTAAATTCTACACGGTTTCTGATTCCCATTTGGAGAATGCTGTCAAGATCAGAGTTTAATGAGCTTATCATACGCTGCTGTTGAAGTTCCACATCCGAAGGACAAGGATGAGAATCTAAAAATGAATATGAAAAGCTGAGGGTACTGTCATCCGTGAAACAATTTAGTGAGTTAGAAGTTTCAGACAAAAGATCATTTATAAAAATAAGGAAGAGTGTCGGAGACAAAACGGAGCCCTGGGGCACACCAGCGTTTACTTTGTGAATATCAGATTTGAACCCGTCCAATACTACTTGAATTGAACTATCCGAAAGGTAGATTCTAAACCCAACGAAGAAGGGATTCATCAATACCAAATGCACGCATTTTCGATAAGAGAGCTTGATGCCAAACTCTATCAAATGTCTTTGAAATATCAAGTGCAATAATCTTACTTTCTCCAAAACGATGTAAAGATTTGTTCCACTGTTCGGTGAGATAAACCATGAGATCACCAGTGGACCTATTGCTACGAAAGCCATACTGCCGGTAATTAAGAAGCTTTCGTTCTTCAAGATATTTCTTAAGCTGATAATTAATCAGCGTTTCCATGACCTTGGAAAGAACGGACGTGAGTGCTATTGGACGATAGTTAGAGGGAGAGGAGGATTCGCCTTTTTTAGGGACAGGCTGTACAAATGCTGTTTTCCATCCGCTCGGAAAGAGACCTGTAAGGTAGGAAAGATGGAAAAGCTTACGCAGCGGTTTTGCAAGCGTTGAAGAACACCTCTTCAGAACAATGGGGGAGATACTATCCGGGCCAGCAGATTTGTGCATGTCAAGGTCTTTCAGTACTCTTGCAACTGCACGAGTGCGAAAGAAGATTCGTCCCATAGAATCATTTACGCTCTCAAGAACAGGAGGACTCATGACACTTTCCGGTAGCGTCGAATTAACAGCAAACTGTGCTGCAAGCAAATTGGCTTTATCGATCGAGCTCACATAGGGAGTGTCATTGTGGACGAGCGTTGGAACCGAGGATGACGTGGTGTTTCGTACGTTTTTTACAAATGACCAGAAATTTTTTACTACCTTTGGGACATTGTAGTATTTTTTGCCTTAATTTCTGATCATGCAAATATTTGGTTCGTTGAATATGACCATTACAGGTCTTTCTAGCTTGTTTGAACTTATTCCGGTTTTCCTCAGTGGGGTTGGCTTTATAAATCCGGAAACTTCCATCTCTGACCCTAATAACCTCTTTACAGCTCGAATCAAACCATGAGTTCTCTTTAGGTTTGATAATTTTTACCCTATTCGGGATAAAATTTCTCATTCCACAAAAAATTAAATTTGTAACCATATCTACGCTGGAATCTACGTCACTATCGAGGAAGCATAGTGAAGTGACCAGTTAAAGTTCCTGAAGAATTCATTGAGACCGTCCCAGTTGGCTTTCTCATATTGCCAAACGGTTCTCATAGGAGTTTTTTCTTTAACTGGGTTTTTTACAGATGAGAAATTTGCAGATACGATACAATGGTCTGATGAGCCTAGAGGCGGTAATACACTGATTGTGTATTTATTAGGATCAGAAGTAAGAAACAAGTCTAGGGTGTTGGCGGATTGACCTGCAATGTCAGGGATTCGAGTTGGCTTATCGACAAGCTGAGTTAATTGATTTAACTCAGAAAAGACCTTAACATACCTTCCTTCGGGTGTTGACTGGCCAGAATAGCGAAGCCAAGAAGAATTGTGTACATTAAAATCGCCCGCAATGACGATTTCAGTGTTAGGATAATGGGCAACAATTCTTTGTATGGAGTCGGACAGAGCATCAAATTCGTTAAAAGTTGAATTTCTGTCCAGATTTGGACTTCGATATAAAAAACATGCGTGGAGGATGTGCTTATGTACCGTAAATTTTAACGACATAAAGTTAAAGTTTGTGTTAGAGCACAAACCATGTTGTGGCTGAAGTTGGTACGCAACATCATTTCTTATATATACGGCTAATCCGTGGTGGAAAAAGAATAATGGCACTAAGCTATACGCATTTAGATTAAATTCCAAATGATCGGAATCTTTATCTATCTGAGGTTCACTTAATGCCAAAACAGCTGGCCTGTTTGTTGCAGTGTGAACATATGCGGCATAGAGATTCTTTCTAAGCCCATGAATGTTGCTAAAATCAACTCTGAATTCATCCAGCATTATAATATTCAAAGACTAATAAAAACACAATTCGGACAATTAACTATGATAATTAATCTGACAAGCTTCCAATTTGAACTTTTCAATAACAGATTTCCACTAGTGTTATGCCTTAGTGAAAATCTGTATAATGATCCGTCCCTGGTTAACTAGAAATATTACACATCAATATATATCCGAAACACATAAGCTTAATCGTTGGACACACTGTATAGGTATAATAGAACCGTACACATTGTCTGCAACGATTAAGCAAATATGATTGTGTCAAGTGGAGGGAAAGGAGAGTAGGATTACCATTGCACTGTGTTTTTTTTTGTATTTCTGTTCTTTCTGCGGTTATTTTTCTTCACGCACTATGTTTTTATGTGTGACTCTTTTTTGATTTTTGATGAAGTGATTTTTATGGGAATGTTGTTGTTTTTATTGGGGGTTATTTATTTTTTATGAGCATAACACTGCATATACACTTATTGATTGAATTTCACGTCGCGGAAAATTCTGTTCCACAGAATGTGCTCCCATGTTGTTTTTAAATTTGTCCAAATGTGCGTGTAACATTTTTGCACTTTAAGCGACGTCCTGCATCCCATATCATTATAATTTTTCACCATATTTTTAATAAGGTCTAATTTTGTGCTCTGTTGTTTCCTAAGAATACGACGGCTTTAAAACAGTGCCAAGCTTTTCTTTGAGGCTTAGTTAGTAATTCCGGGAAATCTCCACTGTCGAATATGTTTCTAATCTGTGGACCAGCAAAGATTCCGGCCTTAATTTTGGCTTCCGAGAGTTTTGGAAAAAATGTTTTTAAAAAATTTAAAGCTTCAGATTTAACACTGAAAGACTAAACGAATTGCTTCCGACCTTAAAATCCGTCCTTTCCGGTGGATTTTCGACAATAGTGCTGAGCATCTGCTCTATTATCTTATAAGCACAACAATAATAAAATTCAAGAATCCAACCATTTTATAATCTCCTATATAATCCAGTCAATGACCGAAATAAATTGCCTTCACTTAAAAAAAAATCCAACAGTTTTGAAACTTGGCACACTTACTAAAGGATGTCTGGTGATGGCCCAAAAAAAAAGTCCCCATGAAGAGAAACATGGAGTTTGTTTTAGTTTTTCACGTTTATCTCGAAAACTATTTGTCGTATCAAAAAATTTTGTTCTACAAAATTAAAGCTTATTAAATTTTATAAAAAATACCTGCAAAGAATTTTTTCGTATCTTTTAAAGTTTATAAAATAACTTAGTGAAAAGAAACATACGTTTTTTTTTTTGGTTTTTCGAGTTTAATTTGAAAATTATTTGTCGTATCAAAAAATAATATTTCAAAAAATTAAAGTTTATTAAATTTTCTAAAGAAATATGATTTTATTGAGAATATGTATTTGTTGACAGGCTTACAGATCAGTGGTTTCCGAATGCAAATAAAACAAACTTTTTTTCATCCTTTTCCCGACGTTTCGTTGGCTTTTTCCAACTTCTTCAGGGGCATCTATTATTTTATTACAATTAAAAACAAATTATTGACAAAATTAATAAAATAAATAAATAAATAAAAATTAATAAAAATTACAACATTGAAAACTCACAAAATAGGATATGAAATTTAGCACACAAAAAAAACTTATAATTATGTCACAGACTCTTGATGACCACACTGTAATTTTTCTTTATGTTGTCTTTGTCCTCTTTCGTGTTCATCGCTGTCGTCAATTTTTGCTGTATTCGTAGACTTTCTAGTGTGTATCTTGTGTTCTCTTTACTCTCTTTGTCCAAAATTTTAATGTTGTCAAAATCAGCTGAGTGATTTGTTTCGTTTATGTGTTGGGCTAGTCCAGTCAGTGTTGCCACAAGCTGAAATGAAAAGTCGCTAGGCCAACCCCTAAAAGTCGCTAGATTGGCTGAAATTCTGGAGACAAAAAGTCGCTAGAAGTCGCTAGAAAAAAATTGTAAAATAAAGCTCAACAAAAATTTATTTTAGAATAACTTTATTTTTGTTTCAAAAATTCAAAGTTATTTAACAAAAAAACTTAGGGCTAGAGTAACAAAAAACAAATAAAGGTAAACCAAAAAATTATTCAGTCTCATTGTTAATAGGTATTTAGGTATCTAGATAATCCTTAAATCTTTTGGAATAAAATACTTAGTATTTATTCTGAATCACATACAAAAAGATCACTATCGATTTCTTCAATATTCTCAGTTGCAAGAACTTCAACCGCATTATTTTTAAATACATTTGTTTTTAAAACGATTTCTGGTAGCTCATAGGTATGACAGTTTTTGTTAAGTAATTCAAGCTGATTTCGAATAAGAATAATAGAATTTAAAGTATTTGTTGACAATTTATTTCTGGTTTTATTTTTCACAAGGTTCATCGTACTAAAAATGCGCTCAACTTCAGCATTAGAATGGGGAAGTGACATCACAGTTCCAGCTAGTTCAAATAATTCTTGATAAGTATTGACATCCGCTGCATCTTTGTACTTTGAAACTTCTCCCAAAAATTTAACACTATCTTGCAGTTCTTTCCATTGCACAAAGTTAATATTTTTCCACTGCTTTAAGATCTTTTCTAGAAAACCTAAGCTTTTAGCCAAATCAGTTATTGATCGATCTTTTACAGCTCTTAACGCATTTTGAACTGACAGCAATTGCATTTTTTTCTAAAGCAATGTAATTGCTTGGAACCCTTTTTTGTATCTCTTTTATCAACTTAATTGTAAAAGAAATACAATTACTTTTTACAGCACTTATTATGCTGATATCCAATTTAGATTCTACTATTTTAGATTCAAATATATAACCCAGGTATGGGTATGTCAACAAATTGTTTTCAATATCCCAAATTAAATAGTCTTTGTCAGTCTTAATAACATCGGGAATAATAATACCGCTACATAGTGAACGCAATAACAAAATTAAAGAATTCAAAAGTTCAAATGGATCACAATGTTCACCTTCAAAAATTTTTATTGCGGATTGAACTGTACCTAAGATACTTTTTAAGAAAATAAGGTATAGACGATTGCTTTCATCACTATACATTGAGTATAATTGATCTGCGCTGTAGCAATTACTTTTTGTCACACCAAAATGAAGTTTCAATTCTTCCCACTGCCCCAAAATACTAACTACACCTATAGTATTTACGTTTCACAACTCAGAAATGCTTGGCTTCCAAAGTCGCTAGAAAAGTCGCTAGAAATAATCTAGCGACATCGAAATATTTTTTGTCGCGGAAGAAGTTGAAATGTCGCTAGATCTAGCGACAAAGTCGCTAGAATGGCATCCCTGAGTCCAGTTGTTGTTTTCTTTTTTCTTATGTCTGCTTTGTGCTCAGCTATTCTCACACTTAAAGCTCTTTTTGTTGTTCCAATATAGACACATTTGCATTTTGTTGTTGCATTTCCCTTACAACCAATTTCATAAACTACATTGTGTTGCTGTTCTTTGTCTATAGGTGTTTTTGTGTTTGTGAAGAGTTTTTTTAAAGTGCAGTTTGATTTGTATGCAAATGATATGTCTTTATTATTGATGATCTCCTGTAATTGAAAGTAGAAAGTCTACGAATACAGCAAAAATTGACGACAGCGATGAACACGAAAGAGGACAAAGACAACATAAAGAAAAATTACAGTGTGGTCATCAAGAGTCTGTGACATAATTATAAGTTTTTTTTGTGTGCTAAATTTCATATCCTATTTTGTGAGTTTTCAATGTTGTAATTTTTATTAATTTTTATTTATTTATTTATTTTATTAATTTTGTCAATAATTTGTTTTTAATTGTAATAAAATAATAGATGCCCCTGAAGAAGTTGGAAAAAGCCAACGAAACGTCGGGAAAAGGATGAAATAAAGTTTGTTTTATTTGCATTCGGAAACCACTGATCTGTAAGCCTGTCAACAAATACATATTCTCAATAAAAAACCCAAACAGATCACCAAATAAGCTCAAAAGAAATATGATTTTAATTTGTTTGTACTTGTTTTAGTTTGTAAAATAACTCTATGTCCCTTCTTACTTCTGAAACTCGTTGGCCCACTATATGGCTCATTGACTGCCTCCAACGATGCCACTCGCTATTGACATGATTTTATTTGTAACTTTAAATGGAGGATGACTTTGGAAGCAATTTTACAGCTTTGCAATGTCTGTATCATCTCTAGTACTAGTAGAAAAAAGGACGCCAGTGAATTCTTCGAGTGATGAGAAAATTGTATAAGTAGCAGTCAGCCCTAGAACCCATTTGCTAAGTATCAGTGAATCCACGCCCTCGTGTCAAGTCACCCATACTCTTCATTCCACGCATTAGAGTTTGTTCAATTGTCTGGTCCGATCACACCCCTGTCCAAAATCGGTCAGTTCTTCTCATAGTAAAGTAACCCTCTTGCACAAAGTTTTTAAATTCATCTGGGCTCATCACATGATTTGGTGTACGAGAAGTGTCCGGCGGCATGTAAATATGGAATCATATTCTTCACACAGTCGATATGGGCATTTCAATCGCCAGGCCGCTCAGCGTGAACAAAATCTTTAAGAAAAGTAATCATATTAAACAACTGAATCCATAAGGCTGCTGTTGGTCCGTTAGACTTGAGTTTATTAAGATTGGTTAATGGTTAATTGGTTAAATGGACATAAAATATGGTCGCGTGTGGCAAATAGCTGATATCTCCAACAACTGAGCTTCATAGTATGAAGAACAAAACCCTAAGCATGATATAAGGTTTACCAAATTCTTAGAACCAAGCTTTCTGTATATAAGGCAAGGCTGCTTAGTATTGGAGACATGAATGATCTGGGACGCACAACTGATATAATGTTATGCCCTATTGCGATGCACTTCCTTTTTCTATTTTCAATGTTCATTTTCTTTAGAATAAGAGTTTCCACAAACGTTTTTAGGGTTTTAGGTACACAATCGTCATAAACGTGTTTGAAAAAATCATCACATGTTTTCCTTACATGCCTATAGAGTTATTTTAAAAACTAAAATAAGTACAAACAAATTAATATCATATTTCTTTACAACATTTAATAAGCTTTAATTTTGTAGAAGATTATTTTATGATACGACAAATAGTTTTCAAGATAAACTCGAAAAACTGAAAAAACCCTATGTTTCTCTTAACTGCCGCTAGAGTTATTTTATAATTTATAAGAGATACAAAAAAATTCATGGTAGCTTTTTTAAAAAAATTTAATGAGCTTTAATTTTGTTGTAAACAATTTTTTGAAACGACAAATAGTTTTCGAGATAAACGTGAAAAACTGAAACAAACTCCATGTTTCTCTTAACTGCCGCTAGAGCTCACGTCGGATTCATGGGGACTTTTTTGGATTTTTTTTGAAGTGAAGGCAATTTATTTCGTTCATTGACTGGATTACGATGCATACGGGACCGTAGATCACACGAAGAATTTTTTTTTTTCGAAACGACCTAAGGTGCTTTGCTTTCATCCGCTTTTGTCATAGTACATGCTTCTGCACCGTATAACAGGACGGGGATGATAAGGGTCTTATATAGCGACACTTTGGTCTTTCGAGAGGGGACTTTTCCACTCAATTGCATTCTTAGCCCAAAGAAACAGCGGTTAGCAAGAGTTATTCTTCGTTTGATCTCAGCGCTGGTGTTGTTTTCTGCGTTTACAGGGCAGCCTAGGTAGACGAAGTCCTTGACTACCTCAAAGTTACGTCTGTCGATGGGACGTTTTCACCAAGACGTCGGTGTTGTAGGTCCTTTCTTGACGACAGCATGTGCTTTGTTTTGCCCTCATTAACCGTTAAACCCATTTTTGCCGCCTCTGCCTCAATTCTCACAAAAACCCCATTGACTTCACGATGAGTTCTTCCGATTACGTCAATGTCATCAGCATATGCTATAGTAATTGGACAGACTTTTGAAAGATAGTGCCTCTAATGTTGACGTGAGAGCTCTGTACTATTCTTTCAAGTACGATGTTAAAAAAATCACATGACAGCGCATCACCTTGTCTAAAACCTTTTTTGACATCGAAATGTTCTGTTAAGTTGTTTCCAATCTTTATGGAGCAGCGTGAATTCTCCATGGTCATCCTGCACAAACAGACAAGTTTGGCAGGGATGCCAAAACTAGACATGGATCTATACAGCTCGTCCCTGTAGATACTGTCATATGCGGCCTTGAAATCGATGAAAAGATGGCGGGTGTCGATTTGTTATTTAATGTGAATATTTGATCGACTGTGGACTTTCCTGGTCTAAAACCACACTGATAAGGACCTATCAGGTTGTTGACGATGGGCTTTAGACGTTCACATATTACGGCAAAGAAGATTTTGTAAGCGATGTTAAGTAGACTTATTCCTCTATAATTGGTGCAGTTTAGAGAGTCTTCTTTTTTTCAGGATCGGGCAAACAATACTGAGGTTCCATTCATCGAGCATGCTTTCTTCCGACCATATCTTACAGATAAGTTGGTGCATGCTCCTAACCAACTTATCTCCAGCTGCTTTAAAGAGCCATTCGCTCCAGCGGCTTTGTTAGACCTCAGCTTAGATATAGCAATCTTTACTTCGTCTAGGTCGGGAGGACGGGATTGTTGGCTTTCGTCGTCTATGTTGAATGGATCATTCTGCCTGAGAGCGGAATTCGGTTCGTCGTCGCCGTTATACAGTCTGCAGAAGTATATATTTACAAACTGATTTTAAACTAAAATTTTGATCCTGAATCCTAATGCTTCAACAACTACTTAATCAAATCAATGTCAAAGATATTCAAATAATTGGTGATTGATAACTTACTTACTCTTAAAAAACCATAATTATTAATTCCTCTGTTTCAAAATCATTATTTAATAATACCAACAGCCAGAAACATTGTTCTTAATACCAACAGCCAGAAACATTGTTCTTCAAAAAAGTGCTAATGTCAATTCATTCTTCTTGACTGTCAAATCATCATTTCTCCATTCTTAACTAAATAAACAATTTGACATTAAATTACTGAATATTCAAATACCATCCCATCAACTTAGTGTCGTGCGTCGTTTAAATTCCTCTAAAAAAATGTTAGTGTCAATATCTTTTGGAAATAGAATATCTTCTAAACGTTATGTACAAACATCATCTACTCGTATGCGACTCGTATTCAGAAAATAATCGGTATTCCAATTACTATTATGCTCCCTTTGTGATACTAAAAAGTTAACCTCTACTTACACCACTTTCAAACACATCATTGATGGTGCAATAGGGGATGCAAGTTTTCCCTTCTATAGGTACAAGTTGTATTATACGAGTATGAAGAACATGAAGTATGAAGTCACTAAAGAGCTACCGTGTTTGCTCAGCTATTATTGTCATGTTTCCTTCCGACTACAACTACTATACTTGCCTTGCACCAAGATGAAACATCATTTCCGTCAGAGCACGTTCCATAAAATTCATCTGTTTTGGGATTGTGATGGGACATGCCACATCAGACGTGGCAGACCTTAAAAAATGATGCAAAAAAAGCTGAAAACAAACGCAAAAAGAAAAACAATGAAACTAACTACGAACAAAGTAGAAGAATAACTTCCAACGACTTCTGACAAGGGATTTGCTCACCGTTGAACTTTTAGAGACGCCCGCCCTTTCTGTCATTCGGCGCAATGAGTGTGGCAAAGGGTTATACACGTTTTGTGTTACACAAGATGGGAGTGAATATTGTGTTCGATAAGAATCCTTTCTCCCCCTTTTCACTCGCACCAGAACGAAAATCCTCACAAGAAATCTTTAAAGTTCTTGAACTTTAAAATATCCTTTTCTTATTTTTTTTCTAACTGAGAAGAAGAGATTTACAATCGCTCGGAATAAGGCAAAACCATCACCACCATCTTCATCTTCTTGTCACGGAGGCAAATTCGAAAAGTTTCCCTCCCAGTTCCATGATGGGGGTTGTTCCACCCAACAAGTTTCTACACACATATACTCGTATCTACTCGAACCTAACCTAACATAATGCTCCTTGAAAGCGAAACGCTAGGAATATGATAAGAAACCATTTTATCAACTTGGATAGGTATAGTTATGGTCGGGTCGTACCTTCATCTGCAGGCAGAATGTCGAATCGGTAACACACAGAATAGAGCACACGGCATCACACAACACTGGAGATACTATATTGCTCGTCGAGCGTTTCTGAGGTTAAATTCGAAGCTTTGAAGATAGATATGTTGTAGCTTGTGCGTATAATGTCTTCGAAGCCTTTGATATTCAATTTAGGTGTCAGAAATCCCAGATTACGAAAAAACCATATGACGGAATAAGTAGTCCTTCGTTTTCGTTGCCGTCTTTTCCCATTCGCATTGCTATCAGGATCTGTTGTGGGATTAAAGTATAGAAGGTGAAGGAAGCTGAAAGGCAGAAAGAAGCAAAGGCAAAGTCGCAAGCGAAAGTTAATTAATAAACTGTGCTGATGTGTCAGTCAGTCACTGTAGAATAATTTACGCGCGTAGATTTTCATTCTGACAATTGAACAACCTATGCCAAGACTTCTCTTAAAGTCGTTTAGTTAGTCCTATATACGAGTATTGTATCCTTCTCCTCTGAAGATGAAGAAAATAGTAAGTAATTATCAATCCGAACACGTAGGAAAAAATATTTCTGCTTCTGACATTTATATTAAGTTGGCATTGGCTTTTGTGGGTGTATACTGAAGGCATAAACTCGAGATATTAAGAGTTCTTATTAGTTGGGAGTTAGTTTTTGTGCAATTTAATTTGAAGGGAAATAGCTATACGAGAAGTTTCGGGAAAAAGTTGAAACAAAAAATTGTTTGAATTATTATTTGCGAGGTATTCGTATTGTGAAAGCGTGGTGAATGTTGAAAAGACGGATCTACTGGTAACGTGTATTGTGGGTGTTGTGAACTTGGTATAATTGTTTGAGAGTTCATGACCTAGACCTACATAGATAGAATACACGTTGGAAATTTTCTTAAACTAGTGGTTGGGGATTTCGGGTAGAAAGTAGAAATTTTAAACACAATTTTTTCGTGATTATTACCTAAGTATTTTGATGATTATATGGTATAGTTCTGTAGAGAAATTTGAACTTGATGTATACATCGTATTTGCACCTGAAATCTTATAAGTTGCAGGACTTCTACTTGTACATGTATTCCAACCGTTTTATCAAACTTTTCAACTTTTATTGTGTACTTAAATTCCTTTTCAATTCTTCTTTGCAGCATTTGCATTCGTGAATTTTTCCGTCTCCTGATTCAGTACCACGCCTTCATCATCATACCAAGTATTCTGTTTGTTTTGTGGCTGATAACCTATCGTAGTCTCGGCTACTTCTTTATGAGGGTTCCACTGGTTGTTGACGCTTGTGGATGGGAATTCGGCTGAAAGTTTGGAGGTTAATTGCTGGAATTCTCTGGTGTTCTAAGGCAAACAGTGTTGAATTTCTTCCTTTGAGCGATCCTTACTTTCTTTTGGACAATTGGGCCATGAATTTAACAAGATAGAGGACAGAGTCCCACGTTTACACCCAGGAGGTTCGGACGCACAAGATGTTAGATGCGCCCCTTACGCAGATTAGCACGTGTCGATTTGGTTTTCAGTTCGCCCATCTGGAGATCACCAGGTTGCTGTGTGTATCCTTTGTCTGGGAAAGTTATGGCTAATTATCACCGTATTACGACCTACAGTAAAGTCGATTATTTGCAAGCCATTTTTCCATGGAGGCTGTACTTTTCAACTAACCAGCCAAAAATATTTTAATTCCTGACTTGAGTTTAGTAGTAGGTCCCATCGAGGGGGTTGTAAAACTCCTCCTTTGAGACTTCTCAGCTTCATCGGTAGGGCGTGTGCACATATTAGGTTGATGTTTTGGAAGTTAGATTTGATGCGCATCACAGGCAGGTGATTTTTAATCGGATTGAAACTGATGACCTTCGACTTGAAAAGATTTCCTACGATAAATACGCATCGTAAAATGTGCAATTCTTTGATGACAGCCTTAATCATTCATGATCCTATCCATCGTATCTCCTGTATCGCGATAATATCACACACTTGTACCGCGAGAGGACAGATTCATGTTTTTGAATAGCACCTGGTGTGTAGAGTGTTCCTACATTTTCGTTCCGGGTCTCGTTGCTTTTTTAAAGGGGTCGTTTTTCTTATAACCTTTTTTTTTTGTTTACTGTGGCTGCATCTTGGGACCGACGCACGCACGTACTAACCTACAATCTATAGGGCCATGGGTTTGGTGTTGAAATTTTGGTTTCCTAAATCAAACACCCGGGCTTAGAAGTTTATCAAGTCATGACATAATGCGAAGACTACTTTGAAGCAGGTAACAACGTTGAGGTAATATAAGCACTAGGTGTTTAGTAAAAGATTCAGCGCAATGCCCCCATTTCCCAATCCCAAACCATATCACTACTGACTTATTTTTGTTAACTTAATTTTTTTTTGTTTGCGGTACCCGTGGCAAGATGGTTAGTGCGTTGGACTGTCATGCGAGAGGTCTTGGGTTCGATCCCTGCCTGTGATATCTAAAGTTCTTTCACGGGTACTGCCTCTTGCGAGGAATTGACATGAAAAGTGCTTTCTCAATCTATAGCCGTTCGGATTCGGCATATAAACTGTAACTCCCCGCCATCCCTGAGAACATTACTTGCACACAGGAATGGTTGAGAGTTGTAAGTCACTAGGCCCCAAGTTCTTTACGGATTATCTTAATATATAAAAATCCAGTGTCATATGTACGTTCCCAGTGAACTCTTCACCAAGTCAACCGATTTCGATGAAAGTTGTCATTTTATGTGTAATTTGGTCTAACTTGAGAAATAGAATAGTTTATATTTCGATTTATGGTCTTAATAATTTATAATTAACAACAAACTGCTTGTCAATGTCGATGTTTGTTATTAATCGTAAGTTTCATAAGTCTTAGGCTATATTTAGTACTAGATTACTATAGAAATTCCTATATTGAAACCAACCGAAGGTGTAAAAAATTAACCATAAAACGTCTTTCATCTAATACGCTGCGAAGAGTATTAATGATAATACAAAAAAATGTTTTCTGATTTAGTGATTTATGGTCGTTTCAATTAGCATGCTTATAACTTAAATATGTGTACCTATTTATGTCTACCCGTGCGAAGCCGGGACGGGCCTCTATATTGTATATATTATCTACACTTAATATTATAAAGAGGAAAGATTTATATTTTTGTATGTAACGAATAAACTCAAAAAGTACTGGACCGATTTTAATAATTCTTTTTTCATTAGAAAGCTACATTATCATTGAGTAACATAGGCTATATTTAGTACTAGATTACTATAGAAATCTTTAGAAATTCCTATTAAAACCAACCGAAAGTGTAAAAAAATTAGCCAAAAATGTCTTTCATCGCATACGCTGCGAAAAGTTATAATTATATGACAAAAAAATGTTTTCTAATTTAGTGATTCATGGTCGTTTTAATTATCATGCTAATAACTTAAATATCCTGTACCTATTTATTTATTTATATTCACCCGTGCGAAGCCGGGACGGGCCGCTAGTATATTTATATATTTTATATTTTTTTTTAATTTTATGCGTTAAATTTTGCAATACGGCACTTTCACTTTCGAATAAGCATTATATATTTGAGTAATAACCTCCAATAGATAATTAAATAATGTAAAGCAATTGACAGCCAATTTTTCTAACTTTTTCCTTAAGAAACATCGAAGATCTCCTGAACCATGATGTTTTCTTTGCTACATTAGATTTTGGGTAAAACCTTTCGGACCAAAACAATAAGTCGTATTGTAGTCTCAAATACAAATTCTAGTGTGCCTCAAGGTTATGTTTTGTCTCCCACTTTCTTTTTGATATTATGCAGTAACTTACTGCCTAAAAGTTCTTATAAATTTAATTTGTTTGTCACCCGTGAAGACTGCTGAGTACATTTAGCTTTTTATTATTGGTTCTTTAACTTCAAGTAGAAAGTTCTAGTGTAGCCTTTCTTAGAGCAAGAAATGCATATTACTCCAAATGAAGTATCAATTAAGTTTGATAATGCTCTTAGAAAATTTTAACAGTTATGGACTGAAAAAAATAAAGTCTGTGATTGTAATTTAAAGGTGGCCATTATACAAGGCTTTCATTGCATAGTACGATCTATAAGGTTTTTACTGCAGTTCTCTTGAACAGACTATCAACTTGGTTAAAAAAAAAAAACAACATCATAAATGAATTTCAAGCTGCATATAAAAACAACTATTCTACTATGAAATTTATAATCTTTCTTGCATAATTCAACTTCAACTCAACGTGGGCGAGACAATTGCGTCGAACAATCAACAAAGTTTAAAATATACAATGCTGCTTGAAAAGCTTTTATGTTGTATTGTGCTCAAATTTGGGTATACCGCGAGTTCTACGACTACCAAATCGAAAAATTACTAACTTACTTAAGTTGGCGCTACAGTCCTGTGTGAACTAGGGCCTGACCCAACAGCTAGATATTTCCAGTTTCGGGCTCCAAGTTTGGTGAGATCATTTTCCACTCGTGCGGGCCACCTGATTCGCTGTCTTCCTGTACTGCGCTGTCCTGTGGGTGTGGATTCGAAGACTTTCCGGGCCGGAGCATTGGTTTTCATGCGCTCTACGTGACCCAGCCATCCTAGTCGTTGGACTTTTCCCTTGTAGCGTAGTCTACGTGCGTCGCTGCACAGCCCGTACAGCTCGTCATTCCATCTTCTCCTGCACTCACCTTCTATGCTTACGGAACCGTACATCACACGAAGAACTTTCCTCGCGAAACGACCCAAGGTGCTTTCATCCGCTTTTGTCATAGTCCATGTTTCTGCATCGTATAGCAGGACGGGGGGAATGAGGGTATTATATAGGGACACTTTGGTTGCTCTAGGGAAGACTTTACTGCTCAATTACTTTCTTAGCCCAAAGAAACAGCGGTTAGCAAGAGTAATTCTTCGTTTGATCTCAGTGCTAGTGTTGTTTTCTGTGTTTTTAGCGGAGCTTAGGTAGACGGAGCCCTTGACTACCTCAAAGTTAAGTCTGTCGATGGTGACGTTTTGACCGAGACGTCGGTGATGTTAGTCCTTTCTTGACTTACTTTGTTTTCCCTCATTAACCGCTTAACCCATTTTAGCCTCCTCAGCTTCAATACTCACAATAGACCCATTGATATCACGCTGAGTTCTTCCGATTATGTCAATGTCATCAGCATTTGCTAGTAATTGGACAAACTTTTGAAAGATAGTGCATCTAGAGTTTACGTGGGAGCTCTGCACTATTCTTTCAAGCATGATGTTAAAGAAATCGCATCCATTTATCCATCCATTCATTTATTGACGAGTCCACTGAGGTGAAAATGTGCCTCATGACTGTAAGTTAATTTCCTTCGAAAATTGATCATCCACTGTTGCCATTTTGACCATGGTTCAAATTGTGTTAGTCTGAAATTGAGAAATGTCAAATGAAATGCTGAAAAACATTAATATGTGGTTGAAATTCAACATCCAAATTCAATAATCACACTTTACAACAAATTAAAATAAATAAATTAGGTGGCGCAACAGTCCATGAAGAACCAGGGCCTAGTGACTTACAACTCTCAACCATTCCTGTGTGCGAGTAATGTTGTCAGAGATGGAAGGCAGCATCCGTGAAAAAAAGTTAGGTGGCACAGGCAGGGAATGAACCCAAGACCCCTTGCATGACAGTCCAACGCACTTTTTTTTTTTTAATTCATTTTTATTTATTATTTCTTAAAACTATCTTAAAGCTAGACGAAAATTCATAAAACTAGCATAATTATCCATAACTTACAACTAACTTACTGGTCCCATACGGACACTCTAAGTTCAACAATAGCCGCGTTTTATTATCACCATGATCTGATCCGGATCAGATCATGATAATAAAGCTTCTCGCTTTCTATTTAAAAAATATTTTATTTCAGTCAAATGAAAATGTTTATATGGCAATACAGGTTTTATTTAATTTGTTTGCAATGATACCAACATTTACATGTGAAATTACAATGATAAAGCGCTCCTTGTTGTGAAAAAAAGAATTAAATTTTGGATCTCAAATTGAGATCCAAACACAAAGCTTGTGTTGTTGTTATACATGTAAATCCAAGATCCAGATCAGATCATGGTGATAATAAAACGCGGCTAATAATACTTAATTCTAATGCCTTTTTTATTCATTAGACAATAAAAAAAAAACTAATATCAATATCCTTTTTTATTTTTACTTACAAACTACTTAAAATTAGGTCCTTAAATAAAACTTAAAACTAACTTAAACTACCTATTCTTGTATAAACTACTTAAAACTAGAACAACCACAACAGCAAATCAAACTATGTACATAACATTTTTTGTTTTTCATATTTTGTTGTCCTTTTTTTCCATGTTTTTTTTTTTTTTTTTAAATTATATTTATACCTACCTATTTTTTTCTTTTTTGTGCCACCATACCTATTCTACTTAAAACTAAACCCTAAAACTATAAAACAAGTATGTAATCCGGCCAAGGCTTAAAACCCCATACCGACTACCCACTATCAAGTGCCACCAAAACTGGTTCACCCTTTCTGTTCGGTCCCGTTCGGACACAGCGGAACTGCCAATCTATCCTGTATCAGACCGCATCTATCTGAGAAGAGGAATGCTTCTGGTGGAATAAAGCCGCTCAAGCGCTCTTAAAATAGTCGTCGTTCGGATAGAACGCCCCGAAAATTAAATTGTTGGTCGAAGACATAGCTCTTGCAATGTGATCTCGAACGAGTTTTATCACGAAATTGTCAATTCTGTTTATTCGAGCCCCGTTGTACAGGACCTCGTTGGAATAGTAATGCACGTAAGAAAATTCGGTTGTTCGATATAAGCCGGTAAAGCGTCGTTAACACTGCCGCTCGAACACCTGAAAATTCTCCATCTGGGAAGGGGCAACGTTGAACCACATAGGACAACCATAAACGATCATCAGCCGTATGAGGGCCATGTTGCAAATTACCTTTACTCTGGGGTCAAGCCGACTGCTGATGTAAAACAGCCGTTTCGTCAGAGCGAAGGCTCCTCTGGCCCTGGTCAGATCAACAGTCCAACGCACTAACTATCAATTATCACGCTACAACAAATTACTAAACCTAAAAAAGAGGCTGGGATGCGACCCACACTGATAACTTCCCATCCCGTCTGTCTATTTGTCTTGCTTAAAAGTTTGTCTATATGTATCAATTTTCACCAAATTTGCGTACTATTTTTTGTAGATTTTATTTTTTATAAAAAAGCGGACTGTTGGATTTTTATAAAACAAATTACTGAATATCGAAAACAATATTTTCTGTGAAATGAAATAAGTTTGAAGCCAATATTTGTAATTTTTGAAAAGCTATTTGAGTCGAAAGTAAATTTTTACAAGTTTTAGTATTGTTTTTTTAGGTTTTTATTTTTTGTAAAAAAAACTGTCTATTCGATTTTTCTTAAAATTGTATCAAAAGTTGAAAACAATATTTCTTATAAGTTAAAATTAGTTAGAAGCCATTATCTCAAATTTTTGAAAAGATATTTGAGTCGAAAATCAATTTTTACCAACTTTTGTTAATTTTTTTTCGGGTTTTAATTTTTTGTAAAAAAAATGTCAATTTAATTTTTTTTCAAAATTTTACTGAATGTTGACAACAATATTTTTTGAAAGATAAAGGTAGTTTAAAGCCAATATCTCAAAGTTTTGAAAAGATATTTACGTCGAAATACAATTTTTACCAACTTTTATTAATTTTTGTTTAAGGTTTTTTTTTTGTAAAAAAAACTGTCAATTCGATTTTTCTCAAAATTTTTCCTATCGTTGAAAACAATATTTCTTATAAGTTAAAATTAGTTAAAAGCAATTATCTCAAATTTTTGAAAAGATATTTGAGTCAATAATCAATTTTTAACAATTTTTGTTAATTTTTTTGCCGGTTTTTAATTTTTTTGTAAAAAAAACTGTCAATTCGATTTTTTTCAAAATTTTACTGAGTGTTAATAACAATATTTTTCGAAAGATAAAAGTAGTTTAAAAGCCAATATTTAAAAGTTTTAAAAAGATATTTGAGTTGAAAATCAATTTTTTCCAACTTTAAAAACATTTTTTTTTTGGGTTTTTATTTTTTGTAAAAAAACTGTCAATTCGATTTTTCTCAACATTTTTCAGAATGTTGAAAACCATATTTCTTATAAGATAAAATAAGTTTGAAGCCTTAATCTAAAGTTTTTGAAAAGATATTTGAGTCGAAATTCAATTTTTACCAACTTTGAGTAATGTTTTTTTTAAGTTTTTATTTTTTATAAAAAAAACTGTCAATTAGATTTTTCTCAAAATTTTATCAGATGTCAAAAACATTATTCTTTGTTGCACAAAATTGTTTTGGAGATGAAATCATATTTTAGTCGTAAAATTTTCGAGGTGACAAATTTTTTTCAGTTTTTTTTTATTTATAAAAAAAACCGTTAATTGGATTTTTTTCCAAAAATATACTTCTTTTGTATCACGCCACAATATATAATATAAAATTCAATTTAAGTCTCTGGCGTCATTGGTTCATGAGATATTTTGGGTTAACCAAAATGTTCACCTTTTTTTAAATTGCTGTGGTAAAAAAACCACCCACGCAATTTTCTTGAGAGCCCTTTCTGCATCTTCCTGCCTTATTATCTGTATAACAAAATTTATTTGAAGTCGATATCTCTGGTTCTTGAGCTATGGACGATGAAAAAAACGTCGCGAACGTACGGACGTACGGACATACGGACGTACGAACGTACGTACACTACACACGCACGCACAGACATCTTTCTAAAAATCTTTTATTTCGACTCTAGGGACCTTGAAACATCGAGAAATGTCAAAATTTTCAATTTGACAAATCGGACCCATTACAATAACTTCCAATGGGAAGTTAAAAAAAAACTAAGATTGATTGAATTAAAATCTATTTAAAATTCATATACCCATAAGTTTATATTACAGAAACATTACAATCGGAAATTTTAATGCAATCACTTTTATTTTTTAAATTAAAATATATTGCCAACACACTTAGACTCACTGCTGCAGCGCTGTGTAGTATGCTGTTCAGCGCACAGGTCATATTATGCAGATTACCATCATGTTCCCCAAGTTGGTGATTTATTTTCAAGGTGTCACTTTATGTGTAGCTCCAAAGCTTATAGCTGGGTAAATGTTATGATACCTATTATAGACATACAAATACGAGTCGAGTAAATATGCAACGATATGCATTTGCATAATCTCAAATCCCAAGTTCGCAATAAAATTTTGTTCCACGCAATCTATTAGAATAATTGAAAACAAAAATAAACGCACACTCTATCTAATCAATTTTAATGGCATTTCACTCTCTAGAAACGAAACTCCCACCGCGTCCCTATCACACTCTCATTCCATCCCTCAAAAAACAACCATAATTCACTCTTACCTCGCATACATTAATACAAAATTCACATAGAAATTATAGGAGTACACTCGAGGCCTATAGAAATAGATATACCAGAGCCAGAGCAAAGTGAGAATGAACCTCTAAATTACATAAACAAATTGCAAATTTAAAACCTTTAGCCCAGCTCAGCTCAGACCAGAGCACCAGCGGTGGCGGCTCGATACTACATATTCATCCCAAAATGCAAAAAATAAAATTTTAATTCAATTCAGTTCTACAACCCCCCGCTCCCACAAACATATATCCACCCACATACATATATATAAATACATACATATATGTTCGATTTTATGTGTATTCATTTTTTCCGACCTAACTATCTGCATGTTGCATTATGTGGGAAATGACCCCTGGGGACTTTATAAGGGCCATCGCCATGTTGCTACACCTTCTCCCGTTTATACGTAGAGCCGAATTCAATTATTGCCCTGCTATATAGAGTTCCATTTTCAGGGAACTCTCCCTTGCCCGTCCTATTGCATCAGCATCCGCATCAGTATCAGGCGAAACGCCAGGCACTCGCTTGGTTGCTGCAGCTTTTTGAAAAACCTAGGTTCTGTTTCCAACGACCAATTCAATTAGTTTCAGTAATTTTTGTTTTAGAATTGTAGCTAATTGTTTTTCTAACACACAGGACGATTATAGGTAAAAACTTTTGGTGTTTTTTTTTTTAATTATTTTGTTTCTATATTTTTCAAATTAAATTATGGGCTGTTATTGGGTTGAGTCTTAGAACTTAGAAACCGCAGAATTTAATAACTGCATCAGCATCAGCATCATCAGGAGGGTAAATAATTCTATGCTCAAATTAGTGACCTTATAGCTTGAATCTAGCATCTCTTCAATTTAGGTCTCTTTGTGTGTATTTTTTGTAAGGACAAAGTTAAATTATACTTTTGAGTGCTTTACCTCTAATTCCGCACTTCACCTGAAGTACTCGTAAATGTTATGCCAAGTTGAGTTTGAAAGGAGAAAAAGAAATAAATAAAAGGAACTTGATATAAGAATGAAAAATTGGTTTTAATTTGAATGCAATTAAAATGCAATTAAGCGTGACTGGGTTGGGCTGGACTGGGCTGGGCTGGGCAGTGGGCACAAGACACGAAAAGAAGAAGCGAGACAGAGGATGCGGAAGAGAAAGGTTTTGCGAGATCTTGGCATTGGGAATAATTTAGCTCGTTATGCAGACTTTTTCTTGTCTATATTATAGGGATGTGCATATTTCTAAGATACTTTTTGCATCCATTTTTATTTACTTTTAAAATCTTTCGTTTTTTAAAATTATAGAGTTATGTATATATCCTATCCATGGTCTCATAGAAAGTATACAAAGATGTGTTCGTTTACACAAACAAAAAAGAGGCTGGGATGCGACCCACAGTCCACACTGATAACTTCCAATGCCGTCTGTAGATTTGTCTTGCTTAAAAGTTCGTCTATATGTATCAATTTTTACCAAATTTGCGTACTATTTTTTGTAGATTTAATTTTTTTATGAAAAAATTGACTGATTTTTATAAAAAATTACTAAATATCGAAAACAATATTTTCTGTGAAGTAAAATAAGTTTGAAGCCAATATTTATAATTTTTGAAAAGCTACTTGAGTCGAAAGTAAATTTTTACGAAGTTTTAGTATTGTTTTTTTTAAGGTTTTTATTTTTTTGTCAATTCGATTTTTCTCAAAATTTTACCGAATGTTGAAAACAATATTTCTTATAAAATAAAAATAATTGGAAGACATAATCTAAAATTTTCGAAGAGATATTTAAGTCGAAAATCAATTTTTACCACCTTTTATAAATTTTGTTTAGGTTTTTATTTTTTGTAAAAAAACTGTCAAATCTATTTTTCTCAAAGTTTTTCTTAATGTCGAAAACAATATTTCTTATAAGTTAAAATGAGTTAGAAGCCATTATCTCAAATTTTTGAAAAGATATTTGAGTCGAATATCTATTTTTACCAACTTTTGTTAAATTTTTGTTGGGTTTTTATTTTTTTGTAAGAAAAACTGTCAATAAGATTTTTTTCAAAATTTTACTGAATATTGACAACAATATTTTTTAAAAGATAAAAGTAGTTTGAAGCTAATATCTCAAAGTTTTGAAACGATATTTGAGTCGAAAATCAATGTTTACCAACTTTTATTATTTTTATTTTTTTAAAGTTTTTATTTTTAGTAAAAAAACTGTCAAATCGATTTTTCTCAACATTTTATTGAATGTTGAAAACAATATTTTTTATAAGATAAAATAAGTTTTAAGCCATAATCTCAAGTTTTTGAAAAGATATTTGAGTCGAAATTCTATTTTTACCAACTTTGAGCAATGTTTTTTTTAGGTTTTTATTTTTTATAAAAAAACTGTCAATTAGATTTTTCTAAAAATTTTCTCAGATGTCAAAAACATTATTCTTCGTTGCACAAAATTGTTTTGGAGATGAAATCATATTTTAGTCGTAAAATTTTCGAGGTGACAAGTTTTTTTTTTAGTTTTTTTGATTTATAAAAAAAACTGTTAACTGGATTTTTTTACCAAAATATAATTGTTTTGTATCACGTTAAAATATATAATATAAAATTTAATTCAAGTCTCTAGCGTCATTAGTTCATTAAATATTTAGGGTTAACCAAAATGTTCACCTTTTTTTAAACTGCTTTGGTAAAAAAACCACCCACGCAATTTTCTTGAGAGCCCTTTCTGCATCTTTCTGCCTAATTATCTGAATAACAAAATTTATTTAAAGTCGATATCTCTTCTGGTTCTTGAGCTATGGACGACGAAAAAACGTACGAACGTACAGACGTACGAACGTACGTACACACGCACACACATACATCTTTCTCAAAATCTTTTATTTCGACTCTAAGGACCTTGAAACGTCGAGAAATGTCAAAATTTTAAATTCGACAAATCGATCCCATTACAATAACTTTCTATGGGAAGTTAAAAAATAACCAGAAATCATGTACAACACTCTTCAAAGAGGACAGAACTCAAGGAAATTCCAAGAACATTGTTTTATCAAATCCAACTTTCAACTTTCTAAATTTGACAGTTAATAGTGGCATCCATGTTGTTTAAGCTTCATCTCTGAGCAGAGAACTGTCAAAAAAAATCTGTTCAGAAATATCTTAGCGATCGATTTGTGTTTCTTTTTCCAATCACAGCTAGCTCGGAGCGTTCTCTATAAGCTTTAAATAAAATGACTGATCAAATGGAGTAAAAGTTTGAGCGTGGCAGACTTCACGTTTGTTACGTGTGGTATGAAAAAGACAGATGGACATTTCTTAAGCTATTGACATGAAATTTTCATTTCTACAAAAAACAATTCGGAGAGCTCTGATCAAACTCTGCTCAGAGCGTTATCAACTTATCATTGTGCTCAGACTCTGATCAGTGCTCTAAGCTTGGCGCTGAGCTTAAAAAGAAAAACGCGTATTGGTTGATTTTGATTTAAAAACATTTTGAAAATGCGAATTTGTTTTCACCAAATGGGTAACCTGTTCCGTGAAGTGACACGATGCATAAAATACTATGAAAAATTGAATGAAAAATTAAATTTAGCTGTGATTGAATTCACACCTATTTTTGGCGTCAAAAAGGATAAGAGAAGCTCAAATCATAGAAACTTATATACTGAATCTTTTGACGAAACCAAGTATTTTGTTAGCTTTTTTTATACTATAATTATAGTCATCAGTAACTGTTAACTTTGAGTTAAGTGCAACACCAAGTTCAGTGAAACTGGATTCTTTATTCAAACGTGACGAATTCAACTTATAGTCAACTTATGGCCTGAATTGGAAGATATGAATGTGGACGATATGTGCTTTCAACAGGACGCGACGACACGGTGCCACTTGTCATACAGCTAAGGAAACCAAAGATCTTTTTTGGGTGACAAATTCAATGACCGTGCTATCTCATATGGTGGTGATCGCGATGTCAATTGACCCCCAAGATCATGTGATTTGACACCGTGGGATTTATTTCTTTGGGATTATTTGAAAGAAAAAGTGTACGTCGATAAGGTAGCAACAACCAGGGCCGGCCCCAGCCAAACTAGCGCCCTGTGCAAGATTTGTAGAAAGCGCCCCTTTTTTATATTTTTACACACAAACTGATACACATGCATAAGCCTTTTCCACATTACCCAGGAGGTAGATATTTCTATAAGGGCTTCATATATTTCTTCTAAATTTGTTTTTTTAAGGCCTCAATGCATCTAACCTGCTCTCCCATCTTGTCTCAGAAAGGGGTTTCAAAGTAAGACTTGGAATTTTTTTCTTATAAATATCCCACCTCGTTGTGGAATTTGAAAAAAAGTTATACAAACATTGAATTGTATCGAAAAATTTAACTGCATATAATGAGCACCGAGCAGCATCATTAACCACTAAATTTAAGGAATGCGAGCAACATGGAACAAAAAATGCTCTTGGTTCCAGGGTTCGAATTCGATTCTGAACACCCGCTTCTTTTCCTTTCATATTCGAACCATTATCATAACTTTGGCCTCGACAGTTACTTATTAAAATTCCATGTAATTCAAGTTTGTCTAAAATCAACTGAGTCAGTCCCATTCCGGTCTTGTCTTCCCCCTTCAAAAACCCTAAGAAATGCTCATTCACTGTAAAAGTTTTCTGATTATTATGTACAAACCTAACGACAATAGTAACTTGTTCTACGCGACTTTATCGGTTGTAGAGTCTACAATAATTGAAAAATATTTTGCTTCTTTAAGCATTGAAACAATTTTAAAATCCAGTTAACAGTTTTTTTATAAATCAAAAAAACTGAAAAAAAAATTTGTCACCTCGAAAATTTTACGACTAAAAAATTATTTCATCTCCAAAACAATTGTGTGCAACGAAGAATAATGTTTTTGACATCTGATAAAATTTTGAGAAAAATCTAATTGACAGTTTTTTTTACAAAAAATAAAAACCTAAAAAAAAAATTAATAAAAGAAGGTAAAAATTGATTTTTGACTCAAATATCTTTTCAAAAATTTTAGATAATGGCTTCTAACTCATGTTAGCTTATTAAAAATATTGTTTTCAACATTAGGAAAAACTTTGAGAAAAATCGAATTGACAGTTTTTTTTACAAAAAATAAAAACCTAAAAAAAATGTATAAAAGGTGGTAAAAATTGATTTTCGACTTAAATATCTTTTCGAAAATTTAAGATTATAGCTTCCAATCAATTTTATCTAATAAGAAATATTGTTTTCAACATTCGGAAAAATTTTGAGAAAAATCGAATTGACAGCTTTTGTACAAAAAATTATTAACCTAAGAAAATTTAACAAAAGTTGGTACAAATTTGCTTTCGACTCAAATATATTTTCAAAGATTTGAGATAATGGCTTCTAACTAATTTTAACTTATAAGAAACATTGTTTTCAACATTCAATAAGATTTTGAGAAAAATCGAATTGACAGTTTTTTTTTACAAAAAGTAAAAACCTAAAAAAAAACAATACTAAAACTTTGTAAAAATTTACTTTAGTAATTTTTTTATAAAAATCCAACAGTCCGTTTTTTCATAAAAAAATAAAATCTACAAAAAAAAGTACGCGAATTTGGTAAAAATTGATACATATAGACAAAATTTTTAAGCAAGACAAATCGACAGACGGAATGGGAAGTTATCAGTGTGGGTCGCATCCCAGTCTCTTTTTGTATTTTGAAATTGACAAGTGTCATTGTTTCATATTTTTTCCATAATTCCGATCTTTTTTAGCCAGCGATTGAAAATCACGAATTATATGTTAAATGGTTCCAACAAGACAGTGTAATAAGCCATACATTACGACCAAATAATGCACACGGTCAAAGCATTTGACCCTTTTACATTATTTTTATTGACTATAAAACGTTGATATCTGTAAAGATATTCCAAGTCCTCTTCGATTTTTCCAGAAAATAATACGCAACGATTAAGGAAAAACAAATACAACTAAAAGTTTATTCAATGAATATCTGATAAGAAATGAAAATAAATTATGCATTTAATAGAGTAGACAAATGATCAAACTACTATGATTGATTTAAAAAAAAAAAAAAAAAAAAAAAAAAAACAAGTGTTGTGTGATACAGTAGTGTAGTAGGTACATAATAGAAAGAATGTATACAAAACTCTATATTTTCAACAATTTTTCTATGGAGTTATTCAAAAGGCCATGTTTAATGTTTATACAAATAACCTCCGAAGCCTATATATGTATGTACGTACTTACATTCAAGTTATAGCCGAAAAAACCTAGAATGTTTGAAAAAGGGGTTAACATTTACCTCAAAAGAACCGCATGCTGCAAAACTTCTTGATTATTTACTACCATTAGGAAGTTACTGTATTTTTCAGATTTGTCGAATTGAAAATTTTGACATTTCTCAACATTTTAAGATCCCTAGAATATAAATCAAACGTTCTTTAGAACAGAAACTGATATTAAAATCAAACTTATTTTATTATATGCAAAAGTATCTTGAGAACAAACAAAAAATTGCCTTCAAATTTTCTTTATCTTAAACAAAATGTTTTTGTAAAATATTTTTTATAACATTTTTTATAACAAAACATCAACAGACGAGTACAAATGAAAGTAATCAGCGTAGATCACGTCCTACCCTCTTTTTCAAAATAGTAAGGAACAAATGAAAGACCCTGTTTAAGTAGTTGTTTAGTATTTAATTGTTGTTTAACCACCAATAGTTATACTTCTCTTACTTGTTTAAACCTTAAGAATGTTTGCTACTAACTTTTTAACTCCTATATAACAAAAGGATCCAAAATGCAAGAAGTCATGAAAGCTAAAACTATTTTATTCTGTCCTTCCGTTTTGTTATAAAATTTAGAACTTCCTAAACATTCCTAAACTCAATTCTTTTGTCAAAACCCAAAAAAAAATCCAAATCGAAATAATTTCTTTGTTGAAAAGAAATTTAAAAAAACGCCAGAGATAGCCAACAGGCTGAAAAAGAAACCCATAAGGAAGCTCAACTCTAAAGGTCACCCATAACAATAAGATGATGACGAAAAAAAAAAAGAAAACAGATAGGTAACTGCGGTTACACCTAAGATACCAAATTTATCCCAATTAACCTAAAGACCTTGTAATCCTATGAGATTTCCTATTTAACTTTTCCCATAAAAAACAAACCAAGTGGCCGAAGAAAAAAGTCTTCAAAATACTCATTTAACTCCACGTCGTCGTCGTCGTCCTTACCATCACCCCCGATAAAAAAATTGAAGGGCTTTTCGGTGCTGAAGTGGTATGGTTTGGTTGTGCCTCGGCCTTCATCAGTTCAGTTTAGGTATGTATATGTAGGGTATAAGTTGGGGTATACATTTTCTAAGGGTTACGCTTCAAGTGGTACGATGCCGTATGGTGGCAGCGGATGTTGTTATGCGATTGTCCTTGTCAGTGACGGTCGTTCAATATTTATAACTTTAATTCCAAAAACCAGATTACGAAACAAAAATTTTTCAAAAACGAAACACACCCTCGAACATTTTATAATGATATTATTCGGTGTCAAGGCGGCATTTATTTGGTTTTTGAATTTTTCCAGTTTTCATATTCGAATGGTTTTTATGCTGCCACAAGTAGGTATAGGGCGGGAGGCATGGTGTTGGCGGTGGTGCCCAAATAGCCATTTGGTGGCATTGTTTCTTTGGATAATTTAGTTTTATTGTTTTTATTGCTCGAATTAGCATAAGATTGCGATTATATGGGATTGAAGTGTTGCGGCAAAGGCAGCGGCAGCGGCAGCAAAAAGTAAGCTCTGTAAATTTTTAGTTGGATTTTGGATGGATGTAAGGGAGGCAGCGTAACAACAGAGGCAGAGACAGTGCGTGATGTTTTAGAGAGGTGAAAAAGTATTTTATTTAAAATGCACGTTTAGTTTTTGTCTTATTTGTGGAAAAAATGCGAATATACTCGTATAAATAAATTTCAAACCCGATTAAGTAAATTTTGAATCAAATTGTGCTCAACTTAAGGGCGGAAAAGATAATATGATAAGAGCAAAGTTGTTTAACAACGTTAAAGCCAATTGAGTTTGAAATGCTTTCAATTTACTTACTGTAGACATTGTCCTTAACCGACTTTTGAATTTTAAAAACTTTTTCGTCCGCTGTTCTTTTGGAGGCATGACGCCAAACAGGTTTGCCAGTATGAATTGAGTTGAATCAGTTTTCATAATACAAAAAGCGGTTGAAGTCACATTTGACTATCAATTATCACATTAGCCGATTCCACCCCTACAGTTCAACTAAATTTAAAACTTGTGTGGCAAGTGACACCGTTCTTTGAAATCGTCTACATCCATATCTTCCAATTCGGGTCATAAGAAGTTCGTTATCATCTCACGATAGCGAACACCACCAGTTACTGCCTGACCGGCCTCATTTTGAAAAAAAAACGGCCCGATGAAGCCGCCAACCCATAAACCGCATTAAACAGTCACTCTTTGTCTTCGAATTGGTGTTTCGACAATCGCTTTTGGATCATCATTCGACCAAATGCGGCAATTCTGCTTATTGACAAATCCACTGAGGTGAAAATATGTCTCATCATTAAAAATGATTTTCTTCGAAAATTGATCATACACTGTTGCCATTTCTTGCAACCATTCTGACCATTGACGACCAGCCCCGTCGGGAGGGGGGAAAGGGGAGAACCCCCCGGGCCCGGGATTTTCTAGGGGCCCGTAAAATTTAAAGCAATGAGAATATACTCTATATTTATCATCAACATACCTATTTCCACTTATTTTTAGAGGCCCGAAAATTTAAAATCATTCATGCTTTCGCAATCGGGCCCCTGTTTGCAGGTTATCTGCCAATCTATCAGTCACAAGTTTGCCGATCTGGGCCCCTGATTATTATTGGCGTACATTTTTGTTAATATTTAATGGAAAATTGGGCAACTCTGAACTATTGAAAGAAAGTTATAATAAATAGTTTCGCTTTTATTTTTCAAATTTATTTTATTTTGAAAATGTTTAAAGTCAAAATAAGGGGCCCGGCAAATTAAAACAAAACACAAATATTTATTTCGGTTTCTGTTTTTATAAACTTTCTTTTCTTCTATTTTTGTTTGCTGTAAACGAAATTTTTGATTCGGGGACCGGAAAATCCCACCAGCAGGGGACTAGGAATACGAGGCGATGGAAATATTATTGGAGAGCCAAATAATGAACATTTTTTGGGCATTTTGGAATTAATTAGTCATTATGAACCCTTACTTCAGGAGCACTTGGAAAAAATAAGAATTTCACAACAAGAACACAAACGTTTGCAAGTCCACTACCTATCCGTTGAGATTCAAAATGAGTTCATTAAAATTTGTGCCCAACATGTCAGTTCAGCTATTTTGAAGGAGATTGAAAACGCCAAATAATTATAGCTACATGTCGATGCGACACCCGATTCAAGTCATGTGGAAGCGATATCTGCGCTTTGAAGAAAATGTGTTCATCATCCAAGAACGGTTTTTGGAATTTGTCGATTGCAACAAAAAAACTGGCACCGCAATAGCTGATTTGATCTGCGAAACATTGGCAAGGAACGAAATCCCTTTAGAAGACTAAATTGTGAACAAGGCTATGACAATGGAAGCAATATAAAAGGACAGTATAATGGTGCACAAAGTCATATTTTAAACAAAAATCGGAATGCCGTGTATTCACCATGTGAGGCTCACAGCCTTAACTTGTGTGGAGTCGATTCAGCGAAATGTACTGCCGCAATCACATTTTTTGGAGTTATTCAAAAGTATTTCAACTTGTTTAGCAGCAGTACCCAACGTTGGGAAATTCTTAAGAAAAATGTGCCCGGATCACTTCACAAACTTTCCGATACAAGATGGTCAGTTAGAATTGAGGCAGTGAAACCATCTGAAAAACCTTAGAACATCATTAGAAGCCTTAAGTGATATTAATTTAACTGCTGAAGCTCGAAGAGATGTAAATGGCGTTTTAAAATATATTCACAAATTTTATGCGTCCTGATGTCTTCGATTTGGTGCAAGGTTCTTAGCGCTATAAATGAAAGAAGTATCATTCTTCAAGCCAGAAACATGACTATTGACATTGAAATTCGAAATCTTGACAACTTGATCTCCGATTTGAACATTATTCGAAACGGATGGGATCAAATTTATCTGAATGCAAAGCAGTTGCTACTGGATTGGGGGATCTTCCAGAATCGTTCCCATTGAACCGAAAAAGGCAATTAAATAGACATTTTGGAGAAAATCGAGGAGCCGGAGTCAAATTGAAACAGACGAACAAACAAATTTCAAGGAAAACACCTTTTACGTCATACATTACATTTACATTTTCATTTTTATGGCAATTTTAAACAATGGACGATTCTATTTATTCCCAGAACTTGGAGACGATTTTCCCCAACATTTGTGTTTCTCTCCGTTTGTTTTCCACCATACCTGTAACCGTAGCTAGTGCCGAACGTTCATGTAGCGTCTTTGCCAGAACAAAGAATTTTCATCGTTCGTGCTCATCACAAGATCGTGTTTCTGGACTTGCTACACTATGTATCAAAGCACCTTTGGCAATGAAATTGAATTTCGATGTAATTATAAGTTGTTTTGCTGCTGAGAAAGCTAGGAGAGCTCGTTTGCAAAAAGAAATATTTCATTGAATGCAAACTAACTTTAATGAAAACATTGTGATAATATTTAAATATATAAAGTAAAACAATAAAGAGTATTTAATGCAAACCTTTTAAAATACATAGTTTTTTTTAAAGACAGATTTCAAATACTTTTACTTCGCTCTATTTTATTTTCATAGTAGGTAATAGATCTTCATGCTAATTTTTTTTTTTAAATAGTTAATCAACCAACCAACATGTCGTTGGCAATATCGAATTGAATGTATGATTCTGTTCGGAATCTGATCTACTCGCATGTAGAATTATTTTCTATCCATCTTCTATTTCAACTAAACTGGACTATACCCGTGAGATTGATTTGATGATTAACACTTTTTTTTCGGTTCACTTTGCAAATGAAAAATAATTATTTCCGTTAATTCCAACCAATTTCATGTTATTCGTAATTGAAATTATCACATACCATATCAGTAGGCATGAACTTTGAAAAAAAAAATGGTAAATAAGGGGGGCCCGAGATTTTTCCGCCCGGGCCCGGAATTCCTCTCGACGGCCATGTTGACGACGCTAGAAAAGGTCAAAAGGCTTTCGTGTTTGAGTCAATTGCACTTTATGAGCTTGTATATGCAAGTTTTTATGCATAATGTTCATCAACGACAAGCGTAAGAGGTGCAATGGTTGGACACGACGACAAGTTGAGGTGGACGGTTGGTTCTTCAGCCACACTATCGCAAACAGCAGCAATATTTTCTGCAGTAATTTTAAAGTTTTTGCGAGAATTTGCATGATTTAATTGACCGACAAAAAGTCCACCGATATGCATTTTGATTTGAACGCCCATATTAAGCTTGAATAACTTTAACACAGGACCCGCAGGACAGCGCAGTAGAGGAAGACCGCGAATCAGGTGGCGCGCACAAGTGGAAGGTGACCTCACCCAACTAGGAGCGTGAAACTGGAGACATCTATCTAGGGACCGAGCTAGATGGAGAAGTTTGTTAGGTGAGGCTCTAGTTCACACAGGACTGTAGCGCGTCAAAAACGTTGCACAAAATTATTTTGGAGATAAAATCATAAATACTTTAGTCGAATGAATGAATAAACTGAAAATATAATAACTAAAATAACAAGTAATTCAATTGCAATAACGTGTGTAGTCGTAATAGAAAAAAGAGGCTGGGATGCGACCCACACTGATTAAACTTCCCATCCCGTCTGTCGATTTGTCTTGCTTAAAAGTTTTTAGGTTTTCGTGTTGTTTTAAAAAAGTTGTCAGTTCAATTATTCTTAAAAATTTCAAAATTACCAACAATATTTTGAATATAATGAAATAATTTTATTTCAAAATCTAGTTTTGTTAACGAGAATTTTATATTTCTTATAATAAACGAATACAAATTGGATGAATGAAATTAATTTGACAGATATCGAGTACCATCAATTTTTACCAAAATTGCGTACTATTTTTTGTTGATTTTATTTTTTTATGAAAAAACGGACTGTTGGATTCTTATCCAAAAATTGCTGAATGTCGATAACAATATTTTCTGCAAGATAAAATAAGTTTGAAGCTAATATTTTTAATTTTTGAAAAGATATTTGAGTCGAACGTAAATTTTTACCAAGTTTTATTATTGTTTTTTAACTTCCCATAGGAAATTAATGTAATGTGTCCGATTTGTCGAATTGAAAATTTTGACATTTCTCGACGTTTCAAGGTCCCTAGAGTCGATTTTTAGAGAGATATCTGTGCGTGTGTACGTACGTTCGTACGTCCGTACTTCTGTACGTTTTTTTCGTCGTCCATAGCTCAAGAACTAGAAGAGATATCGACTTCAAATACATTTTGTTATACAGATAATAAGGCAGAAAGATGCAGGGCTCTCAAGAAAATTGCGTGGGTGGTTTTTTTAGCATAACATAGTAGTTTAAAAAAAAGGTGAAAATTTCGGTTAACCCTAAATATCTCATGAACCAATGCCGTTAGAGACTTGAATTAAAATGTATATAATATATATTGTAACGTGATACAAAACAATTATATTTTTGGGAAAAAATCCAATTATCGGCTTTTTTTATAAATCAACAAAACTGAAGACAAAAATTTGTCACCTCGAAAATTTTACGACCAAAATATGATTTCATCTCCAAAACAATTTTGTGCAACGAAGAATAATGTTTTTGACATCTGATAAAATTTTGAGAAAAATTTAATTGACAGTTTTTTTTTATAAAAAATAAAAACCTAAAATAAAAAATTAATAAAAGGTGGTAAAAATTGATTTTCGACTCAAATATCTTTTCAAAGCTTTAAGATATTGGCTTTAAACTACTTTAATCTTTCAAAAAATATTGTTGTTAACATTCAGTAAAATTTTGAAAAAAATCGAATTGACAGTTTTTTTTATAAAAAATAAAAACCTAAAATAAAAATGTATACAAGGTGGTAAGAATTTATTTTCGACTCAAATATCTTTTCAAAACTTTGAGATATTGGCTTTAAACTATTTTAATCTTTCAAAAAATATTGTTGTCAACATTCAGTAAAATTTTGTAAAAAATCGAATTGACAGCTTTTGTACAAAAAATTAATAACCTAAAACAAATTTAACAAAAAGTTGGTAAAAATTAATTTTTGATGGCTTCTTACTAATTTACCTTATAAGAAATATTGTTTTCAACGTTCGATAAAATTTTGAGAAAAATCAAATTGACAGTTTTTCTTACAAAACATAAAAACCGAAAAAAACAATACTAAAACTTGGTAAAAATTTACTTTCGACTCTAGCTTTAGCTTTTCAAAAATTAAAAATATTGGCTTCAAACTTATTTTATTTCACAGAAAATATTGTTTTCGATATTCAGTAATTTTTTTTTCTAAAAACCCAACAATCCGTTTGTTCATAAAAAAATAAAATCTACAAAAAATAGTACGCAAATTTGGTAAAAATTGATACATGCGCCAAAACGGCCTAACCCTCATTTTCAAAAAAATCAAACTAACTATGTAGATCGAACCGGAATCTTTTGAAATATATAAAAAAAAAATCTCCCTGTATTATCGTATAAAACTAGGTGAATTTTTATGGGGAAAACTGTTTTTCGTCTCTATGAAATTCAAAAATTGTTTTATGCCAAAACGGCCTAAGCTGCTTAGGCCACATTGAATTCTAGAATTTAAACAGTTGTGTGGGTTAGGCCAAAAACGCATTCTACATTTTAAGAGCAGGTATATTTTTTGAAAATAAATAATGTTAGCCAGTAGGTATTTAAAAGTATGCAAATAGTGCATCACAAATCGAAACGATTGAGTAGGCCATGAAATTCTTGTTTATTTGAAAATAATTTATTGGATAATTCTTTGCCTCTCCGCTTTTAGTTCATGCAATTCTTGTTTTGATGTAGACACGCTTGAAGCTTTAGTTTTTACTAGTTGTTCTCGATAAAAAAAGTTATTAATTTTTAAATAAATTCACTTGTTTGTCAAAGGTAAGTTCGTAAAATTTATTGAAGGATCTTTATTCAAATTGAAAATGTATTAGCTAGACAAAGAAATTGTACCTACGTGAAGAAGCATTTCTGAGGCTGACTCCATAAGTTTACAAGACTTTGAGGATTCTGGATCCGAGTACGCTCCTACACAAAGTGATTCATCAATTTCATCGCTTTCTTTTGAAGATACATTACCTAGGCCATTGGGAATAGAGTCCCAGATAGAATTACCAGAAAATGAAAGACGAATTGAATCAGCAGTTGAAGTTGAAAGCATAAATGAATTGAAAACACCTACGAGGAAAAGAATTGTCAACAAATCGAAATGGAAAAAACACGTAAGTAAAGTTCAGCGAAATTCAGGAAAATGTTATAAGACTGTAAAAGGAATTGTGAAGCCAGCTCGAACGCTAAATGCACTTGCATGTCCATGTCCGTTAAAATGTCATCAGCATTTCAGTGAGAGTATTTTGCGAAGTATTTTTGAAAATTTTTATAAAATTGCTGATCATGATTTGCAAAATGCGTATTTATGTGGACAAATTGGAGTTATTGAAACAAAAAGAGATCTTATAAGAAGTCTTTGGGCGAAAGCCGCAGATTTAGTACAAGAATTTACAAACTTCCTGGAGTCAACAACGTCGGAATGATTGTCTGCAAAAGGTTTTTTAAACAGATTCTACAGGTAACTGATGGTCGTATTACTCGTGCACTTAAGCATAGAACACCTGGAAGTGGATCAACAACACCGAATTTGGACCAAAGAGGAAGGCATCCACCTCATAACAAGACGACCGTTGAAGCTACAGAACTCGTGAAAGACTTTATTAACAAATTTCCAAGGTATAGCTCTCATTATTCCAGGCAAAAGAATATCCAAAGAGAATTTCTTGCACCGACCTTAAACATTTCTTTAATGTACGAGCTGTATCGTGGATGTGCAGAAAGGGATATTGTTTCAAAATTTGTGTTTACGAAAATCTTTTCAGAAAATTTTAATTTGCATTTTCGAGCTCCAGTTTCTGACAGTTGCAAGAAATGCGATTCTTTTAATGTAAAAATCGAGGTTGCAGATGATCCTTCTGAAAAGCAGAGAATAACTAGCGAAAGAGATTTACACCACCGAAAAGCTGAATCAGCTAGAAGTGGTATGCAGTTGGATTCGAAACTTAACAACAATGAATATGCAGTTATAGCTTTCGATTTGATGAAAACTCTGCCGACGCCAGTTATTTTCACAGGGGTAGCTTACTACAAGAGGCAGCTATGGACCTATTGCCTTGGTATTCATGACCTTATTACAAACAAATCGTTTATGTACACCTGGAATGAGGGAATAGCTTCACGTGGTCCACAGGAAATAGGGTCTTGCATTATGCATTACGTGAAAGCGAATGTCAAGTGTAAACACTTAATTATGTATAGTGATCAATGTGGTGGTCAAAATCGGAACATAAGAATGAGCACTATTTACACATACATGGTTAACAACTCTACCTTTGAAGTTGACCAGATAGACCAAAAGTTCTTAGTATCTGGACACTCATTCCTACCATGTGATCAGGATTTCGGTCTCATTGAAAAGGAAAAGAGATATTATAAGGACATTTTTACACCTAATGATTGGGATCATGTAATCATCACAGCAAAAAAAAAGCAGCCATTCCACTTAGTCAAAATGACAGCAGATGACTTTAAAAGCATTTCTTTGATCGAGAAACTAGTGACAAACAGAAAAGTATCCACGGACAAAAACTCGAAAGTTGAATGGCTTAAGATTCAATGGTTTCGTTTCCAAAATGAGAAGTCATTTAAAATTCAATATAAATACTCAAATAATGAAGATGTTTTATTTCAAGAAGTTGACATTTCAAAGCGGAACTCCAGTAAATTCGTAGATGTGGAATTGGAGCCACTATATCCTGGAGGAAGATTCATTGAAGCTGCAAAGTTTAAGGACCTTCAAGAACTCAAGGAATTCATACCTCCTATAATGCACTCGTTTTATAATAATTTAAAAACAAATACAAGAGCCGAAGATGAAGACATCCAGGAAGAAGAATGAAGATTTTCAATTAGTTTGTATAGTTTTTCAAAACGCTTTTATAATAATATTGGTATTATATAAATGGCCTAACCCTCAGTTGGTATCAATAACAAAATTTTAAATGAATTCCAAAATGGCCTAAGCCACTTTTTTTCTTATTTATTGTTTAAAACGCTCTTTCTGTTCGTAAATAAACGCATTACTATTAACCACAAACAAAAAAAAAAAAAACAAATAATATTCATCAAGGATTAATAAAAAAAATAAAATATTTTAAGAACATGTTTTTTTGTAATCCTGTTTTTCTCGGTACGATTTTTTTGGGCTTAGGCCGTTTTGGCGCTGAGCGCCTCACATATAGACAAACTTTTAAGCAAGACTAATCGACAGAAGGGATGGGAAGTTATCAGTGTGGGTCGCATCCCAGCCTCTTTTTTTTAGGTTTTTTTTTTTATAAAAAAACTGTCAATTCGGTATTTAAAATTTGACTAAATGTTGACAACAATATTTTTTAAATGATAAAACTAGTTTAAAGCCAATATTTGAAAGTTTTGAAAAGATATTTGTGTCAAAAGTCAATTTTTACCAACTTTTGTTAATTTTTTTTTTGATATTAATTTTTTGTGAAAAAAACTGTTAAGTTGATTTTTCTCAAAATGTTAATGAATATTAACAACAATATTTTTTAAAAGATAAAATTAGTTTTAAGCCAATATCTCAAGGTTTTGAAAATATATTTGAGTCCAAAATCAATTTTAACCAACTTTGAGTAATTTTTTTTAACGTTTCTATATTTTATGAAAAAAAAAACTGTCAATGCGATTTTTTTCAAGATTTTACCAGATGTCAAAAACGTTGCACAAAATTATTTTGGAGATAAAATTATTTTTTGTTCATAAAATCTTCGAGGTGACAAATATTTTTTGTTCAATTTGTTTGATTTATAAAAAAACAGTTAATTGGACTTGTTTCCAAAAATATATTTCGTTAGTATCGCGTCACAATATATAATATAAAATTTAATTCAAGTCTCTAGCGTTATTGGTTCCTGAGATATTATGGGTTAACCAAAATTTTGAGAGCCCTTTCTGCATCTTTCTGCCTTATTATCTATATAACAACATTTATTTGAAGTCGATATCTCTTCTGGTTCTTGAGCTATGGACGACGAAAAAACGTCGCGAACATACGGACGTACGAACGTACGTACACACGCACGCACAGACATCTTTATAAAAATCTTTTATTTCGACTCTAGGGACCTTGAAACTTCGAGAAATGTCAAAATTTTCAATTCGACAAATCGATCCCATTACAATAACTTTCTATGGGAAGTTAATAATTTACAATTTTCAATTACATGTAATTAGTATATGTGCTTTTTTTTCGATCACAATTAGAAGTAATTGAAATGTATAATTCTTCAATTTAAATTACAAGTAATTAAAATGTAGATACATATATGTACATATGTGCTCAACAACAATTGCGTGTAATCGCAATGGAAAAAAGTTGAAATTACTAAAAAAAAGCTAATGTTTGAAGATATTAAGCTGCAGGTTATACTCATATTCTCATAGGAGAGCTCGTTTGCAAACAGAAATATTTCATGGAATGCAAACTAACTTTAATGAAAACATTGTGATAATATCTTCTATATATATAAAAGAAAGTCGTGTTTGTTACAACACTTATAACTCGAGAACGGCTGGACCGATTGCCATGGTTTTTGATTTGTTGGATTTGTTTCCGTCCCGAATAGCAGAATACATCTTAAAAACAATGAAAAGCTTATGGCCTGGTTGCTGAGACCTTTAAGCCACAACTTTATTTTTTTCTGAAAACATCATGTGTGCGTTGTTTTAAACATTAATTTTCGAAAATTATTTATTAATTATTTAATTTTTAATTCCCGAAAATTGTCTTGATTTGTTGTCTATGATTTTTACCGCGAGTGCATATTTTAATAACAATGCCGCGTCCTAGAAGATCTAATCTTTCCCAGCGAAGCCGTAATGCAATTAGGCAACGGAATATCCCGAGTCAACTATATCTGATGGAGAACGAGAAAATGCACGAGAACAGCGCCGCGTTAGTATGGAGCAAAGAAGGGCCTTAATTCGTGCTTCTCAAACACAAGAGCAAAGAGAGGCAGCCCGTGAAACGGCTAGGTTAGAAACGAGAAATCGTCGAGCTTATCGTCGAGCTTATCGTACAGATGAACAGAGGAATAATCTTCGAAGTGCAAGAAGAAATGGTTCAAGTATTGATTTGAATCGAGCAGCGTTTCTGTATGATTGCACCATCGACTACAGCTTGCATCGTTTAGTTTGCATTGGTCCAATGGACGTTGTTTGCCAGCATTATGGAGCATTGAAGTTTTCTGGTGAAACGCCTGGTTTGTGCTGCCTTAGTGGTAAAGTGAAATTGCCATTATTGGTCCCGCCACCAGAGCCATTGTGCTCCCTGCTTTATGTCGAAACACTAGAATCACGACATTTTCTAGCAAATACTCAAAAATACAATGTCTGTTTCCAAATGACTTCATTTGGGGCGGAAATTATCGAAGAACACGGATATAATCCGACATTTAACGTAAATTACGTTAAAAACTTTATTTTCTATCATTGTAAAAAAAATCTGGAATTTACATAGTTTGTTAGATTTCTGTATTTGTCTCTGAAATAAAAATGGCATGTTATTATTTGAAAAAAAGTGTTAGTAAAAAAAGTGTTTGCAAATCTAACTATAACTATGGTTTTGACTTTACAGATTCAAGGCCAGATTTGCCATCGCATTGGATCATTGCAACCCATAGAAGATGCACAGCATAAATTCTTGCAAATATACTTCATGGGCAATATGGAAGAACAACTTGACCGGCGTCAAGGGATCAACACAGCTACGAAAAGAGCAATTCTCCAAGATCTGCAGCAAATGCTTCATGAACATCATGCATTGGTCAGGCTGTCAAGACTGCTTTAGAGCGCATGCCAAGTGATGACTATAAAGTTGTGATCAGAGCAGATAAAAGACCAGCTGGAACACATGAACGCACATTTAATGCTCCAACAATCGATGAAGTGGCAATCCTGATTGTTGGTGAAAACTTGGAAACACGTGATATTGTACTTACACGACGCAATACTGGGCAACTACAAAGAATATATGAAACACAACGTTCATATGACGCGTTACAATACCCGCTGATGTTTTGGCAAGAAGACGATGGATATCACTTTAATATCAAAATGATTAATCCATTGAATGGTAAGATCAATATTGTTGTTTTCATTTTAACTTGATATACATTTTATTCTGTTTGCTTTTAGTACTCAAAAAAAGTTGTAGTTTCTAATTTAGTAGAGAGTAGCTGTAAGAGTCGTTAACCTAGTACGGGTTCTAAAATACAATTTTTACTGCATTTGTTTCAGGTGAGGAAACTACCAAGAAGGTTAGTTCGATGAATTATTACGCATATCGTTTGATGATTCGTGAAAATTCTGACAATTATTTGTTGCGATTTCGTCGACTGCTTCAACAATATTGCGTTGACATGTACGTTCAAATCGAAACGGAGCGCCTGACTTTCATTCGGTTGAATCAAGCTAAATTGCGTTCGGAAGAGTATATCCATTTACGCGATTCAATTAGCACAGAAGGAGATTCAGAAAATGTTGGTCGATTGACTATTTTACCGGCGACATATATAGGTAGCCCGCGTCATTTGCATGAATATGCGCAAGATGCAATGACATATGTTCGTGATTATGGTCGGCCAGATCTATTCATTACATTTACATGTAATCCAAAATGGATAGAAATTATTCAATTACTGCTTCCCGGACAAACATCAAGTGATCGACACGACATCACCGCACGTGTTTTCAGGCAAAAAATTCGGTCACTAATGAATTACATTGTTAAGCAACACGTCTTTGGGAATACTCGATGCTGGATGTATTCAATCGAATGGCAAAAACGAGGCCTTCCGCATGCTCACATTCTGATTTGGTTAGTCGAAAGAATTCGGCCAGATCAAATAGATGACATCATATGTGCGGAGATTCCTGCTCCTGAAACCGATCCAGACCTACATGATGTTGTAGTCACGAGTATGATTCATGGACCGTGTGGCACTATCAACCGACAATCACCGTGCATGGTCGACGGCAAGTGTTCCAAACGGTATCCACGAAAATTGACGGCAGAGACAATTACAGGAAACGATGGTTATCCATTGTATCGGCGGCGTCGATCGCCCGATGATAATGGTAGAACTATCACAACTAAAGTGAAAGGAAACGATTTTGTAGTTGACAACAGTTGGATTGTTCCATATTCGCCACTTCTTTCCAAAACATTCAAAGCACATTGTAATGTTGAGTATTGCAATTCGGTAAAGTCAATTAAATAGATTTGCAAATATGTCACGAAAGGGAGCGCCATGGCGGTTTTTGGTATCCAAACATCCAATACCAACGATGAAATCACGCGCTATCAAGTTGGTAGATATGTCAACTGCAATGAAGCAATTTGGCGTATATTTTCATTCCCTATTCACGAACGTCATCCCACTGTTTTACATTTGGGGGTGCATCTAGAGAACGGTCAGAGAGTATATTTCACAGCGTCGAATGCTGCTCAACGTGCCGAAACACCTCCAGCGACAACACTGACCAGTTTCTTTGCGATTTGTTAAAGCGATCCGTTCGCACGAACTTTGCTTTACTCAGAAATGCCACGTTATTACACTTGGAACGCTACATCGAAGAAATTTCAACGTCGGAAGCAAGGCGATGCAGTTCCTGGTCATCCAGATATGCGTTCTACTGATGCTCTTGGTCGTATTTACACAGTTCATCCGAAGAATGATGAATGTTTTTATTTGCGGTTGTTGCTGGTACATGTTCGAGGGCCAACATCATTTGAATCACTACGAACTGTTAATGGTATCGTGTGCCCCACATTTCGTGCAGCATTTCAAGAGCTAAATTTGCTTCAAAACGATACTCATTGGGACACGACAATGGCTGAAGCAATTATTTCTGCATCCATCTCCAAGTCAGATACGCACATTATTTGCTATCATCATTTCAACATGCTTCCCATCGAACCCACGTGACCTGTGGAACAAATACAAAGATAACATGTCAGAAGATATTTTACATCGAATTCGCGTCAGCTCAAGAAATTCCGATTTTGAGGTGAATGAGGAGATCCATAACCAGACTTTGCTCTTGATCGAAGATATGTGTTACCTCATGTGCGGCAGTTTGTTAGTTAGGTTAGGAATGCCAGCGCCCGATCGCGGAATGAATGACGCATTTAATAGAGAATTCGAACGTGAACGTGAATATGATCCACATGAACTAATCCAATCAGTTCAAACGAATGTACCTCTGTTGAATCCTAAGCAGAGGGAAGTCTATGATACACTGATTAATGCAATTAATGATGGAAATGGCGGCTTTTTTTTTGGATTCTCCCGGTGGAACTGGGAAGACATTTCTCATGTCATTGATTTTGGCCACTGTACGTGCGAGATCCGAAATTGCAGTAGCAATTGCTTCTTCTGGAATAGCGGCCACATTGTTAGAGGATGCCGTACGGCTCACTCAGCGTTAAAATTGCCATTAAACCTTCAAACTACTGAACAACCGACATGTAACATTTCGAAACACTCCGCAATGGCCAAAGTTTTAGTAGCATCAAAAATCATCATATGGGACGAATTCACAATGGCGCACAAACGCGCATTGGAAGCACTAGACCGAACATTAAAAGATTTGCGCAATGACTCGAGATATTTTGGTGGTACAATGATTTTATTATCTGGCGATTTCCGACAAACACTACCAGTCATTCCAAGATCTACTGCTGCCGACAAAATAAACGCTTGCCTCAAAGCATCAAATCTGTGGCGATATGTAAAGAAACTTCAACTGTCTGTAAATATGAGAGTTGCATTGTTGAACGATTTATCTGCTGATGATTTCTCGAAGCAATTGCTAACTATCGGTAATGGCCGTGTTCCTGTTGACAAATCGAGCGGTTTGATTTCATTTCCTCCAAATTTTTGCAATTTCGTTTCATCAAAAGACGAGCTTATCAACAAAGTATTCCCGGATATCATTGCTAACCACAAAAATACTAAATGGTTAAGTGAGCGAGCAATTTTGGCCGCTAAAAATAAAGATGTAGATGACCTCAATTATATAATTCAAAATAAAATCATAGGTACTCTGTATTCATTCAAATCTATCGACTGTGTAACAAACGAAGAAGAAGCCACTAATTATCCAACTGAATTTTTAAACTCCTTGGATGTGCCTGGTTTACCACCGCACAATTTAAAACTTAAAGTTGGCTCGGAAGTCATCATGCTTAGAAATTTAAACCAACCAAAACTGTGTAATGGAACGCGTTTGGTGATAAGAAAACTGATGTACAATGTGATTCACGCGTCGATACTTAAAGGAAAATTTAAAGATGAGGAAGTTCTGATTCCAAGGATTCCGATGATCTCAACGGATATGCCCTTTGAGTTTAAACGAATTCAATTCCCGATTCGTCTTGCCTTCGCCATGACGATCAACAAATCACAGGGCCAATCCTTGACTATTTGTGGCCTCAATCTAGAAAATGCATGTTTTTCTCATGGTCAATTGTACGTGGCATGCTCACGTGTCGGCAAACCATCCGCTTTATTTGTTCTTGCGCCTGACCAAAAAAACAAAGAATGTCGTTTACCACAAAGTGCTTGAATGAAAATCCTATTAATGAATTAATCCGAGTTTTTCAATCATTTCTTTCTGACATCAGTTTGAAGTACTTAATTATTATTTTTTATTAACTTCCCATAGGAAGTTATTGTAATGGGTCCGATTTGACAAATTGAAAATTTTGACATTTCTCGACGTTTCAAGGTCCCTAGAGTGGAAATAAAAGATTTTTAGAAAGATGTCTGTGCGTGCGTGTGTACGTACGTCCGTACGTCCGTACGTCCGTACGTCCGTACGTCCGTACGTTCGCGACGTTTTTTTCGTCGTCCATAGCTCAAGAACCAGAATAGATATCGACTTCAAATAAATTATGTTATACAGATAATAAGGCAGAAAGATGCAGAAAGGGCTCTCAAGAAAATTGCGTGGGTGGTTTTTTTACCATAACAGTTTAAAAAAAAGGTGAAAATTTTGGTTAACCCTAAATATCTCATGAACCAATGACGCTAGAGACTTGAATTAAATTTTGTATTATATATTGTAACGTGATACAAAACAATTATATTTTTGGAAAAAAATTCAATTAACGGTTTTTTTTATAAATCAAAAAAACTGAAAAAAAAAATTTGTCACTTCGAAAATTTTACGACTAAAATATGATTTCATCTCCAAAACAATTTTGTGCAACGAAGAATAATGTTTTTGACATCTGATAAAATTTTGAGAAAAATCGAATTGACAGTTTTTTTACAAAAAATAATAACCTAAAAAAAAATAAAAAAAAGTTGGTAAAAATTGAGTTTTGACTCAAATATCTTTTCAAAACTTTGAGATATTGGCTTTAAACTACTTTTATCTTTCAAAAAATATTGGTTTCAACATTCAGTAAAATTTTGAAAAAAATAGAATTGACAGTTTTTTTACAAAAAATTAAAAACCGAAAAAAAAAATTAACAAAAGTTGGTAAAAATTGATTTTCGACTTAAATATCTTTTCAAAACTTTGAGATTATGGCTTCTAACTAATTTTAACTTATAAGAAATATTGTTTTCAACAGTAGGAAAAATTTTGAGAAAAATCGAATTGACAGTTTTTTTACAAAAAATAATAACCTAGCAAAAAAAATAAAAAAAAGTTGGTAAAAATTGAGTTTTGACTCAAATATCTTTTCAAGACTTTGAGATATTGGCTTTAAACTACTTTTATCTTTCAAAAAATATTGTTTTCAACATTTAGTAATATTTTGAAAAAAATAGAATTGACAGTTTTCTTACAAAAAATTAAAAACCGAAAAAAAAATTTAACAAAAGTTGGTAAAAATTGATTTTCGACTTAAATATCTTTTCAAAAATTTGAGATTATGGCTTCTAACTAATTTTAACTTATAAGAAATATTGTTGTCAACATTAGGACAAATTTTGAGAAAAATCGAATTGACAGTTTTTTTACAAAAAATAAAAACCTAAACAAAAAAATTAATAAAAGTTTGTAAAAATTGATTTTCGGCTCAAATAGCTTTTCAAAAATTAAAAATATTGGCTTCAAACTTATTTTATTTCACAGAAAATATTGTTTTTTATATTCAATAATTTTTTATAAAAATCCAACAGTCCGTTTTTTCATAAAAAAAAATAAAATCTATAAAAAATAGAACGCAAATTTGGTAAGAATTGATACATTTAGACAAACTTTTAAGCAATACAAATCGATAGACGGGATGGGAAGTTATCAGTGTGGGTCGCATCCCAGCCTCTTTTTTTTTTTATTTTTATTCTCATTCTGTATGTATGTTTTCATCATCATTCATCATAATAAAATACTTTTTTGTTTCTATCTATATAAATATATTATTTTGTATCATTGTTTTACGTTCATCAAAGCCTAAATTAGTTCAGCTAAAAAATAACACGACATTCATTGACTGTAAGGCGGTACGAAGTTCGCCGGGTCAGTTAGTTTTAATATAAAGTAAAACAATAAAGAGTATTTAATGCAAACCTTTTAAAATACATATTTTTTTTTAAAGACAGATTTTAAATACTTTTACTTCGCTCTATTTTATTTCCATAGTACGTAATAGATCTTCATGCTAGTTTTTTTTAAATAGTTAATCAACCAACCAACATGTCGTTGGCAATATCGAATTGAATGTATGATTCTGTTCGGAATCTGATCTACTCGCATGTAGAATTATTTTCTATCCATCTTCCATTTCAACTAAACTGGACTATACCCGTGAGATTGATTTGATGATTAACACTTTTTTTTCGGTTCACTTTGCAAATGAAAAATAATTATTTCCGTTAATTCCAACCAATTTCATGCTATTCGTAATTGAAATTATCATATACCATATCAGTAGGCATGAACTTTGAAAAAAAAAATGGTAAATAAGAGGGGGCCCGAGATTTTTCCGTCCCGGGCCCGGAATTCCTCTCGACGGCCCTGTTGACGACGCTAGAAAAGGTTAAAAGGCTTAAGTTCTTGAGTCAATTGCACTTTATGAGCTTGTATATGCAAGTTTTTATGCATAATGTTTATCAACGACGAGCGTATGAGGTGCAATTGTTGGACACGACGACGAGTTGAGGTGGACGGTTGGTTCTTCAGCCACACTATCGCAAACAGCAGCAATATTTTCTGCAGTAATTTTAAAGTTTTTGCGAGAATTTGCATGATTTAATTGACCGACAAAAAGTCCACCGATATGCATTTTGATTTGAACGCCCATATTAAGCTTGAATAACTTTAACACAGGACCCGCAGGACAGCGCAGTAGAGGAAGACCGCGAATCAGGTGGCGCGCACAAGTGGAAGGTGACCTCACCCAACTAGGAGCGTGAAACTGGAGACATCTATCTAGGGACCGAGCTAGATGGAGAAGTTTGTTAGGTGAGGCTCTAGTTCACACAGGACTGTAGCGCGTCAAAAACGTTGCACAAAATTATTTTGGAGATAAAATCATAAATACTTTAGTCGAATGAATGAATAAACTGAAAATATAATAACTAAAATAACAAGTAATTCAATTGCAATAACGTGTGTAGTCGTAATAGAAAAAAGAGGCTGGGATGCGACCCACACTGATTAAACTTCCCATCCCGTCTGTCGATTTGTCTTGCTTAAAAGTTTTTAGGTTTTCGTGTTGTTTTAAAAAAGTTGTCAGTTCAATTATTCTTAAAAATTTCAAAATTACCAACAATATTTTGAATATAATGAAATAATTTTATTTCAAAATCTAGTTTTGTTAACGAGAATTTTATATTTCTTATAATAAACGAATACAAATTGGATGAATGAAATTAATTTGACAGATATCGAGTACCATCAATTTTTACCAAAATTGCGTACTATTTTTTGTTGATTTTATTTTTTTATGAAAAAACGGACTGTTGGATTCTTATCCAAAAATTGCTGAATGTCGATAACAATATTTTCTGCAAGATAAAATAAGTTTGAAGCTAATATTTTTAATTTTTGAAAAGATATTTGAGTCGAACGTAAATTTTTACCAAGTTTTATTATTGTTTTTTAACTTCCCATAGGAAATTAATGTAATGTGTCCGATTTGTCGAATTGAAAATTTTGACATTTCTCGACGTTTCAAGGTCCCTAGAGTCGATTTTTAGAGAGATATCTGTGCGTGTGTACGTACGTTCGTACGTCCGTACTTCTGTACGTTTTTTTCGTCGTCCATAGCTCAAGAACTAGAAGAGATATCGACTTCAAATACATTTTGTTATACAGATAATAAGGCAGAAAGATGCAGGGCTCTCAAGAAAATTGCGTGGGTGGTTTTTTTAGCATAACATAGTAGTTTAAAAAAAAGGTGAAAATTTCGGTTAACCCTAAATATCTCATGAACCAATGCCGTTAGAGACTTGAATTAAAATGTATATAATATATATTGTAACGTGATACAAAACAATTATATTTTTGGGAAAAAATCCAATTATCGGCTTTTTTTATAAATCAACAAAACTGAAGACAAAAATTTGTCACCTCGAAAATTTTACGACCAAAATATGATTTCATCTCCAAAACAATTTTGTGCAACGAAGAATAATGTTTTTGACATCTGATAAAATTTTGAGAAAAATTTAATTGACAGTTTTTTTTTATAAAAAATAAAAACCTAAAATAAAAAATTAATAAAAGGTGGTAAAAATTGATTTTCGACTCAAATATCTTTTCAAAGCTTTAAGATATTGGCTTTAAACTACTTTAATCTTTCAAAAAATATTGTTGTTAACATTCAGTAAAATTTTGAAAAAAATCGAATTGACAGTTTTTTTTATAAAAAATAAAAACCTAAAATAAAAATGTATACAAGGTGGTAAGAATTTATTTTCGACTCAAATATCTTTTCAAAACTTTGAGATATTGGCTTTAAACTATTTTAATCTTTCAAAAAATATTGTTGTCAACATTCAGTAAAATTTTGTAAAAAATCGAATTGACAGCTTTTGTACAAAAAATTAATAACCTAAAACAAATTTAACAAAAAGTTGGTAAAAATTAATTTTTGATGGCTTCTTACTAATTTACCTTATAAGAAATATTGTTTTCAACGTTCGATAAAATTTTGAGAAAAATCAAATTGACAGTTTTTCTTACAAAACATAAAAACCGAAAAAAACAATACTAAAACTTGGTAAAAATTTACTTTCGACTCTAGCTTTAGCTTTTCAAAAATTAAAAATATTGGCTTCAAACTTATTTTATTTCACAGAAAATATTGTTTTCGATATTCAGTAATTTTTTTTTCTAAAAACCCAACAATCCGTTTGTTCATAAAAAAATAAAATCTACAAAAAATAGTACGCAAATTTGGTAAAAATTGATACATGCGCCAAAACGGCCTAACCCTCATTTTCAAAAAAATCAAACTAACTATGTAGATCGAACCGGAATCTTTTGAAATATATAAAAAAAAAATCTCCCTGTATTATCGTATAAAACTAGGTGAATTTTTATGGGGAAAACTGTTTTTCGTCTCTATGAAATTCAAAAATTGTTTTATGCCAAAACGGCCTAAGCTGCTTAGGCCACATTGAATTCTAGAATTTAAACAGTTGTGTGGGTTAGGCCAAAAACGCATTCTACATTTTAAGAGCAGGTATATTTTTTGAAAATAAATAATGTTAGCCAGTAGGTATTTAAAAGTATGCAAATAGTGCATCACAAATCGAAACGATTGAGTAGGCCATGAAATTCTTGTTTATTTGAAAATAATTTATTGGATAATTCTTTGCCTCTCCGCTTTTAGTTCATGCAATTCTTGTTTTGATGTAGACACGCTTGAAGCTTTAGTTTTTACTAGTTGTTCTCGATAAAAAAAGTTATTAATTTTTAAATAAGTTCACTTGTTTGTCAAAGGTAAGTTCGTAAAATTTATTGAAGGATCTTTATTCAAATTGAAAATGTATTAGCTAGACAAAGAAATTGTACCTACGTGAAGAAGCATTTCTGAGGCTGACTCCATAAGTTTACAAGACTTTGAGGATTCTGGATCCGAGTACGCTCCTACACAAAGTGATTCATCAATTTCATCGCTTTCTTTTGAAGATACATTACCTAGGCCATTGGGAATAGAGTCCCAGATAGAATTACCAGAAAATGAAAGACCAATTGAATCAGCAGTTGAAGTTGAAAGCATAAATGAATTGAAAACACCTACGAGGAAAAGAATTGTCAACAAATCGAAATGGAAAAAACACGTAAGTAAAGTTCAGCGAAATTCAGGAAAATGTTATAAGACTGTAAAAGGAATTGTGAAGCCAGCTCGAACGCTAAATGCACTTGCATGTCCATGTCCGTTAAAATGTCATCAGCATTTCAGTGAGAGTATTTTGCGAAGTATTTTTGAAAATTTTTATAAAATTGCTGATCATGATTTGCAAAATGCGTATTTATGTGGACAAATTGGAGTTATTGAAACAAAAAGAGATCTTATAAGAAGTCTTTGGGCGAAAGCCGCAGATTTAGTACAAGAATTTACAAACTTCCTGGAGTCAACAACGTCGGAATGATTGTCTGCAAAAGGTTTTTTAAACAGATTCTACAGGTAACTGATGGTCGTATTACTCGTGCACTTAAGCATAGAACACCTGGAAGTGGATCAACAACACCGAATTTGGACCAAAGAGGAAGGCATCCACCTCATAACAAGACGACCGTTGAAGCTACAGAACTCGTGAAAGACTTTATTAACAAATTTCCAAGGTATAGCTCTCATTATTCCAGGCAAAAGAATATCCAAAGAGAATTTCTTGCACCGACCTTAAACATTTCTTTAATGTACGAGCTGTATCGTGGATGTGCAGAAAGGGATATTGTTTCAAAATTTGTGTTTACGAAAATCTTTTCAGAAAATTTTAATTTGCATTTTCGAGCTCCAGTTTCTGACAGTTGCAAGAAATGCGATTCTTTTAATGTAAAAATCGAGGTTGCAGATGATCCTTCTGAAAAGCAGAGAATAACTAGCGAAAGAGATTTACACCACCGAAAAGCTGAATCAGCTAGAAGTGGTATGCAGTTGGATTCGAAACTTAACAACAATGAATATGCAGTTATAGCTTTCGATTTGATGAAAACTCTGCCGACGCCAGTTATTTTCACAGGGGTAGCTTACTACAAGAGGCAGCTATGGACCTATTGCCTTGGTATTCATGACCTTATTACAAACAAATCGTTTATGTACACCTGGAATGAGGGAATAGCTTCACGTGGTCCACAGGAAATAGGGTCTTGCATTATGCATTACGTGAAAGCGAATGTCAAGTGTAAACACTTAATTATGTATAGTGATCAATGTGGTGGTCAAAATCGGAACATAAGAATGAGCACTATTTACACATACATGGTTAACAACTCTACCTTTGAAGTTGACCAGATAGACCAAAAGTTCTTAGTATCTGGACACTCATTCCTACCATGTGATCAGGATTTCGGTCTCATTGAAAAGGAAAAGAGATATTATAAGGACATTTTTACACCTAATGATTGGGATCATGTAATCATCACAGCAAAAAAAAAGCAGCCATTCCACTTAGTCAAAATGACAGCAGATGACTTTAAAAGCATTTCTTTGATCGAGAAACTAGTGACAAACAGAAAAGTATCCACGGACAAAAACTCGAAAGTTGAATGGCTTAAGATTCAATGGTTTCGTTTCCAAAATGAGAAGTCATTTAAAATTCAATATAAATACTCAAATAATGAAGATGTTTTATTTCAAGAAGTTGACATTTCAAAGCGGAACTCCAGTAAATTCGTAGATGTGGAATTGGAGCCACTATATCCTGGAGGAAGATTCATTGAAGCTGCAAAGTTTAAGGACCTTCAAGAACTCAAGGAATTCATACCTCCTATAATGCACTCGTTTTATAATAATTTAAAAACAAATACAAGAGCCGAAGATGAAGACATCCAGGAAGAAGAATGAAGATTTTCAATTAGTTTGTATAGTTTTTCAAAACGCTTTTATAATAATATTGGTATTATATAAATGGCCTAACCCTCAGTTGGTATCAATAACAAAATTTTAAATGAATTCCAAAATGGCCTAAGCCACTTTTTTTCTTATTTATTGTTTAAAACGCTCTTTCTGTTCGTAAATAAACGCATTACTATTAACCACAAACAAAAAAAAAAAAAACAAATAATATTCATCAAGGATTAATAAAAAAAATAAAATATTTTAAGAACATGTTTTTTTGTAATCCTGTTTTTCTCGGTACGATTTTTTTGGGCTTAGGCCGTTTTGGCGCTGAGCGCCTCACATATAGACAAACTTTTAAGCAAGACTAATCGACAGAAGGGATGGGAAGTTATCAGTGTGGGTCGCATCCCAGCCTCTTTTTTTTAGGTTTTTTTTTTTATAAAAAAACTGTCAATTCGGTATTTAAAATTTGACTAAATGTTGACAACAATATTTTTTAAATGATAAAACTAGTTTAAAGCCAATATTTGAAAGTTTTGAAAAGATATTTGTGTCAAAAGTCAATTTTTACCAACTTTTGTTAATTTTTTTTTTGATATTAATTTTTTGTGAAAAAAACTGTTAAGTTGATTTTTCTCAAAATGTTAATGAATATTAACAACAATATTTTTTAAAAGATAAAATTAGTTTTAAGCCAATATCTCAAGGTTTTGAAAATATATTTGAGTCCAAAATCAATTTTAACCAACTTTGAGTAATTTTTTTTAACGTTTCTATATTTTATGAAAAAAAAAACTGTCAATGCGATTTTTTTCAAGATTTTACCAGATGTCAAAAACGTTGCACAAAATTATTTTGGAGATAAAATTATTTTTTGTTCATAAAATCTTCGAGGTGACAAATATTTTTTGTTCAATTTGTTTGATTTATAAAAAAACAGTTAATTGGACTTGTTTCCAAAAATATATTTCGTTAGTATCGCGTCACAATATATAATATAAAATTTAATTCAAGTCTCTAGCGTTATTGGTTCCTGAGATATTATGGGTTAACCAAAATTTTGAGAGCCCTTTCTGCATCTTTCTGCCTTATTATCTATATAACAACATTTATTTGAAGTCGATATCTCTTCTGGTTCTTGAGCTATGGACGACGAAAAAACGTCGCGAACATACGGACGTACGAACGTACGTACACACGCACGCACAGACATCTTTATAAAAATCTTTTATTTCGACTCTAGGGACCTTGAAACTTCGAGAAATGTCAAAATTTTCAATTCGACAAATCGATCCCATTACAATAACTTTCTATGGGAAGTTAATAATTTACAATTTTCAATTACATGTAATTAGTATATGTGCTTTTTTTTCGATCACAATTAGAAGTAATTGAAATGTATAATTCTTCAATTTAAATTACAAGTAATTAAAATGTAGATACATATATGTACATATGTGCTCAACAACAATTGCGTGTAATCGCAATGGAAAAAAGTTGAAATTACTAAAAAAAAGCTAATGTTTGAAGATATTAAGCTGCAGGTTATACTCATATTCTCATATAACCAGGTATACACCTAATTCGCTTGTTTGGAAGTATATCATGATGTAATATCAACAAATATTTCGACTATTCCAAAATTATTTAAGTCTACATCTATAGGTAGATACAAAGTAGTATAACAAAAACCCAACAAAAATAAATTAAAATAGCTGCCATACATAGTATTAAAGAACATCCCTTAAAACCTATGAAAAGCTACTCTATATTGGCATATCGCAACCTCACGCATATCATTTGGAACTTATCCGTCATCCCTTAGCCAGCAGTTAGCCACAAATGTAATGCTAACCCCCTTGTCGCACTGATGATGATGACGATGGCTGATGCTTGGGCCGGATGGATGGACATATACTGAATCGCTAATCGAATTGGTTATTTGCATCAATGAAGCATCGAACATCAATGATGACCTGATGGGGCTGGGAACTGCTAGGAACTGCAAGGACTAAGAGTAGGTATATAATCTCTCTTCGTCCTCACCAAATATTAGCATTCGCAATGAAGTATGGTTAATTAGGCATTATTTGCGATACTAATTGGCCAATTCGATTGGAAAACAAGCCAAATGTAGCATCGAAGCTGGACGGGAAGGTTTGGACGGTATGGACGGCCGACCGATGTAGGCACACAAGTGACTTCATTATTGAATCATACAAATCACAACCCTTCACTTCAATTCACTACAATACACTCTACTCCACTCATGCAAATGGTCTAGCCCGCATTTACCAACGAACGCTACGTTACCGACAGCCAGCCAGTCAATTGCCAGCGCCAGCGGTTGCTATTTCATATATTAACGAGGTTCATTGCGAGTAGGGCTTCGGCTTATGTTGTGACCTGATCTTGCATACTAAATTCTGGAATTTCAAGTGTTTGTTTAAATTCGGAACCATCATCAGTCATGGATTTTATTTCACTTACAGCGAAACGGGATAGAGGGAATTTTATTGATATTATGATATCAATATGTTTATTAAACCTGTAATAGTAATTTGGAGTAACGAAATTTTAAATTATTCCTCAGGCATTCCGGAATCAAATGTATAAAAACAAATTAAATGGAATAAAATTCCACATATAATTTGATTACATACATACATACAATTTGTGAATATTTAAATTGGGGAGTAATGTCCCATGTCACTGTCTGGTCGTGTGAGATGGCAAATAACCAGGTTGTTACACTGATTAAAACACGAATAAGAAACTTAAAGTTTTAATTGAATAGAATATTTATTTTTAATTGAGTTGTTTTTTTTTTTTTTTTTTTTTTTTTATAATAAGCACACACTCAAGGGGATATTACTACCCTTATTATGCAGAGGCACAGTGTGAGCACTAGGAAGAGGAGAGAGGGTTTAAAAGGAGATGTCGGTGCACATTGGTTTTGAATTCCTGAACATTGCAATGGGAAAGACAGAGTGTGGTAAGGCATTCCACATTCGCGTAGTACGGCTAAAGAACGAATCTCTGTATTTGACAGTACGACCGAAGTTGGGCTCGAGGGTATACTGATGGGCATTCCTAGAAGCGCGAGTATTACGGTTGAACTGTTTAAGGGGAGGAATGCAACTGGCTATTTCACTAGAGCATAAGACGTTAAAATAACGTTAAAAAAGGGTCAGACAAGAGACCTTACGACGATGTTCAAGCGAAGTAAATGAACTTATGATGATATTATCATCTATCAATTTAAATGCTCTACGTTTAATACTATCCAAGAGGCTTAAGTAAGTTGCAGGAGCACCAGCCCAGATATGGGAGTTATACTCAAGCTTTGGACGTATGTAAGTCTTGTAGATAACAGCCAGATCAGAAGGGGTGAAATATTTCTTGCATCGCCTAAGGAAACCCAAACACCTTGCGGCATTTTTGGCGACATCGCGTATGTGATCATTCCACAAGAGGTGGTTGGTGACACACATACCGAGAATATTGAGGTGTTCAGTCTCATTGATGCAAGTGCCATCCATGGATAATGGCAATAGGGGTATATCTCGCTTTAACGATACAAGACAGCATTGCGTTTTCGAAGCATTAAATTCCACGCGGTTTTTTAATTCCCATTGAACAATGCTGTTAAGGTCGGAATTTAATGAGCTTATCATATTTTGTCGTTGCAGTTCCACATCCGAAGAAGAGGGATGTGAGTCTGAAAACGAATATGAAAAGCTAAGAGTACTATCGTCAGCGAAACAATGTATTGGATTGGATGTTGCAGACAGGAGATCATTAATAAAAATAAGAAAGAATGTTGGAGATAGAACAGAGCCCTGGGGCACACCAGCATTTATTTTATGGTTTTTAGACTTGAATCCATCCAATACTACTTGTATTGAACGATCCGAAAGGTAATTACCAATCCAATGAAGCAGGGATTCATGCACACCGAAAGCACGCATTTTCGATAAGAGAGCCTAATGCCAAACCCTATTAAATGCTTTTGAAATATCAAGTGCAATAATCTTACTTTCTCCAAAGCGATGTAAAGATTTGCTTCACTGTTCGGTGAGATGAACCATGAGATCACCAGTGGACCTATTGCTTCAAAAGCCGTACTGCCGGTCATTAAGAAGCTTTCGATCTTCAAGATATTTCTTGAGCTGATAATTAATCAGCGTTTCCATGACCTTGGAAAGAAGGGACGTAAGTGCAATCGGTCGGTAGTTAGGGGGTGAGGAAGATTCGCCTTTTTTTGGGATGGGCTGGACAAATGCAGTTTTCCATCCTCTCGGAACGAGACCTGAGGAGTAGGACGGATGAAAAAGCTTACGCAGTGGTTTTGCCAGCGTTGAAGAACACCTCTTCAGAACAATAGCGGGGATACCATCCGGACCAGCGGATTTATGTGTGTTTAGATCTCTAAGGACTCTTGCCACAGTACGAGTGCGAAAAAAGATTGGTCCCATAGAATCACTAACTCGCTCAAGTGGCGGCGAACTGCCTAGCAAAGAGATTAGCTTTCTCTAAAGAGCTAACAAAAGGAGTGTCATTGACAACGAGCGTAGGAACCGATGAAGAGGAAGAATTCCTCATGTTTTTTACAAATGACAAAAATTTTTAGTGCCTTTGGGACATTTCAGTATTTTTTGCCGTAATTTTTGGTCATGTAAAAATTTGGTCCGTCGAATATGAGCGTTGCAGGTCTTCCTGGCTTGTTTAAACTTTTTCCGGCTTTCCTCAGTACGGTTGGCTTTATAGCATCGGAAACTTACCTCTTTGGCCCTGATAACCTCTTTACAGCTCGCATCAAACCATGCGTTTTCCTTAGGTCTGATACTTTCGGTATAAAAGTTCTCATTCCCAGGAGAATTAAACTTGTGATCATATCAGCGCTGGCGTCAACGTCACTATCGAGGAAGCATAGTGACCAGTTAAAGATCCTGAAGTAATTATTGAGACCGTCCCAGTTGGCTTTCTCGTATTGCCAAACGGTTCTCTTAGGAGCTCTTTCTTTAACTGAACAGTTTTGACACGAGAAATTTGCTGATATAACACAATGGTCAGATGTGCCTAGAGGAGATAGAACACTAACAGTGTACTTATCAGGGTCAGAGGTAAGAAACAAGTCAAGAGTGTTTTCTGCTGGACCTTCAACGTCCGATATTCGGGTGGGCTCGTTGACCAGCTGAGTTAGGTGGTTCAACTCAGCGAAGATTTCTGGTTGTTGTTAAAAAAATAAATGGAAATAAAAAATAATTTATGAAATTATCATTAAAATAATAATCCACGTGAAATACATCCCACTTTTCCTTCATACGGACAACGACAATTTTGTCAAATTAAATTTAAAGTTGTCGGTATATTTTTGCTTATTTTTACCTTAAGCCCTGACGGCCTGATGGTTGATTTAGAAATATGAAAACAAAACTATATGTTACGAGCTTTTTTTAGTGGTATAACACTTAAAGCTGGCCACACAATTTAAACTGGCGGCCATTTTGTCAGCTGTCAATTGGTTTTTCAACATTAATAATCTGACACCTTAACAAAGCTTTCAAATTGTGCATATTATTATTATTATGAAAATCATGGTTCTGTTCGAATTACGTGCTTCACGAATTTTCTTCAAGCCATGAAGCTCAGTCTTGTTTGATTTGAATGGATACGTCAATTTAGAAATTTGCACAGGAGCTGTGGTTTTTACAAGACTCAGACCGCGCAGCATTTCACACAGCTCGTGCCATATTGATTTATTGAAACGTTTCTAAACCTGATAGTTTCACGTTACGGACCCGAGAATCGGCCTTCAAGATCTTGCTATTAAACGGCCGGCGCGCGGCGCGGCGGTGGACTATTTTCTATTGAAATTTGTGAAGTCGCTAGTCTAATTCGATAAGTACGAAACGATTGACCGACCTCTTAGAGTACAACATTTATTGCCGGTATAGGGCCACACATATTTTAAATTAAAAATTGGACCTCCATACTGGACAATTTTCAAGGCAGTCGTGTCGTGGCGATCGCATGCCAGAAATCATATTTAAATTATAGCACCAGAAGCTTATGTTTGCAACAAAGTAAATTTCCTGTTTAACTTACAAAAATGCTTAGTTTTACCTAAGCTTAATAAAAGCCGTTTTTTAACAGCTTTAAAGAAGCATATTTCAAGAACCTGTTGTAATGCGAAAAGTATAAGGCTGAATTTGAACTTAAGACAATATAAATCTGCAATAGACTACATCGATGGTTTTGCGGAACGTAAAAACATTCAATTATTCCGAGACCAGTGACAACTAGATTTCGACGGAATTGGCCCCATTGTGTTAAAGAAGTGGGCAGGTATATAATCTGGCAGTTAAACTTGAATTTATTTTTAACCGCTTTCTCCGGGAAACATTCAAAAATTCTTTCTTAACTCCGATTTTTAAGTTCGGGTCAAGTCCGGTTAAGTAACTTATAACCGCCCTATTTGCAAAATATTAGCAATTCCTAAACTTTAAAAAAAAAAACAATTATTTAAAACAAACTAGGTTTTTTCTTAAAGGACATTATTTCCCCCCTGCAACATGGCTTTATTGCTAAGAGATCTACTTCAACAAATCTTATTATCTTGAGTAATACTAAGATAAATTCTTTTAAGAAATGTTTTCAGTGTGATGTAGGCTACACTAATTTCGCAAAAGCATTTGATAAATTAATCATGCAACTCTGCTATCCAAACTTGAAAACATAGGTTTTCATTCACATTTATTTAAATGAATTTATATTCGTATATCACTGGAAGAACTCAGTATGTTCGTATTAATAACATTAAATCAAATCATGTTGTTACTTCTGGTGTTCCCCAAGGAAGCCATTTGGGACCCCTTCTGTTTCTTATTTTTATCAACTAAATTCCTAAATATTTCAACCATTGTATCTGCTTAATGAAGTCTTAAAATTTTTCTTAATGCTTAATGCATATAGACAATCTCAAAATGTTTCTAAGGCTTCGGCCACGCAATGAGCGACTGAACGACGACGATTCGCTGAGCGACTAATCTGAGCGATGGGTGGCCATTTACTAAAGGACACGTCTCTGAGCGATTAGTTGGAAAAATGCCATCGTCAAGTGCGGTTCGTCATAGTTTACTAGTTGAAAGTCGCGATCATATTTTATAGATCTGTAATAAGATCGAGAATCCGTAGATTTGGTGTACAAACCAGGGTTGTTGCGGATGTAAAAATTTTGACATCCGCGGATGCGGATGCGGATTTTTTGAGACTCACATCCGCGGATTTTAGAATTTATTAAATAAAAACAATTTTAAGTCCGTAAATAAAGGAACATTTTATTGATTATCTTTGAGTTTAATAATTAAATTTAAAAATGGGTGACTTATATTTAATAAAAAGCAAGATTGCAGCCTTCTCAGACTGCAATCTGTTTCTTAGTGGATCGTATATTAATCCAGCTCCACTAAATAGTTGTTCGCTGGGGACACTGGCTGGTGGAGGTGATAAATACCTCAGAGTAACTTTGGAAAGTCTTTTAAAGTCTGTTTGATGGATTTTCCACCAATCAAGTGGATTATTATCGAATTCTAGTCTTTTTTTTATTTCGGTAACATGCTAACTCCCTTCGGAGAGTGCTTCGGGACTATAGCGTTATCAGATTCTCCTTCACCTTCGTCTTCAGTTGATGAATCTAAGCCTTGTAACTTAAACCGGACGTTCCTGGTTCCAAATGTAAAGACTCATCCATTTTCTTCTTTTTTGTGTTGTTTGAATTTGGTGACAACTTAGGAGAACTGGTGCTTAATGGATCATTTATCAACTTTAGAATTAAATCTTTTATTCTTTCCTCGGTGATGGGTTTGAAAAATGTATGCTTTTAGCGAGGGTCTAAGTATGTTGAAATCGCATACAAATCGTTGTCTTGCAAAGATGAAAATTTTGAAAATTTTTACAAATTTGAAAAAAAGCGTTTAAAAACATGCGCATCCGCAACAAACTCCGCATCAGTTTATGCGGATGCGGTTGCGGATGCGGATGTTGGAATTATTGCGAATAATCCGCAATTGCGGATGCGGATGCGAATATTCGCAACATCCCTAGTACAAACCATAAATCGTGAAACGGAAAATTATGGTGAATTTTATCATTTATATTTAAATCTTTGCAGATTTCCAGATCGATTTTGGCAATATTGTCGTGTGTCAGTACCATGTTTTGAACAAAAAACACTATTTGTAAAATATTCCAATAAACCGTTTTTTATAAATAAAAAAAAATGAAAAAAAATTTGTCACCTCGAATATTCTACGAAAAAAAAAATGATTTTATCTCCAAAACAATTTTTTACAACGAATAATGACGTTTTCAACATCTGGTAAAATTTTGAGAAAAATCGAATTGACAGTTTTTTACAAAAAATTAAAAACCTAAAAAAAATGAACAAAAGTTGTTAAACATTGATTTCCGATTTAAGTATCTTTTCAAAACTTTGAGATATTGGCTTTGAATTAATTTTATCTTTTAAAAAAATATTGTTGTCAACATTCAGTAAAATTTTGAGAAAAATTCTTAAAAAAAAAACAATACTAAAACGGGGTGGGAAGTTATCAGTGTGGGTGTCATCCCAGCCTCTTTTTATTTTTGTAATCTTTGTGGGTGTTCTGCATTCCTGCCATAGCACTGGGCAGATTTGGAAAGCTGAAATTAAACTTTCAGTGTTTATTGTACACATCTTTTTTCTACATCTTTCAGCGATCGACTGAAAAATTAAAACAGATTTGATTGCAGAGCAGCGTTGCCGCGAAGATAAAAATTTTAAGGGCCATTTTGAGGGCCATTTCCAAAATGTGCGGGCCACTAGCCCACTACCCTAGAAAAAATTTGTTTAAGAAAATAATAACAATTTATCTTTTCTAAATAAACTTATTATATTTCGAATTAAATTAATTTGATTAAATTAAATTTTCGAATAAGTCATCAAATCCGTAGCCAAAATATGGGTGTATTCATAAACGCAGAAAATCTGCGCTAGTACAATCGCATTTCTTTTCTGATGCAGAATGTCTGCAGTAAACAAAAAGGTCTGACTTAAGGCTGAATCACAAACACGCTTCAGCTTTGGCTTCGCCTGACGTTTACGAGTTCAGCCAAAGGAATTCAGTGCATGCTATCACAATGGAGCTTCGACCTCACGTTTCGTTTGACAATCGTAAGGAAAAGAACGTAATGTAACGTAATGTGAACATTTGTTTGTCTGACAGCTCAACAGCTGTAAAAAAATATCAACAAACAAAATATTTGCTCTTTGGAGGGATGAAATAATAGAAATGTCATTCAAAGCAACCTCGAAGCAGGCCCACCGTAACGCAGACGAAGCCGAAGCTGAGGTGTGTTTGTGATTCAGCTATTAGTCCGATTTGTATGTAAACAGAGTTCATTAACGTCAGAGAAAAATGGCTGCCAAACAAATTTTGTTGAACTTACCGAAAAAGAAAAGAAAATTATAATTGGCACAAATATCTTGCAAAGAAAAAAAATAGAAAAAAAATTATAACGAAACAATTTTTAAGCTTAAAAAATTATCTTTCTGCAGCCAAACAAATTCAGCTGCACAATCTGCCCGACGCTGACGACAGTCTGACGTTTATGAACGGTAGGTACTGCAGTTCGACTAGGTTAGTTCGATCGAAAATCTGCCTTTATGAATGCAGATAACGCAGTTCTTAGTTAGGCTGACGTTTATGAATACACCCTATATTCCATTTAAGGGTTTCAAAGAGAGCTGTTTGAATTCAATTTCAAATATATTGTCTAGGCTTTCTAAGTACTCAGTTTTCACAATTTTTTTTAAAATAACATTGAATTTTTTGTTTGCGTTGCAACAACTTTCTTTATTTTGGTGGTCTGCAAATCAAGATACTCTTGAAAAACTTTAAGTTCTTCTTGCATTTTTGGGCTGTGTTTTAAAATATTGTAGATATGACAAAACAAACAGACGAGATACGTACCCACTAGGTAGGTGAAAAAAAAAATAAAGTGGCGATTGGCGAAAACAAATGAAAAGCAAACGTCATGTCAATCTGAATGAATGAGTTTTGTCATTTTCAATATGGGAAGTTGTATATGGAGGAAACACATTGATAATTTTGTTGATGGAATAAAAAGATTGGATTTGTTGTTTTAGAAAAAAGAAAATATATGATATACGGGCCATTTCATGGTGGTTCCGGGCCACGGGCCAAAATAAAAAACTTAGTGCCAAATGGCCCGATCGGGCACATTTTGGCATAGCTGTTGCCGAGCGACGCTCTGTCGCTTAAAAAATCGCTCAGTCGCTTTGGGTTTATGTGGCCACCACCTCCATACGATTTTATGTGTTCTAATTTTTTTGCGTCGCTCGGTCGCTCAGTCGCTCGGTCGCTCATTGCGTGGCCGGACCCTAAGTGTTAAATCAGTGTTAGACTGTCACAATCTTTAAAAGGATTTATTTTACTTTATTGTTTAGTGTAGCAAACGATGTTTTAGTTGAAAAGCAAGCCCGATTACATTCGAATTCAAAACTAATGGTACTTTATTAACAAGAGTAATGGAAATCTCGAAGACATTTTTGATAAAAAGTTAACTTTTAGTAGACATTAGAGACTACATCGTAGCCAAAGCCAGTTCTATGTTTTGTTTTATTTAAAAATTCTAAAGACTTTACTGATCCTTTAACATTGAGATCGCTCCATTCTAGCTATGTTGGATCTATTGTAGAATACTGTTGAATTCGTTAAAAAATAAAATAATCTAGAAACGATTCATTAAAATGGATATAAGGACTTTGTGTGGGAACATCCATATATGCCTTCTTACAACTCGAAATGTTTGTTATTAGGCGTCCAATATCAAAATCTAATATCAATACCTCTAAAAGAACCTTAATTCAACTGGAATTAGCTTATAATAAGACTTGCTTTAATACTGTCTATATCATTTTGTCCTCTTTACTGCTGGAACACAATGAAAAATTTGGAGCCGCAGCCGGAGCCGGAGTGGGAATAGCTGTCACAGCTTGTCGTACGTTAACAGAAAGTACGCACACAATACGTCGTACGACTTTTTGACGTTTGATATAGATTTTGTTGTAATTTTGAAATTATTGATTTGATACTTTTGAGTTTGGCTGAGTTTTAAAATTATTTAATAAAATGGATTTTGAAAACGAAGATATAGTTTTAATAATGTCTCTTTTTGAAATGTCGTGTATTTTTTTAAAATATTATAGTAAAGTTAATACGCGAAGGTGGTGGGTCCGGCCATTGTACCAGGAAAGAAATGAAAAGGGGTATTTTGAAACCACTTTTAAATTCATTTAAGAAAATGATCCTGATCTATTCTTTAAATCAACAAGAATGAATCACATCCAATACAACTTGTTGTTGAGTTTAGTGAAAAAGCGTTTGACGAAATCGTCGATTCGAAAAGCTATAAGCCCAGAATGTAGAATGGTGTTAACCTTGACGTAAGTTCACAATTATGTAGTTCAATTCAACTTCTGATTGTTTATTTCTCTAGATATCTGTCACAAGGAGTAACACCTAATTATTTGGCATGGTCTTTTCGGATGGGTGCTTCAACAGTTCGAAAAATAATTGTTGAAACATGTATGGTGTTCTGGGATATTTTGTCCCCAATTTATATGCCGCAACTTAATCAATCCGACTGGAAGCAAACTAGTAAAGAGTTTGGTGAAAGGTGGAACATGCCCAATTGCGTTGGCAGCATAGATGGGAAGCACATAGAAATAAAATGCCCTCCAAACTCGGGATCTAAATATATAAATTACAAAGGGTATTTTAGCATTGTGCTTCTCGGAGTCTGCGACGCCAATTATACTTTCAGTGCAGTTGATGTAGGCGCATACGGCAGTCAGAGTGATGCTGGAATTTTTAGGAATTGCGAAATAGGAAGAAAAATACTGACAAATTCCATAAACTTTCCACCTGTTGAAAACCTTCCCAACTCCCAGAAAAAAGTCCAATATTACTTTGTTGGCGACAGTGCTTTTCCACTGAGAATGAACCTTATGAGGCCTTACCCAGGGATTCTTTTGAATAAACGGGAAGAAGTTTTCAATTACAGGCAATCTAGAGCCAGAAGAGTAATTGAAAATACATTTGGAATCCTAGCGGCTCGATGGCGAATTCTCGGAAAGGCAATTGAATTCCATCCCGAAAGTGCCGACAAAATTGTGCTTGCGTGTACAATTTTGCATAATTTTTTAAAAATTACCGATGTGGTACACAACTCAAAAACATATTGCCCCGACCTGTATTGTGACACTTACAATGAGCTCGGAGAACGAGTCAATGGCGGTTGGCGACAAGAAAGCATTAATTTGCTTCCAGTGCGCAGACTTGGATCAAATAACCGAGCAGACGGTGCAGCCGAGATGAGAAATACTCTCACAAATTATTTTTTGAACGAGGGAAAAGTTAGTTTTCAACCTCAATAACTTAATCATCTACATATGTAAAATTTTAGTTTATAAAAACAAAATAAAAATAATTAATAAAATGTTTTTTGTATTGAATTTTATTTTGTATTGTAGAAGGAACACTTTCTAACAGAAATATTAAACAAAAAAAAGAAACAAAACCTTGGAGATTGCACAAAAAATATCTGTACCAAATTTCAAAAAAATCCATCCATCCGTTTATGTCTGCTAACTGATTCCGTAAACTCTATTAAATTCAAAAAATTATTTCAAAAAATTTCCATCTAAAAATTGTTCGAACTTTTTTTTTTGAGAATCAAAAAATTTTAAAAATACTTTTACATGGGAATTTTTCGAAATCATTCTTTAAATTGAAAATGGTTGTAAGAAACACTTAGGTGACATAAATTAGAACTCAGAACCGTCTGAACCATATCAATGAAGAGAGTAGTTTTGAAATGACAGTGGTTTGTATGTAACACTTCCAAGAATTTCGAGAGAAAATCATACAAAATTCTTAAAAGTGTTACATACAACCCACCGTCATTTCATAACTACTCTCTTCACTGGGATGGTTCAAACGGTTCGGAGTTTTAATTTTTTAATGATTTCGAAAAATTCCCATGTAAAAGTATTTTTAAAATTTTTTGATTCTTAAAAAAAAAGTTCAAAGCAAAGGTTAGCACAACACTGTAAATCCATGCACTGTAAATCCATGCAGCCAACGACAGATACTTTTCTATAGATACGAAAAGTATCTACAGCCTCCTATACCTGCGGACATTTGTGTGGTAAATGTTTTCAGGAAATGCAGGTTTTCCAGTTGAACCTCCTCCCCAGACTAACCCGACAGAATTCTCTTAGGTAGCAAAACATTTTCAATGAAAACAATTAAAATAAAATTTATTAATTCAAGAGTAACAAAGAGTAACAAACAAACAACAAACTTACAGTTTAAATTAGAGATAAATAAATAAAAAACTCAAAATCAGTTCTCATAAATAAATACAAAAAAACTCAAAAACACAATTTTCATTCTTTTCCTTCTTGCATCCAATTCAGCTCAACTTCGTTTAGAAATCGGAGCATTTCCAACTTGCTGCTGTTTCGGAGGTGAATTGGAAACTTTGCCAGCTTTTCCACCAATGAGCGGCAAAACAGTTCGTCCTCTGAATTAAGCTGGGATGGCGAAGGAGACTGCAAAATAATTGATGGCGGTTCACGGGGCTTAGTCAAAAACTCTTGAACAGTCATCATAGTATTAACAAATGTTTTTTCTATTGTATTTTGTTGTTTTTCTATTCTCCTTCTTTTAGGAGGATTTAAAGGCTCACTATCCACATAGTTTCCTATGGCCTGTATGGGAGAATTTAAAGCCGGCTCAGGATTATTCCTATAGTTTTCCATAGCCTGTGTCGAAGATTGTGGAGCTTCTTCAAAATATTTGTTTAAAGTTTTACCAACAGGTCCTAATGGAGTCGGCGATGGCGTTAGGGTTTCCTCTGAAGAATAGTGCGACGGTGTATAATTTCCAATTGTTCTTGAAAAAAAATTAATTTTAATAACTTAATAATCATACACCCCTATTGCGATTGTCAATTATGAATTGACAATGGGAATAGGGGTGTTAAAATAATGTATGTTATCTTACTGTCGGTGTCTCAGATGTGCTCTTAAGAATTCCATTTGGGCCGAATACTTTCCCCCAACTTCCTCATCATTGCATTCGGCTGCCTGTCCAGACACAGGTTTTTTGGAGATGGCTCTGGAGTAGCTGTCTCGCAGACTTCTCCACTTTTTTTTAATCAATTCCACTAAAAAAAACAAAAAATAAATTATAACAAATAAAACAAACAATATCACACAAAACACACTTGGCATATTTAACTCTTGGGCAATTGCTTCCCATTCCTTAGCTTTTATTTTATTGTTTTTATAGTTTCTATTCTCTAAATTCCAAAGGACGTCTCTTTCAGCGACCGCTTGGATAATTTTTTCAGATTCATCCATCATTTTGTTTTAACTTTTATTTGTTTTATTTTTACTTTTTTTTATTTATTTTAACAACGGCAGTGAAAAATATTAATTACAGAAACACAAACAACGAAATCAAATTTGATGTGCCAAAAATGATAGACGTCAAAAGTGTCGTACGTCAAAGTTAAAACTTGGTGAACTCTTCCGACTCCGGCTGCGGCTCCGATTCCAGTTCCGTCGCGTTGTGTTCGTACATTTGCATTTGCGTACATTGAATACTTGACAGATATTCCAGTTCCGATTCCGACTCCGGCTCCGACACCATTGTGTTTCAGCAGTTACCCATCAGAACAGTCCACAATGTCTCTGGAAGAACAGATTATCCTCTTATCATTTCCCCAGTAGATACCAAACGTGTTCGATGAGATTTATGTACTGTTGTCGAAAAGTATCTCTCATATATTCATCACTTCACTCTGCTAGATGAAATAATTGTTTTACGGTGCAGGAGCAGGACACTGGACTAAATCCACTATGAGGGACTTTTGTAAATCGGGCTTAGTTCCCCTGCTTTGTGAGAATTTAATTCCGAAAATATAAAAATCTTGGATGGGACCTATACTGATAACGTCCTATTTGTGCCCGTCTGTCGATATATCTAAAAAATAAATTTTAATATTAATAACAAAATTTTATATAAGATAAAGTCAATGGCTGACGAGCTTGAACTCACCTGTGAGATCGATCGAGAAGAGCGGAGCTTAGAGTCAGTTTTGTAAGTTCAAGCTCAACAGCTGTTACTCATGGAATTGAGATCGATCTCAAAGCTCTTTTCATGGTTTCGTTATGATTATTACTTTCTGTGAAGATGAAAATAAACAAAATGTCGTCTAAAAGTGAAAATGGTAGCAACATTAATAGTGAATCGGCACATTTTTAAATCGGAGTTGCCATCAATTTATACAAAAGCCAATTTGGAATAGATATCAACGACAAACAAATTAATAAAAAAGTAGCAAACATGAAGTCCCGTTTAAAAAATTTTAAAGAAAGTAGATGTCAACAACGATGAATGATTACCAGGTAATCTATATTTTATGGTCAAATTGTTCGGTTTCTTGACAACAGAAATCTAATGTAAGAATATGTAACTCTGTTTTTGAATTACGAAATAAATAAAACCTATGGGTTTAAAAAGTTATACTTACAAACCTTTTATCTATTACAAATTATGATTAGCATTGCAAAAGAATGTTTGGACTCGTGAACTTTTATTAACGCGGAATCTTATTATTTTGTCGTGAGAGAATATCATATTTCTATAATAGCTCTTTCTTTTGTCAAATCGGCGTTTGTTTAAACGGTGTCATTAGGCATGGAGTAATGACACAATCTTTAACACCGAGAAGTATTGCTGATGAATTATTATTCATATGACTAAATAAGAAAAAGTTTTTCAATATACGGGAGTCAGGAACGGATCCTGGACAGCAAACTTCGACAATTGTGAACTTTTATTCGGCATTGCATGAAGCTTGAACATTAATAGAATGGTATCTTTTTCGAATAATGTACTTCTCATGATAGGTCAAAGGTTTCCTTTTATTTAGGAACTCGTACTTCATGCTCCATTACCTTTCTGATTCTTGTATTTCTTCCATAACATCCAACTCAGCGCACGGCTTTCTATTTCTGCAGAAACTTTTTGCACGACTCTAGACACTGTTGATTGATAAACTCCAATGTTCAATTCCAATTTTAAATCCACGTTGTCCAACATAATTTACAAGAAACTCGGCCATTTTTACGTTGTTTTGTGAACTGAGTCCGAGAAATACCATGCTAAACAATTTATGAGATCAACCTCATGTAATCAAGTCTTTTCTCATCTTTTTGCATATAAAGACGAGTTCTATCTCAGGGAGAGCTTTCATTGTGAGATCGAACTCATCCCTCTAAAATTGAACTCACTCAATGAGATCTAACTCGGTCAGAACATTTGTTTTGCATGCCACCTTAAAAAAGTTCTCAAAAATATAAGTAAAGAGTAGGATCTCATCTTTTTACAAAAGACCAAATATCTTTCTTCTTTCTCAAAATACTTTGGTCGAAAACCATTTTCTATCAGTTTTTACAAGTTTTCGTTGTTCGGTAAAAAAAAGTTTGCCAATTGGATTTTTTAAGAACTTACTTTAGAATATGATAAAATAGTTCTATTTCGAATACCTGTTTTTGTTCCGGAGATATTTTAGTAGTTTAGTTAACCAATTTTTTGTAAGATATGGTCGGAAGAAAGCATGCCCGATGAATGGAACCTCAGTATTGTTTGCCTGATGCTGAAAAAAGGAGACCTTCTAAACTGCACCAAATATAGAGGAATCAGTCTACTTAACATCGCTTATAAAATCTTCTCTGCCGTAATATGGGAACGTCTAAAGCCCATCGTCAACAACCTGATAGGTCCTTATCAGTGTGGATTTAGACCAGGAAAGTCCACAGTCGATCAAATGTTCACATTACGGCAGATCCTGGAAAAAACCCAAGAACACCAAATCGACACCCACCATCTTTTCATCGATTTCAAGGCCGCATATGACAGTATCTACAGGAACGAACTGTATAGAGCCATGTCTAGTTTTGGCATCCCTGCCAAACTCGTCCGTTTGTGCAGGATGACCATGGAGAATTCACGCTGCTCGATAAAGGTAGGAAACAACTTTACAGAACCTTTCGATGTCAAAAAAGGTTTAAGACATGGTGATGCGCTGTAATACGATTTTTTTTAACGTACTTGAAAGAATAGTGCAGAGCTCACACGTCAACACTAGAGGCTCTATCTTTCAAAAGTCTGTCCAATTACTAGCTGATGACATTGACATAATCGGAAGAACTCAGCGTGATGTCAATGGGGCTTTTGTGAGTATTGAGGCAGAGGCGGCAAAAATGGGTTTAACGGTTAATGAGGGCAAAACAAAGTACATGCTGTCATCAAGAAAGGACCTACAACACCGACGTCTTGGTCAAAACGTCACCATCGACAGACGTAACTTTGAGGTAGTCAAGGACTTCGTCTACCTAGGCTCCGCTGTTAACGCAGAAAACAACACCAGCGCTGAGATCAAACGAAGAATAACTCTTGCTAACCGCTGTTTCTTTGGGTTAAGAAAGCAATTGAGTGGAAAAATTCTCTTTCGGAGGACCAAAGTGTCGCTATATAAGACCCTTATCATCCCCGTCCTGCTATACGGTGCAGAAGCATGGACTTTGACAAAAGCGGATGAAAGCACCTTGGGTCGTTTCGAGAGAAAGTTTCTTCGTGTGATCTACGGTCCCGTATGCATCGAAGGGGAGTGGAGGAGAAGATGGAACGACGAGCTGTACGGGCTGTACAGCGACGTAGACTTAGCTAGAAGGGTAAAAGTCCAACGACTAAGATGGCTGGGTCACGTAGAGCGCATGGAAACCAATGCTCCGGCCCGGAAAGTCTTCGAACCCACACCCTCAGGACAGCGCAGTAGAGGAAGACCGCGAATCAGGTGGCGCGCACAAGTGAAAGGTGACCTCACCCAACTCGGAGCGCGAAACTGGAGACATCTAGCTAGGGACCGAGCTAGATAAAGAAGTTTGTTGGGTGAGGCCGTAGTTCACACAGGACTGTAGCGCCACCTTAAGTAAGTAAGTAAACCAATTTTTCCAATTATTAGTACAAAATTTTGAAAGTATCTATTTCTTATACAAAAATACAAAATTGGATTTTTCTAAAAATATAAATATATATAAACAACTTATTTTCACACAACTTGGTTCATTAGTTCCTGGGAAAATCTTAAATAAAAAAAAACGGTTCTTACTTTACCGCACGGAATCGGGGGACCGATTTTTTTCGACTTTTCTACAACAACAAAATGTGTAAAAAAGGTATCCCGAACGTACGGGCGTTGTTATAGTAACTTTCTATTAGAAGTTAACAAATGAAACAATTAATGTTGTTTTTTTTTTTAAGTGTAGAATACAGAACTTCTCCCCCTGTCAAATATTAGTTTATGGTAATATAAAATGTCATTTGTATAATGGATACTACAACATTCCTCGCTTGCTAATTCTACTTATATGAATTACTATGTTTGCATAATTAAATATTATGACTATACTTTGGTTAGTTGGTTTGTGGTAAAATTCAAAATTGTTTAATATAGATATTTGTACTGTTATGAGTCCCAAATCTGTGTGTAATGTGAATGAACTATCTGTAGTAAAGATTTATAATAATTTATTTAGTTTTATTACATTTTTTGAACTAGCTCTTATAAATTAGTTACAAAAGTATTGTGCTTTAATTTTGCTAAAAAAGAATAATTATTACGTTTTTATTTTTTGTAAAACAGTTGAAAATTCTGAAAACCTGATTAAAATATTTCTAAAAAAATGCACAAACCCAAACTTAACTCGATTATATTTACACCCTACACGCAAAACTACTCAACATACATATAAAATCTAACAACATATTTCTTTTTATTTAATGATATTTTGTTTCGAACTTTTCTTTATACAAAAGGATATCCTTTGGTGAAAGAATATAGCTATTTATATAAATCACACACATGTGGTGGTCCTTGTGCGGTTAGGTGTCCAGAAAAAGTTTTTTCTCATCGATAAAGCTACTCTACTTTGCTTACATCTTAAGAATTCTTGACACGTCTAAGAAAAAATAAAAAAAAAATAAAGGGATATAGAAAGTGTATATTGGTGAACCATAAGTATAGGTCATGGTTTGGCTGTCATATAGGCAGGAGTGGACTTTAAATGCTGGTATTTCAAGGCCTTGGAACACTTTGCATTGATAATATTATTATAATACTTCAAACATACATTGCATAGTTTTACTCTTACCCAACCGGGCCAAACATTTCTAAAAGTCGTCCCAAAAAATTGCGAAAAGTTCGAATTTACCACTTTTTGTTCAGTAAAGTTTTGGTAATTTTATACAAAAAAAAATGGCAAAATATATACAAATTTTCCATTTTTTCTTAAAAACATTTTTGTTATGCAGTTATTTAGTGATTGCAAATATACGTTTTAGATTTGAATTTCGTAAAAAATGTGGACTCTTTTTCTAGATATTGCATTTTGAAGAAAAAAAATTCAATATTTTTTCAAAAATCATCAAATATTGAAATCTAAACTAAGACCTATAAAAACAAAATTACGGTTTTATGAGCGGTATCCTTCCGGAGCAATACAATAATAAATTTGTTAACTAAAAGAAGACAAGTTAAGAAAAAAAGAAATTAGAGAAAATTTAATATAATCAAAAAATTAAGACAGTATTGATATGGGGTACATTTTTTTGTGGAGAAAAAAATTTAACCTGGACGAATCATCATCATATATATTAATTCGTTAACATGTATCTCTTTTTGGGCTCTTATACAGAACTAATTTTAACAAATAAGGTGTCAAAACAAAGATAATTTTCCGTAGACTATGCGAATTGTATTTTATTGAATATCTATATACATGTATAAACATCAATGCCACTTTTCGTTGTAATGATATAACTCAACAATGCCTTTACCGATTTGGCTAATTTTGGTCTTGAATTATTCGTGGAAGTCCAGAGAAGGTTTGTACGTAGAGAAAATTTAAAAAAAATCTTGAAAAAGTGTAAAATCAACATCTTTCTATACTCCCATATACAAACAATTTGTACTAATACTTAAAAGCCAATTTGAACCTTTGACAAAATAATCTAAGACAAAAAAGTAACGTTAGTTCTGTCAAACAAATTTAATGTCATCATATGTCATTTCATTTTATCAGCGACAATTATTGCTTTGTTGTGTTTATATTTTCCAAACTATTGTTGAGTTATTGCTTTGTTTTTATATTTTCCAAAATATTGTTGAGTTGTTGAGTGAGTCTTGCCACGAGCAAGACGACCAAACATAGGCCGGCGAACGTGTAATGCAAATCAAGTGGCATTATTAAGACGATCTCAGATTACAGATGAACGCGCACAAGCTAATGCATCGCAGCGTGAACGTACTGCATAGAATAGATCTGTTGACCCTGTAACGAATACGTCGTGCTGTTTTGGATGAAATGCTGCGTGCTGCTTTTAATTACAATAGTCAGATTAATAAAGGTTTTTCCATCAGCATAACGCATTAGTTCAATTGTTCAAAATTGCTCTTGATCGTATGCCATCTGATAATCACAAAATTGTAATAGCACCAAATTGAATATTCAACAAAAACATGTATATGACACAATCATGGAAGCCGTTTCCAATAATGCAGGTGGATTATATTTCTTGGATGCACCTGGTGGTACAGGCAAAACTTTCGTTGTATCATTGATTTTAGCGACTATTCGATCGGAACAGAAAATTGCATTGGCACTTGCATCTTCGGGAATTGCTGCTACATTATTAGAAGGTGGTCGGACCGCACACTCTGCATTAAAATTGCCATTGAATGTACAGGTGATTGAAACTCCAACTTGCAATATTTCGAGAAATTCTGCTATGGCAAAAGTTCTGCGATTAACGTCAATTATTTTATGGGATGAGTGCACAATGGCGAATAAAAAATCAATAGAAGCATTTATTCGAACAATGCAAGATTTACCCGGTAATCAACAGCTTTTTGGTGGTGCTCTTATATTGCTGTCAGGGGACTTTCGTCAAACATTGCCTGTCATGTCTCGATCAACTCCTGCTGATGAAATAAACGCCTGTTTGAAGTCATCAGTTCTTTGGAAATATGTACGAAAATTGACACTGAACATTAATATGCGTATCCACCTACATAATGATGCAACTGCCCATGAGTTTTCAAAACAATTGTTAGAAATTGGTGATGGCAAAATACCAATCGACAGTACCAACGGATTGATCACTTTACCGAAGAATTTTTGTACAATTGTGCAATCTATAGATGAGTTGATTGAATGTGTTTTTCCGAATATTCTTCAGAATTACAGATATCATGATTGGTTGAGAGAACGCGCCACTTTAGCACCGAAGAACATTCATATCAATGCCATTAATTTTCAAATTCAAGCGAAACTGCCTGGTGTAGTCACGACATATAAATCAATTGACAGTGTTATGAATCAAGATGAGGCAATGAATTATCCAATTGAATTTTTAAATTCATTGGAACCGGCTGGTATACCACCGCATTGCTTGAATCTGAAAATTGGTTCTTTGATTATATTATTGCGAAATATTAATCCACCAAAACTGTGTAATGGCACCAGATTGGCAGTGGAAAGGTTATTGCCAAATTTGATTGAACTACAATATTAACTGGTTAATCAAAAGGAGAAGTGTGTTTGATACCGCGTATCCCTATGATTCCAACTGATATGCCATTTGAATTCAAAAAATTACAATATCTTGTGCGTTTATCATTTGCGATGTCCATAAATAAGGCCCAAGGGCAAACACTTCAAGTTTGTGGTGTAAATTTGGAGGAATCATGTTTTCACATGGCCAACTTTATGTTGCCTGTTCCAGAGTCGATACCCCTGTTTATTTATTCATTCTCAAAATCGAAAAACAAAAAATATTGTTTATCCAACTGTTTAAGGCTAACCCATATAGACCTACCATAGTAAGAGTACCCAATTCTTTTTTATTTTTTAGTTTTTACTCTTTGCTGATAAATATGAAAGAAACAATATATCATTTGGGTCATTTGGACTTTTAAATAGTTAGCAATTTAAAATATTTTTTTTGTTTGAATCAATGAACTTTATAATCATTTTTTTTATTACTATGCCTTATACGTATCGAAGCACGTACCGGGCCGCTAGTTAATTTATAATTTGTTGAAAAAAATTAACTTTATATTATAATAAAAATATGAAATACTCGGAAAATATTATGCTAAGGGAAATGGTTTGTGTATTTGAATGAACTTTATTATCGAATACACACCATTTTTTGTCGGTAAGCTAGTTTCCTTTGTATATACAAAGGCGAGATTCATCCCAAGACACAAATCATCCTAGGACAACTCATCCCGGAAATGAAAAACACTTGTAAGCATACTTAACGAAAACAATTGTTTGTGTACTTAACTAGTTCGTTCAAAGCTTATTCCTTTGGATAGCTTTATTTTAATTTCATATTAGGAGAACCAGGATGGAAAATAAATTATCTGAAGATAAGAAAGAGGCAGAATATGTATGTTTAAATTGTAAAGCGATCGCCTATTGGTTGTGTAGTTAGGTAGGTGTCTAAAACGAATAAAGAATAGTTCATTGGCGTGCTCAGCCTTATGCAGATAGATAGATAAAGACATGTGTATGATGATAACGAAGGAATGTTATTGGTAGGAAGAAGGTACTTACTACAATCCAATCATATTCCTTCTTTCCTACAAGCTTTCAGCGCAAACATGGAGTTATTACGTTCAGTTTATTTTTTTCGTTAAAGTTTAATAAAAAAAACAAGCATACGAACAGGTACAAGAAATTGCTATTCATGTGTTGTTTACAGTCAGGCTCTTGTGCGTTTTGGATTTTAGTTATGAAGTGACACGTAAGCAGTAGTTGTGGAGGTTGTTCGTAATACCTATATATATAGGTATAATGTGTATACGTTGAAAAAGTGATTCTAATAGAAAATACATATACTCTTTCTGGCCCGTTTCTTTAACTTGTACTAAGTTAAGTTGAGACATTGAATTTTGCAAAAAAAAAATCAATATTGCTTTAAAAATCCAAACAAAAAAAATTTTGATAATCAAATATTGTTAACGCAATATAAGAGCTCGTTCGAAAAAACATATTGAAATAGTTTTATAAGTTGCTGAAAAAAATAAAAAAAAAGAGGCTGGGATGCGACCCACACTGATAACTTCCCATCCCGTCTGTCGATTTATCTTGTTGTTTTTTAGGTTTTTATTTTTTGTAAAAAAAACTGTCAATTCGATTTTTCTCAAAGTTTTTCCTAATTTTGAAAACAATATTTCTTATAATATAAAATTAGTTTGAAGCTAATGTTTCAAATTTTTGAAAAGATATTTACGTCGAAAAACAATTTTTACCAAGTTTTATAAATTTTTTTTTAGGTTTTTATTTTTTGTAAAAAAAACTGTCAATTCGATTTTTTCCAAAAAATTTCCTGATGTTGAAAACAATATTTCTTATCAGTTAAAATTAGTTAGAAGCCATTACCTGAAATTTTTGAAAAGATATTTGAGTCGAAAATCTATTTTTACCAACTTTTGTTAATTTTTTTTTTGTTTTTAAGTTTTTGTAAGAAAAACTGTCAATAAGATTTTTTTCAAAATTTTACGGAATGTTGACAACAATATTTTTTGAAAGAAAAAAGTAGTTTAAAGCAAATAGTTTTGAAAAGATATTTGAGTAGAAAATCAATTTTGAACAACTTTTATTAATTTTTTTGTTTGGGTTTTTATGTTTTGTAAAAAAAACTTTCAATTCAATTTTGCTCAACATTTTTCAGAATATTGAAAGCAATATGTCTTATAAGATAAAATAAGGTTTTAGCCTTAATCTCAAGTTTTTTAAAAGATATTTAAGTCGAAATTCAATTTTTACCAACTTTGAGTAATGTTATTTTAGGTTTTTATTTTTTATTAAAAAAACTATCAATTGGATTTTTCTCAAAATTTTATCAGATGTCAAAAACATTATTTTTCGTTGCACAAAATTGTTTTGGAGATGAAATCATATTTTAGTCGTAAAATTTTCTAGGCGACAAATTTTTTTTTCAGTTTTTTTATTTTGATTTATAAAAAAAAACGTTAATTGGATTTTTTTTTAAAAATACACTTGTTTTGTATCACGTTACAATATATAAAATAAAATTTGATTCGAGTCCCTTGCTTCATTGGTTCATGATATATTTAGGGTTAACCAAAATGTTCACATTTTTTTTAAACTGCTATGGTAAAAAAACACCAAGTCAATTTTCTTGAGAGCCCTTTCTGCATATTTCTGCCTTATTATGTGCATAACAAAATTTATTTGAAGTCGATTTCTTCTGGTTCTTGAGCTATGGACGACGAAAAAAACGTCGTGAACGTACGAACGTTCGGACGTACGAACGTCCATCTTTCTAAAAATCTTTTATTTCGACTCTAGGGACCTTGAAACATCGATAAATGTCAAAATTTTCAATTTGACAAATCGGACCCATTACAATAACTCTTTATGGGAAGTTAACAAAATAATGGTTCAATGAGCGGCACCTTTCCGGAGCAATACAAAAATATGTCTTTCTTACTTTAAGAAATTTTAGAGAAAATTTAAAAAAAAATCTATCGGTTTGTTTTTGAGAAAATTTGAATTTTCGTTTTTTTACCATAAAAATTTTATGGGGGCCACTGTTAGTTTTGATCTTAAAAAAAATGAAAAAAACGCCTAACGCGAATCTTCTTAAAACCTTAACTTCCAGGTTTGAACTCAATCGACCCAATGGTTTAGGCTGTAAGAGAGTGGAAAGGCAGGCAGGACAGACGGATGAATCGCGGGACCCACTTTTTTCGACTTCTCTACCATCGTTATATCATGTTTGATTAAAATCGCGAGTTCGAAATTTTTTACGAATGCAAAACTTGCCATCTTTGTAGTTCCTATATGTCGCAAGTTAAAATTGAACCACACAAGCTTCGACTATATATTAGAATAATTTTTAAAATTCACTACCAAAATTGTAAAAATTTCACAGATAAACACAAGAAGTTCGATCACCAGCAACGTCGTATCTTCGATGATTGGGTTCTTGAAATGTGTAAAAATGATTTGGATTTCCATCCAATAATCAACTTCAGAAATGGGGTTCAATTTCATTTCGAATGATTTGTTAATAAGCAGAATTATGGCATTTAAAATCCAAAAAGGATAGTTAAAAAGCCTGAAATGAGATTATTACAACTATTACGGTTTTTATGGTTGGAATTGAAATGATGCAACAAATAATTTCTACGATCCCCATAAGCAACGAAACAACGCAATTTTGCATAGTGTTATTTTTTTAAGGGGTGATCGCAATTTTCCGCCGATATCTTGCGATTTAATGCATTTCGACTTTTTTCTAGGGGGGTCACTTTAGAGATAATAATGCCTTATAATCGAGAGTTATCAAGGAAATATAGCTACAAATGTAAAAATTGATAATGGAGAATTTAATGAAAAGGACATAATCCTGCAACTATGCTAATATTGATATTTTCTAAAATTGATAATGGTGAAATTCCTCCTTAACAATGAAATAAACATCCATTGATTTATTTTAATGAACCCACTTATTGAAGAACCCTGTATTATGATCAAACCTTAAATTTTAAAACAATGACCATGGAAGTATTGGTCAACAACATTGTCACTTTTGTTTCATATGTATATCAAGTTTATTCACAGTGTGTAAACCTAGTCGTTTGGGGACGTCCACAGTCTATAGTTGGGGACCTACAGTTTATATGCCGTATCCAAAAGGATAATTTGAGAAGGCACTATTCTGACACGAATTACTATTGGAGGATTAGTCAATTCCTCATTAGAGGCAGTACCCGTGCCACAGGCAGAGATTGAACCCAAGAACATGACAGTCCTACGCACTAACCATCTCGCCACGGTTACTACTTCTTGATTTATGTAATATAACTATCGTAAAAAAATAATCTTTCATGAAAAATCAAGCTCTTCGTCTGACAGCTGTCAGATAATTTTTTTTTTCTTTAGAGCTGCCAAACAAACTTAAATCTTAGTAACATTAAGAGAACAACTTTGTAATAAATTGTGTTTTCTTTAAGTTGGTAGCACTACTGTACATGGTGGTCATTTTGTCAGCCTTTAAAACCTTGGTATGGCAGTTCAACATGAAAATCATGGTCTTTTTCTGATAAGCGAATATTGTTTGGCGATGAAGGTCATTTTTGTTTGAATGTATATGCAAGGTGAGTTACTGTTTAATCCACAAAAACTAACTGTTTGGTGCGCTCTATGGGTTGTTAAAATAATTGGCCTGTACTTTTTTAAAAACAGTGTTAGTCAGAACGGTACAAGTTTGATAGCTGTAAAGCCATGTTTACTGACTTTTTCGTTCATCAATTGCAAAACCATAATGGGCAAGAGCTGTGGTTTTAAAAACACTCAGATAGTGTAAAATGTCATACTGTTTTTACATTTATTTATTAAAGGAAATGTTACTGATCCGTGAATTTCTTCAGGATCGTGAGATTAACGCCACCTGGCTATTTTCTGTGTGGATTTGTGAGGTCGCTAGTCTAAGCCGATGATAATGCCGAAACGATTGACCACTTGGAGATCCACATTCGTCACGTTACCTATTGCCGATACACTGCCACAAATGTTAGAAAAAGACATACGAAAAGGTTATCTTTCGAATAAAGTACATATATTTAATGACAATTCCAAATTTAATTTTTTGTTTTATTAAATTTCAATGTTATACTCCAATGAAAGTATTAAATTTAAAGTTTCCCAAAACATTATACGGAGTCAAGTGAAGAATCATAGTCAATGAGAATTTTACGAAACTAACTAAGATACTAAAATTATTTAAACTGTATTTGGTGTATAAACTAAACACCCTTTACAAATTCAAAAGCTTGAAATATCTTTAAAACCAATTGGAAAATATGATTCTCAGAGCGCCTTAGCATCTCCAACCAAGCTCGTTTCGCCTCTGTGATCTTAATGCCATTTGGCCATTCCTAAGAAGTTCCATCCAATAAGTTCGATTGGAAAATTGTATCGAATCGAACAATTTTGTTAATTCCAATCTGAATTGTGTTTTGGTGCCCTGCGAGGATGAGAATGTTTTCTTGTCTGTTTTATCTATTTTTGTTTTCTTCTTGTTTTTCTATTTATTTATCTTGTTTGTATTTTTGTGTTTGTCGAAAATAAAAGAAAACTTTTCTTCTTTCTTTCTTTCTTCTTTGGGGAAGCTTTGTTTGGATCCTTTATTTAGTTGTTTCTTTATTTTTCTCAAACTCTCTTTCTTCCACTATTTCTCTCTCTTAACATTTTATTCGTCCTGTTTTTCGTTTGTTTGGTGGAAAATTTCATTTATTAATTTTCAAATATTTACTCATCCATGGACTCAGGACGATTGAGACAAACGAACAACGGGAAGACCGACGACGGACGCGACGGCGACGACGAGGATGAAGCTTCCTATAGGTAAAGTTTCTCTTTTGTTGTTTGGCTTGGTTTGGTTATAAGGAAGAAAAGGATGGTGTGGAAAGTTTTTCTTTTTCGGTCCGCGCTGTTTTGGTATATTCTTAACCATCATCGGTGGAGATTTTTCTTTGTTGGTATATTGCTTCGAGGAATTCTGGCTTAGGGTTGGTATACCGTTATCATATTCTCCTGTGCGACGAAGAGAAAGTTATTTGTCAAATATTTACGCAAAAATAGTGATTTCTTGAAGAGAGAGAAATATACTCAAACATGAAGATAGATAACTTGGGTTGGGTAAGTGTGTTTGGAAATTGTTGACGATTATTTCGTCAATAGTCTGAGGAATAGAGTTTGTTCTTCACTGGTGGGGAAAATAAAGTTTTTTTTTCTGGGCTGCGAACAAAACAATACTTTTTTAAAGGACGAAGTTGTACTGAATTCAAAGATCACCTTATACCTACATACATAGATCTTCTATCGTATTAATGATAAATTGTATGATGATTTTGCAAACAACAAATCTCTTTCTTCTATACACAGTTTGATTTATTTAATTATCTTAGCTTCAAAAAATTCTCATTGGCTATGAGTCTTTATTTGACTGTTTATGACGTTTTGAGAAACCTTCAATTTAATGCTTTCATTAAAAAAAAGGTTTTTAAGTTAATTTCAGTGCTGATTTTCAGTCCGAACTTCGATATTAAAAGTCTTCTCAAATTTTTGGAATACCCGTTTTGAACATCATCTTTTATGTTTTTAACACATCATAGAAAGTTATTTCAATCAGTTCGAATTGTTGAATTGAAAATTTTTACATTTCTTGAAGTTTCTAGGTCCTTAGAATCTCATAAACTCGACAAGATGTTGACTTCAAATAAATTTGATTTCACACGATGCAGAAAGAGAAGGCTCGCATAACGACCGGTTCCTTCAACTGGAGAGAGAGTTCATGTGGTATAAGATGGATATCTAAGGGCTTAGTGAAGTATGATGGTTGTAATTGGGAAATAAAAAGTCTCCAACGCGCTGTACTCGTATTTCTTTAACCCGTAAAGACACCTGGGACCGCTCGGGAAACTGGAGTTGTGCTTGTGCTTACTAAAACAGATATCAGAAGTCTGATTTCATTGGAACTACAGACTATATGTGAACGGATTTTGAAGGCCAGATTCCGGAGCAGATATGATACGTTACCATCATGTTACGCCCCAACGAAGTTCGCCCCAGACAAAGAGAAAGAATGCTTCAATAACAACATTCCACGCGGAGACATCATAATGGTAATGGGAGACTTGAATGCTAAGGTTGAAAATTACAACGAAGGACTTAGACACGTCATGGGAAAGCATTGAGTTGGCAGTTGCAACGACAATGGTGAGAGTTTTTGGCATGTTAGAATTTGAACACAAGACGTGTCACAAAATAAGCTGCGGGTGTCAAAGGATAATCCAAATTGATTACTTCGCTATAAGTCGATACTTCAAAAGCAGTCTCTTGGATGTTAGAAATAGAAAAGGTGTTGCCATTGGGCTTGTCCGTGATCATAATATTATGATAGCTATCGTAAGATTGCACATAGTTGCAGTTCAGAGAACGAATTTCAGCAGTAAAATGCCAAAGATTAACATAGACTTAAGGGCTCTTCCACTCGCCAACAACTCAGCGATCGTTTTTCGCAACATATCAGAACAATCAGCAGCTCGGTACTAGAAACCATAGAAAACCATTGTGAAAAATGTTGAAAGAGTAGTCAGCCGTGTGCAAAAAAGAAACAACACCTGGCTTTCGAAGAAGACTTCTGTAAAGATTAACTAAAGGAGACAACGATTTGGCTGAAGAAGTAGAAGAAGTCACAAATGGTGCTACAGCGGCACCACCTATAGGATAACAAAAGAGCTCGCTGGTGTACAGACCTCAAAACAACGGATGAGGACCAGCTTAGAAGGAAAAAGTGACATTTAGTTTTAAGCCATGTATTCGACAGAAACGTGAACTTCTGAGTTGTCCGATGTCATAAAATCCCGAATACGCATCACAATCCCAGTAAAGAAGAGATATGTAGCGCGATCAAAAGCACTGAAAAACAACCAAGCAGTAGGGCTAGACGATATTCAAACAGAAAAGTTGCAAGCAGTGCCAAGTTTATCGAGCGAATTGCTGAAACCGCTCGTAGAAGCAGCATGGGGCTCTGAACGCTTTCCCGAAGAGTGGAAAAAGGAATGATTGTGAAGCTTCCAAAAAAGGAGATACTGATGAAGTGCAACAAATTATGAAGTAGTTTGCGTGTAAGACAACTACTTGAAGCAACATTTGACGCCAAAAAAGCACTGAATCTTTTTGCATTAGGTAATTACATCAACGGCTTGCAGATCATCATCGAACAGTGCGTTGAATATCTACTAAATATTTAGAAAATTGCTACTTAGTACAAAATGCACTATTAATTTCAAATTTTCTATTTTGCAAAACTTTTAGAAATACGAACAGGCAGGAACAAATTGGAAGATATCAGTGCGGGTGGCATCCCATCCTTTTTTCTTGGCTTTTTAACATACATTTTCCTCCTTTAAATATCCTTAAAGAAAGAAGTCCAACAGTGCCAAAGAGCGTGACCGCAGTAACCAGTTGACAATGCCACTACTCGACTTAACGTGATTTATTTCTGCACGCGCAAAAGGTCATTATCATCTGACGAGAGCGAACACAAATTACGTTAGCATGTAAATTCAATTTCTTTCAAAATTCACCTCAGTTATGTCTGTGGAGTTTTCACTTCCCATAGGAAGTTATTGTAATGGGTCCGATTTGTCAAATTGAAAATTTTGACATTTCTCGACGTTTCAAGGCCCCTAGAGTCGAAATAAAAGATTTTTAGAAAGATGTCTGTGGGTGCGTGTGTACGTACGTTCGTACGTTCTGTGCGTCTGTTTTTGTTGCACAGATAATAATGCAGAAAGATGCAGAAAGGGCTCTCAAGAAAATTGCGTCGGTGGTTTTTTTACCATAGCAGTTTAAAAAAAAGGTAAAAAATTTCGTTAACCATATCTCAACCAATAACGCTAGAGACTTGGATAAAATTTTATATTATATGTATATTGTTACGTGATACCAAACAATTAACGATTTTCCTATAAATCAAAAAAACTGAAAAAAAAATTTGTCATCTCGAACATTTTACGAATAAAAAATGATTTTATCTCCAAAACAATTTTGTGCAACGAAGAATAACGTTTTCAACATCTGGTAGAATTTTGAGAAAAATCGATTCGACAGTTTTTTTATAAAAAATAAAAACCTATAAACAACATTATTCAAAGTTGTTAAAAATTGAATTTATACTTAAATATCTTTTCAAAAATTTGAGATTATAGCTTCCAAATTATTTTATCTCATAAAAAATATTGTGTTCAACATTCGATAAAATTTTGAGAAAAATCGAATTGACAGTTTTTTTTTTAAATAAAAACCTATAACAAAAAATTAATAAAAGTTAGTAAAAATTGATTTTCGACTCAAATAACTTTTAAAAAATTTGAGACATTACTCTTAAACTAATTTTATTTTTTTTTAAATATTGTTTTTAACATTCAGTAACATTTTGAGAAAAATCGAATGGACAATTTTTTTTTTAAATTAAAAACCTAAAAAAAATTAACAAAAGTTGGTAAATATTGATTTTCGACTTAAATTAATTTATCTTATAAGAAATATTTTTTTGAACATTCGATAAAATTTTGAGAAAAATCTCACAGCTTTTTTTAAAAAAAAAATAAATACATTAAAAAGGCATTACTAAAAGTTCGTAGAAATTGATTTTCGACTCAAATATCTTTTTTAAAATTAAAAATATTGGCTTCAAACAAATTTTACTCACAGAAAATATAATTTTCGACATTAAGTACATTTTTTAATAAAATCCAACTGTCAGTTTTTTCATAAAAAAGTAAAATCAACAAAAAATAGTACGCACATTTCTTAAAAAAATGATGATCGGTTCTCGATATCTCGTGAACAATGGATGGTACGAGTATTGACTTAAAATTCATTTCATTCATCCAATTTGTATTTGTTTATATAAGAAATACAAAACTTTGAAGAAATGCTACTAAAATTGGTAAAAATTGATTCTTGACTAAAAATTTCGTTAACAAACACTGATTTTGAAATCAAACTATTTCATTATATGCAAAATATTGTTGGTAATTTCTAAGGAAGACAAATCGAAAGATGGGATGGGAAGTTATCAGTGTGGGTCGCATCCCAGCCTCTTTTTTTGAATGGTAGTGATGAATTGAAGCCAAGACTTCTGGCATGACAGTCTTATGCACTAACCATTACGCCACGGATGCTATTGTTAAATAAATAAAGTTGGCCAATATATGACTAATGTGTGATTCACGATTAACATATGTTTTACGGTTCCACCACGCTTTATAAATTACAGCAATTAAAAAGAACTAGTACATTTTGTTCTTCCAATCCTCGAATTTCTTGAAAAACCAATAACGTCTTTCTTTCAACTTTGCCTCCGAGACTATGTCAATAAAAGCATTATAATCATCTCATCCCCTTTTTTCAACTTTGATAAATAATACAGTATAAATACGAGTAGTACGAGTATTATTTCCCTTAGATTGACAATCTTTATATGGTTTTAATTAAGTGTATTATAGCGATATAAAATTACAACATTGCATGGTGGTTGATTGGTTATATATGTATTATACTAGAATTGATATTTGGATTTGTAGATTGAAGATTTATTGGGATTTAAGTGACACATATTATAATTAACTGCAAGTCCTTCTATGGACTCGTATATATTGAATATGTGTTAATGGAATTATATGAGGACGAAATAATAGACAACTTTGTAGTTTTGATGGTGCATTAATAAAAATCAATACGAGTAATAATGATGCCCAATCAATTAAGGCTTAAACGAGAAGAGAGGAATGGAAGATTGAAGCATTTTAAAAGTGATAAAAAGTAAATAAACAATAATAATATTAACAATTTTGTTTTTAAATCTTGCTTTGAATGGCACTTAATAAAGAAGCCCTTAAAAGGCAATCAATGTATCTCAAATGTTAACAAGGTTTTCCGACTCGCATTTTGTTCGAAGGTTTTGGGTGGCCTTAGAATGAATCCAGCTTTTAAATCACTTTAATCTATCACGTCAGATTTTTCATATATCTACTCTTTTGAATTTGACAAAAAAAAAACATTATGTACATCTTTTTGAAAATATGTTATCTCATGAAACCGTTATTCAAAAGAAAGTAAGGGATGCGTTACGTACAAGTCACCAAACTCTATTAATTAAGTTTGGGGTAGGTTAAAGTAGCTGTCCGTGATGGATAGATAGTTAATAGTTTAAATGTAGCGATTCGTATACCAGCCAAACGTGGTAGAATAGGTTGTACTGTACCATTCCTGGGTACAGTACGAGTTCATCTGCCTTACAATTTCTTGGAATGTCTCTATGGCCCGACACCCAGCAAAGGTGAATGTTTAAACTGTTGCGCCATCAAAATTAGAGATGATCGACAGATAAGGACTATTATAGAATCTGTAGAGACAGAATCCAGAGATTTTATAGTGGCTTGACTATCTGAGAAAATACGGATATGAGATGATGATATCGGCGCAGAGACATAGGGCCCAGGCACATAACGCCCAACTTTTTTTCTTGGGGCTTATGTCTCACTTCTGTGGGACATAAAACCGAAATCTAATTTGGGCCCTAAGTCCCACCCAAGTAAGACCGAAGCCCCAAATAAAAATGTTGGGGCTAATATCCCACTTAATAAGAATCACCAAATGACAAAACTTGGAGCACTTCAATACCACAAGACTTTGTTTTGTGGAGTTTAAATCCTGAGATCCCGCGAAGCAGGCCAATCACAGGTGCTTTTATTCAAAAAAGCTGACGAGAAAAATTAAATAAAGTCCAACGTTCAGCTTGCCTATGTATAAGCGGATCACTTCGCACTACCCCATCTGTGGCACTGGGCACCTTACTCTACCTAACACCTCTCGACATATTTAGCAAACAAATAGCTGCAAGCTCTGCTATTCGCCTAAAAGCTTCGTCGCAGTGGACTAACAACAACATTGGCCAGGGCCACTCCGTAATTCTTAGGTATTTAGAATCAATTCCAAAGCACACAGAATACACCATACCCCAACTGCAATTCGACAGAAACTTCCAGATTTCTATACCTTCCAGATATACGACGAGTCAATCCATTTTTATACAGGAAGGGATTGGTGGAGGTATGTACTCTGAACGACTGAAAGTAAGTCTCTCATTCCACCTTCCCAATCATTGTAGCGTGTTTCAGGCGGAACTTTTGGCGATAAAAAAGTCTTGTCCTGGCTTAAAGAAAACGTGATATCAACACCTGATATCCGTATTTTCTCAGATAGTCAGGCCGCTATCAAATCTCTGGACTCTGTCTCAAAATCTATAACAGTCCATAATGGCACAACAGTTTAATGTTCACCTTTGCTGGGTGCCGGGCCATAGAAACATTCCAGGTAACTGTAAGGCAGATGAGCTCGCCAGGAACGGTACAGTGCAGTCCATCCTACCACGTTTGGCACAGCTTGGTATGCCAGTATACCAACCGCTACTTGTAAACTGTTGCTAATGCAAGACGCTGTGAGGAGAGCAGGCACCAGGTGGAACAACATCACCACGTGTCAGGTTACAAAAAACATCTGGCCAACACTAGATTTAAAACGTTCCTTGAACGTTTTGCTTGCTATCTCTAAGCAGATCGCATATAAGCTCGATAATAGGTGTCATAACCGGACACTGTCTAATAGGAAAGCACGCCACGCGGCTAGGCGTATTCTCAAATGACTTTTGAAGAAGCTGTATGGACGAGGAAGAGGAGGAAACAATTCTTTACCTTCTCTTTACATGCTCTGGTCTAGCTCACAAACGCAGGAATTACCAAGGAGAATTCCTCTTTAACGATCTAAACGATCTATATCATATCAGCATAATCAGCCTCTCACGTTTCGTAAGAAACTTAAACTGGTTCCATTGAGCTTAGGAGGAAGCCTCAAGATTCATGCGGTATCACAATTGGCCATTAAACTGGCCTAAGTGTGTCCGATTCCATCATGGACAGCCACTTTAACCTAACCTAACCTAACAGCTTTCAAATATCACCACTTTATCCCGAAGTCTAATTTTAAAACACAACAAACAAAGATTACATATAAATATAAAACAATAAGTTGAATGACTTAACGCTGTCTCTTATTCTTCTTATATTTAGCAAACATCCATATCTATATTTTTCTATGCAACTTTTACTAACTACGGGTCTTTCCTTAATTCTTAATTTTTTTATAAATTTATACAAACATTTTACTCTGCATTAGAAAAACAAACATAAGTGTGGCTGGAATTAATAGTCCTTGCTTTCTGTGGAATAATTCTTTCTTCCTGGTGTTGAAGAACACTCTAGACTGTCATGCAATTTCATTTTCCATTGCTTAGCCCGAAATATGTATGTCATTCTCTCGACTCGACTCGACTCGACACGACTCGAATCACATATAGTATATTTAGAAGAGGGTTCTTCTCCAGCAACATCAACATCAACCATTTTGAAATGGAATATGGAACTTCTGTTGTTCTCAGTGTAATAGGGGAATAGTATGTCTAAAATCACCAGGCCTCGTGTTATCACCGTCATCGTTTTATCAAGACGACAACCAACACGATGACGAGGATGACTATGAGGATGACGAGAACAACGTGACTTCTGAATATGCCTGTTTTTGTTGTTGTTTTGTCTTATTCTAGAGGAGGAAGTTGGACTGGGAACTGGGATAGTGAAAGAATATTTAGGGGGCACATTTATATTTCCGACAAGCACTTAGCTTTTCCGCAGAGAAGATAGAAATTATGAGGTGTTTTAATCCGGATAAACCAAGTTCTTAATTCCATGCATTTTCACCTACTTTCCTCCATGGTATCCACTCTTGGCTTCGTTTTGGTGATGATGATGATGATGGTGATGAAGAGTTTGTTGGTAGCCCAACCGACGACGAAGCCCCACAGTGCGACCGACCAACCAACAGACAGTTACCAGAGTTATCCTCGACATAGTAGCAGTACACTTTTTCCAGGAAGACTTTGTTTAAACAACACAAAGTTAACGTGTCGGTCGTCGTCATCGTCATGGTTCAGTCGAGTGGTAGAGAGATGAAGCGGTCTAAAGGAAGAAGATGAAGGCAAAACAAGGCAACCCAAACCTAGCCTATTCATTTTATTTCAAAGTACATTCATCTATCTGGGCTTATTTACTCGTGTCCCACAACTACCGAGAAGTTGTTGGTTTTATTTGGCAAGATAATAATTCTGGGTGCCAACATCAACAAGCCAACACCAACAGCACCGCTGCCGCCGTTGCCGTTGCCGTCGCACACTTCGTCTAAAATCACTGTTTGCAAATTTTGAAAATAATTTTACACAATTCTTTGTTTTTCCTTCCTTCTGGTCCTCGCCACGACCTGCTCCTTATAGTCCTGCTTCTGCTTCTGCTTCTGATCCTGATGAAATGGAATTTAATGTGCACACAGTGCAACTTCCTGTTTTCATTTAATAATTGTTATTGTTATTCTCCTGCGAGAAATGTTTTAATGCGTTCTTGTTTTCTTGAGGATTCACTATTTCTGTTTAGTGTTTACTTAAATATAATGGTCTTACAGGATTTTTGATGTTCTATTATAGTAATCTGTATTGCAATAAACTTTATTCCATGTTCTAGTGTTTTGCACTTAGGATTAACGTTGTTGTTGTTGTTTTTTGTTGTGTTCTTTTACGAATCAGAATCATTTAAAATATTGACAAATGTTGATGAGGATGATGAGGATAAAGTGGAAAGAATTTGTTTTAGCTACATATGGAGCATTTGATTTTTGAACAGAATGCAAAAACTAAACAGAGTTTAAAGTGGAGTTGTGACCAATGGGATTTATTATGATCACAACTCCACATTGCAATGATTAGTAGAGCTATATGGTGTTACGGTTTTTTGTTATGCAGGGAAATCAACCCGCGAGAACTAAGTCTCCACTTAGTGAAAACTAAATCCACTTTTGTAAAATGGCCTTAAGTTAGGTTAGGTTAGGTAAATTGGCTGGGAATTGATGACGTCATCGCCACACTTTAATCCATGTAGATCCATTGTGATACCCCGAGAATTTAACTTTCCTGAAAATAAAATATAAAAACATATGATATCTATGGATTTTCTTGTTCTAGCCATTTAGAGGCTTTTATAAAACCTTCAAGATTATTGAAGAAGTGTCTGCCTATGAGTTTGTTTCTAATGTGAAATACAAATAGTGCTGGCATAAGAAGTTGACTGTATCTTCCTGCTTTTCCTCGTCACTGCAGCTTTTGCACATGTCATCTGTGGTAAGGCACATTTTCTTTTAATGGTAACTTAATAGGTTGTGACCTGTTAATATGCTCACAAGCAGTCGTAGAGAATTTTTGTCTAGATTCATAATCGAACGGGATCTATTTTTATCGAATTTGGGCCATAGTTTCTTAGTTTTAGCACAGGTTTTGAGGCTTTCTTTGTTTTTTTTTTGAAGTATCTAGTTACCAAAGATCTGTTTAAGTTCTCAGGATAGGGTGTACTGTATATACGTGTGTCTATATACCTGTCCTCTAAAGCTCATCAGCTCTCTCGTTTCCAGACACGTCACTGTAGTAGTAGTAGTAGTAGTATGTGATTTTATTTAACAATAATAATTTCGTCTTTGTTTTACATTTTTCACAATATTAGAGCATTGGACTGTGCCGTCAGCCCGAAGAATAGAGTATTATTTAAACAAAGTTTAAATTTACATATATTTTAAAAATAAAAAGGCTTCATTGATTTAATTGAAATAAATTGAAAAAAGTGTTATCAATATCTTATGATTGAATTTAAAGTTAGTGTATACAAAATTAGAAAGCTTCATTCAGAATTTGGTTTCTATATCTTTGTGCAGTTAAGACAAAACTACTTAGAACATTCCAGTTTGATCCATTAAGCAATTCGAGAGTCAGAATATCTTTTTGAGGAAATATCTTAAGAGCTTTTAAACCTCCTCGTACTATATATAAATCCCCACACTTGACCAGCATAGCATAAGATCGACCTCATCACCGCTTCGAAAAGTTTATAAAGGGTGTCCCAAAATTAAAGCAAGATTTGAATTAAATAGAAAACGCCGTTTTTAGTCGTTTGATAGTTATATTTTTATTGACTCGTAAAGTACATAGGATAGGGTTATGTATGGAATAACACATCGGACAAATGGCCTCCACGGCTTTGCATGCACATGCGCACTCTTTTGTTGAAATTTTAAATGACCATTCTGCATAAATGTGGCTGAATTTCGTTGATGCAGCGTTGAATCTCCTCCTTTAATGCACGGGTGGTTGTGGGCTTGTTGACATAGACTTGTGATTTCAAATAACCCCATAAAAAGAAGTCTAATAGTGTTAAATCACACGATCTAGGAGGCCAATTTTGATCACCGAAACGAGAGAGTACACGACCTGGAAATGTCTCATGCAGTAATTGAATTGTTTCACGGGCTGTATGACATGTGGCACCGTCTTGTTAAAACCACATATTGGACACATCAATATCATCCAATTTTGGCAGAAAGAACTGTGTAATCATGTCGCGATATCGAGCACCAGTCACTGCTTGACCAGCATCATTTTCAAAAAAATATGGCCCAATTATGCCTCCAGCCCAAAATCCACACCATACAGTGACGCGTTGTGGATGCATTTGTTTTTCGACAATCACATGTGGGTTCTCCGAACCCCAAATGCGGCAATTTTGGCGTCTCCAACGGATCCAGTCTCCATGAATTATTCAATTAATCTCTTCACAGTTGACGAAGTTAAAACACTATTCCGACCATATTTTGTATGAAATTTTCGAACTGCAGCCGCCAAGCTTTCACTATTTTTGAAATATTCTTTAATAATGAAGACACGTTGTTCTATCGTGTAACGCTCCATTTTTAATAACCCTATACTGTTAGCTGTCAAATTGCTTTTTTTTCAGGGTTGCCAACACTTCACTGCACAAATGGCGGCAAATTCAAATCTTGCGTTAATTTTGGGACACCCTTTATTTTGCACTTGGTGCTACATATTTTTTCCCCAGTACTCCCTTCCAGTTGCAGTTGATGGCTTGTTTCGATTCTATTAGTTTTGCCTGCAGGTGCTTCTTGAATGAAAGATTTGGAGTAATTATAACTCCAAGATACTTATACTCCTTAAATAAATCCAATGCAACATTATTCCAGGTCCATCTCTCTTCTCTGGCGTATCTACCAGATCCATTTCAAAATATCAAAATTTTTGATTTGTCGGTATTGACTGTGAGGTTCCAGAGGTCGCAATATATTTTAAGCTTATTTATCATCATTTGCAGCATTTGAGGTGATTCAGCTAAAATTACAATATCGTCCGCATTCATAAGCGCTTTGATGTTGATACCAGCAAACATTATTCCTCCGGGAAGAGCCGATGTGATGTCATCTAAAAAAAGAGAGAACAGGAGTGGGCTTAGGAGGCATCCTTGCTTGACTCCAGTCGATGTTTTAAACTAATTGGATCCTTCGTTACCGTTCCATATCGCTGTCATATTGTTTTCATAGAGCCGTATTAGGACTGTCAACAATTTATGGGAGATTCCAAGGCAGCTAAGCTTATAAAAAAGGGAGTCTCTATCGATTGAATCAAAAGCCGCTTTGAAATCAACGAAAAATGCGTACAGCTTCTTTCTCTTGTCTAGATAGGATCTAGCAATGCAGGTTAGGGTGAAAATATGATCAACAGTAGAGTATTCTTTCCTGAAGCCTGCTTGGAACTCGATGAGTAGTTTGTTTTGTTGTGTCCAGTTCAAAAGTCGGTCAAGAATAACTCCGGTGAAGATTTTGGTTATGGTGTTGATAAACGATATACCTCGATAGTTACTAGGGTCATTTACGTCACCTTTTTTGAATAAAGGGAAAATTATTTTTTCGCGTCCGTCGTTAAATATATAGTTCAAAGCAGTCGTTAGTTTTTCAAAAAAGTTTTCGGTGGCGTTTATGAAAAATTCATATGGGACTCAGTCCTCACCTGGTGCCTTGTTGTATTTCCATCTATGTATCACCTCGATGACTTCTTGCGTAGAAAAATTCTGGTCCAGACTTTCGTTTTCTATGTAAGGGGTAGCGTATAACATGGCTTTTGGGTTTGTCCTTGAGTTTAGAAGATTTTCGAAGTGATCAGCTAAAACATTCATGTTTATTTCGATTTTTCTTGCAAAAGGGACTCCGTTTAGTGATCGGGCGAGACTCCAAAAAGACCTGCTGTCCCTAACCTCTGATAATTTTCGTATAAGCTGTTGAGTGTAGTAGTGTTGCTTTTCCTTACATATCCTTTTGTATGCTTTATTTGCTTCCTGATACATCCTTTTTGCAAAGTCTGAATTAGTGGTTCTCAAGAGTCTCAGAAATCCGAATGATTTTTTCCTAGCCTTTTCGCAGTCCGCGTCGAACCAGGGATCTTTCCAATTCTTTCTTATTGTTGATTGAAAGGGATGAGCTGCCTCCGATATGCAATTCACTAGGATATCTGCGCCAAGATTTGAGTTGAGCTGGTTGATGTTGATGGGTTCTATTAAGGCATTGAGGTTGTCTTTGTATCTCTTAAGATGAGTATTCTTCCAACGGAGCTTCGGCAAGAGGTTCATGGTAGTGTCACTGGTGGGCGGGTTTTCGGAGAGAATACATTTGACGGACAATGGGAGGTGCTCTGAGAAAACCAGTTCTTCTACCTTTAAGTCCTCTACATATTGTAACCATTTCCCTCGGACGAAACAGTAATCGATGGTTGAGCAGGACGTACCCCTAAAGAATGTGAAATGTCCGTTCGGGTCACTCTTGGTTCTTCCGTTCAATAATGTAAGTCCTAACGTCTGGCACATTTTGATCAGTCTTCTTCCATTCCCATCGATTTTTGTGTCCCTTGACGATCTAGTGGGGTAGACGACTTCTGGAGTAAACTCAGGTTCCAAATGTAGCAGCTGAGTATTACCAACTCTGCCATTGCAGTCACCGATTACCATTATGTTTTCGTTATGCATCTCCAAAAGAATGTCGTAGAGGTCCTTACATTTGTTGTAATTTATATATACTGGTACTATGTACAGTTTTTCATTACCTCTAATTCCACTAAAATTCTGTTCATTTCGTTCACAAAACGACACTTTGTAGAAAATCCAAAATGTTTTTTTATTCCAAATAGATAGCCTTCACTTGCTCTTCCGTGTGCATGAGTTCTTTTTGCAGGGATCCATTGTAATATTAATTGTTCAAAATATATTTTATAGTTGTCTTTGTTTTGCTCAATAAATGTTTCAAATAATAATAAAAATATATCGTATTCATTTATAAATTCAAAATTTTTTTTAAAAATTAACTTGTTTAATAAACCTGATATGTTGTATGCAATAATTTTAAATGAAAAGTTAGATAAATTTTGTTTAAAAGAACTGATAGTGTGAACATGGCTGACGGCAACATTATCAAAAAGAATAGTTTGGCAGCACCTCGCTTCTTATAATTTGGGAAGTTTGAAAACCACTGGGCTGGATGTCATCATTGTTGTTTATCAGCTTTTGCAAAAATGTCATTCCTCCTTGTTCGTCACATGTTATAGTCTGGTCAATTTAGACAATTGAAATAACAAAAATTCCGACAGAGCCAACTTTTGGTGGAGACCTTGGGTTTACCCTTAGAAATAAAAATTTAAAAGTCCCCATCAATCCCATGCGAGCTTAGAAAGTTATTCGGGGTCAAAGGTCAAAATTTTAGTTTTTTTGGATTTTTTTCAAAAAAGGTAAGCTTTATCACAAAAATACCTTAGACCGAATTTGTAAATCTCAAAATTCTCTACAAAAATGGTCCTAATGATTTTTTTTCTAAGTATCACCGTTCCTGAGATATCGCGTTTGTAAGAGTTATGTTCAACATAATATGCAATATGCTCAAGCAAGCAAAAATATCTATTTGTGTCTCTTTTATGTACAAACTATATACTATATTAAGAAAATATACATTTAAAAAAAAAGTCAGTCCCTTATAGAATCCCCTCTACCCGCATGGCCTTGGATAACATCTAACTATTCGGCCTAGAACCTTTAAATCTAAACTACAACTGGGTCTTTCAGTTTTTTTCCATCGGCGCGCGGTTTGGTTCGAAACGTCTCATACATGATTGAACAATGAACAGATCAAGTAATTGTCCGGATATTTCTTCATCATCTTCAATGTCGTAGTATAAAAGAACACTCAAGAAGATCGAGACAACACCATTGTAAGCTTGCGTAGCTATTTTAGCAATAAAATAAGTACCTGAACTACACTGTGATAATAACTTATGTTTGCCTTTTTAATTTATTAGTCTCTTGTTTTTAATGTTAATTTATTAAATAGTTTAAATATTTTTCTTTCATTTTCTTTTTCCTTTTTCAAACGAAATAAAAATAAGATTTAAAAAACAAAACCAACAAAACAATGTAAAATACAACAACAAAAAAACAACATGTAAGTTTTTTTTTTTAAATTAGACAAATTGTATAAAATAATAAATAACAATTTTTTTTTTCATAATGTTAAATAAAGATCATAATAAAAACCCCTGAAGAAGTCGTGAGTAGCGACGAAACGTTGGGTAAAAGATGGAATAATGTTTTTTATTTGCATTTAAAATCAATTGACCAAAATAGCCTGCATTACCAAACATAAATCTACAAATAAAAGACTTTTATTTAAAATATTTTCAACTATAATAATAAGATTTGAATCCATAACATCATCAATAGCTAGTTCTTTTAATATTCTTAATACTAAAAAGAGCTGAAGTAACGTGTGAGCTCGAACTGCCCTCGCGTAAGCATGGCCATTAAGCATTTTCTCTAGAGATTTAGGTGCATGAATCTCAGCAAGTAGGTACTTCTTTTAAACCACACTAAATGAAATTTTTGACTTTGAAAAATCTATAATATTACTTGTTACGTGTTCAATACAACCATTCCAACCAGGCAAAGGAAAATGTTTGCATTTTCCATAGAACCATATATGACATCAACTTTTTTAGGAAAGTTACTTTTGTTTCATTTTCATAATCAAAATCTCGCACATTTATTTTGCTATATCCTACTACGCTAGTGTTTCGATAAACTTGTATAGGTACATGTCCCTTGGTTGCAAAATCTTTTGCTGAAAGAACTTCAGTTACTCGTGGCATCGGCTCTTCTTGTAATATTGAATCTTTGGGGGTAACAATTTGTATAATACCCATTATAATGAAGTTTATTATTACCGTCCAAAGTATGTATTACATTAATATCAGCATTGTCTGCAACATATTGAAGAAATGTACCAATTTCTGGTGATAAAATGTGAGGTGGGCGACTGAAAACTGCTGCTGCTTCATAGTTCATTGTTTCACTGTAAGATGCGCATAAACCAAAAGATGAGCAAATTTGTATGAGACGTTTCGAACCAAACCGCGCGCCGATGGAAAAAAACTGAAAGACCCAGTTGTAATGTAGATTTAAAGGTTCTAGGCCGAATAGCCAGATGTTATCCAAGGCCATGCGGGTAGAGGGGATTCTATAAGGGACTGACTTTTTTTTAAATGTATATTTTCTTAATATAGTATATAGTTTGTACATAAAAGAGACACAAATAGATATTTTTGCTTGCTTGAGCACTTGAATATGTACGAGTATATGGGGCAAATATGTGCATACTATGTTGAACATAACTCTTACAAACGCGATATCTCAGGAACGGTGATACTTAGAAAAAAAATCATTAGGACCATTTTTGTAGAGAATTTTGAGATTTACAAATTCGGTCTAAGGTATTTTTGTGATAAAACTTACCGTTTTTGAGAAAAATCCAAAAAACCTAAAATTTTGACCTTTGACCCCGAATAACTTTCTAAGCTCGCATGGGATTGATGGGGACTTTTAAATTTTTATTTCTAAGGGTAAACCCAAGGTCTCCACCAAAATTTGGTTCTGTCGGAATTTTTGTTATTTGACCACTATTTTTATGTCTAAATTGACCGGACTATTAGCGCATTATTTGAGTTGAAATAAAATGTTTTATCATAAATTTTTATCATGTCTTCTCTAATAAATATTTTAGCTTTTTGTTCTTTGTCAAAACTTGATGTTTTATTTTTAAAAGTTTTCGTCTCCTTTCTCTTGCCGCGACGGGATAATCTCTATGTAGTGACACGTCACTATGATCTGGCAATCAGCAGAGTCTAAATGTTGTGCTGTGAGCTAAGAACCGTTTGTTCTGGAGATAATAATTTTAAAGCTTCGATTTGATTACTGTTACTGAATTATTGCTGCTTGAAATATTGATGCTTGGCTATAAATGAAAATAGTGATTAGATTAGACTAAATTAGATTAAATTCCTTATTTCTAAAATAAAATTACATTAATTTAAAGCTAAGAATATAAGGACATGGCGTTGTTGCCGTCTGCCTGATAGACATTTCATTTAAAAATAGTTTAACATTATGTTTTTTTTTTATTTTGATTTGTTTTTAGTGAAAGAAAATAAAAACTGTATTTTTAGTGGTTTTTCTTAACAATTTTCAAATATAGCAGATTAATAATTTATTAACTTAAATATTTATAAAAAAGAAGATAAATAAAACAATTTTGAATGATTTTATAATCTTTAAAGATATGTATACAATTTTGACATGATTTGAAACACACAAAATATGAGTTTTTTACATTCGAGACTTAAAACATCAATTTTTCAGTGAATTGAAACACAAAATCTTTAAAATAAACTTTCCCGTTTTTAAAAAGAATTTTAGTAGATGAAAACAAGTTCAATTTTGCCGTGATTTAAAACACAAAAAATATTAAATTCTCAATCGCAATAACTGGATACATGACTGCTCAAAAGCTACTTCTATAAGCTAAAGCATGTTTGCAAAATTTAAACAGATTCGTCCAACCACTCAGCCCGTTAAGAATGTCAATAAGTTGGTCCATAGACAAAAAACCCACTTGGAAATATAGCCGTCGTATTTCTTGTAATATTGGACAAACTGCTATGAAATGATTTATATCCTCCACTCCACATCTCTTCTATTGCAGAGAGTGCAAATTTGTGAGAGGTCCGATCTATGGGGGACAAAGTTAAGTTAAGGATCCCGACTTTAGCTTTAAAAATGGTGCCGATAGCTTCCGGAGTCATTTCTTTACAAAAATAGTTTGAAGTTGACGACATTTGATGGTTTAAGCGCTTGTATATGTTTCTGCTTGCCGATGAGGACGCACTTTGCAGGTGTTCTAAATAAAGTTTTTCATCAATTTTAGCTATCAAAACCGCGAACATATTTTGCCATTCCTCTACATTATTTTCCCTTAAGGAGAGTACTATATCAACTCCTGCAGCAAGCGCGTTCCATTCTCTGAAGGGAGATGCATTTGTACGGAGCAGTCTTATCAAGATCGTCTTATGTCTTATGAATCCCAGTTTCTCTTTTCATAACCTTAGCTAAATAGTCGGAATGCCGTTTCAGATTCTGAATATATATCGGTGCTATCACGTAGGTATGGCGTACGTAGGTGTAGCGTTAGGAAGTTTAAAAAGTCTTTTAAAAAGTATCTTTGTAAAGTCTCAAATTCCTCTATTTGAGCGTATCCAAAGGCTTGGACACCGTAGAATAAGCAAGTATTTATTGTTGCATTGAAGACTCTGTACTTTGATGAGAGGTCGATAAGTTGGTTGCTAAAAAATTGGGCCACATCAGGTTTAGGGCCAGTTTGGCCTCCCTGGTTTTCTCTTTCGCATGATTGCTCCAGTTTAGGTTATAGGTCAGCAATACACCTAGATATTTAAACTCACTCACAATTTCAATACGATCGTTGTTGATGTTCCATGATTCTTCAGCACGTCGTGCATGCCGCCTAGATTCAAATATCATAACCTTGGTTTTTCTAGAATTGATCCGTAAGCCCCAAGATTCGCAATATTCTTCAAGTCTATTGATTTGCAGTTGTAAAGAAAATGGGTTATCCGCCAAAAGTACCAGATCATCTGCATACAGTAAAACTTTAATCAAAGATTCGCCAAATATTACACCTCCCGGTAGGATTTCACAAACCGCATCAATATAAAGTGCAAACAAAATGGGACTTAGAGTACATCCTTGGGGAACTTCCGCCGCTGTCTCAAAACATTCGGATAAGTTGAACTCAGAAAGTTAGAATAAAAAAGTAAAAATTTTTTCGAAAGGCCAAGAGAAGATAGTTTGTAAATCAATGCTTGTCGATTAACCGTATCAAAAGCAGCTTTGAAATCAATGAAGCACCTGTAAAGCCTTTTCTTTTTCTCCAAATGTTGTCTTGCTATGCTTGTTAGTGCAAAAATTTGGTCTACCGTTGAGAAACCGGATCGAAACCCAGCTTGGAAGCGGTTGTTTGTCTCTATCCATCTCGTAAGCCTCTCGTTAAGAATAGAGTTTAAGACTTTCCTTAAAGAGTTGAGAATATGTATGCCTCTATTGTTTTCTGCAAGACTCCTTTCACCTCCCTTGAAAATAGCGTAAATAATGGCTGTGTTAAAGCAATTGGGTATGCAAGCATCATTATAAAGTTGGTTGAACCAGTCCATTAAGTATAGTTTTTGAAGTAAGCAGTAGAATATTTGTAAAATTCCGTTGGGATTCCATCAGCACCCGGTGCTTTGTTGTTCTTCATTGTTTTCAAAACACTTTCTAGTTCAATCAAGGATATCGGTTCATCAAGTTCAGGAATATGGTTGTTTGGCATGGCGTAACTAAACGATAACAGAGACTCATCTGCTGATAACAATTCTTTGAAATAATCTGCCAAAACCTCAGCTCCGAGAGCATTATTATTTGAAGGAGTTTGTTTACGCCCTCCTAATTCTCTCACATTATTCCAAAATGTTTTAGAGTCCTTCAGAGCACTAAGTTTTTTGCAGAAGTTTTAAGATATTCAGTCTTTTTTGAGGAACAAAGCTGTTTATATTCCTTATTAAAATGTAAGTACTGGTTTTTAAAAAAATGGGCGTTAGTAGATCTGAACAGTTTTAAGAAACGAAATGTTTTGAAAATAGTGATATCAGTTCGTGATAACGCCATCATTGAGACAATATTGAGTGTTTCAGAATAGAAACCTGCACCTATACTCACTTATGTGTGGAACAATGTTCACATATTCGTTCTATCAGGGTTGATATCACTAAAGGGTTTATTGAAATTGAGACATGAAGTCATGTACGAGTATATAGTCAGTGCTTACATTGTTCCGAGGGAAGATTGAGCATTGCTTCTATTCTTGCAGTATTAGTGATCCTCATCGCTCCTGTTATGCATATGCATGCCATTCTCGGTACCCTTGTTAGTGTTCCACCTATACTAGTAATTGTATAATCTGGTATGCTGTTTCTCTTACTAAATCTGTTTGGAGGGTTTTAATCTTCAAGCCACAGTTTTTTGTCCATTTATAAATTCTGGATAAGGCTTGGTTCAGTTGTTTACTTATAGAGGTTAGGAATTTCCCTGTCGCCAGTACAGTATAGCTACGTCATCAGCGTAGACCACTGCTTTGACACCACTATATTCAAGTCTAGTAAGAATTTGGTGCATGACCAGAATCCAGAGAAGTGGTGAGAGTACACCTCCTGGAGTAGTTCCTCTGGATGTTGATGCTTTGATCTCTGTACCACAATATTCGCTATTGGTTATTAGTTCGCATACACATGATCCAATTTATGATAGATTGTTCTATTTCTATACCCGTGAGAGCTTTTTCAACTACACTGTTTTGTACTTTGTTGAAGGCCCCTTCGATGTCTCAAAACCTGGTCAATATATACAGCTTATCATAGACTGATTTTTCTATAGTTCTCACCACGCAGTGTACGAGTACGACTGTAGTCAAATGACGTCAGTTTCCTGGTTTCGTTGGAATCTTATTCCGAAAAAATGTGTTGTTTAAATTTAAAATAAATTCCCATTAATAACGCCTAAATAATTTTAGTTTTGGAAAAACGACACAAATTTTTGTCTGCTCCAAGTTGGGGTTTTTATTTTTTTTTTGTAAGGCAAATTGTCAATTGGATTTTTCAAAAACTTTCACCATATGTTAACAAGTATTTTTATTAGATTAATACAGATAATAGTCAATATCTTTACACGTTCTCAAAATATTTGAGCCGAAACTTGATTTTCTATCAAAGACGCTGGAGCAGATGGTTTGAACGCCTAGCTCTTCAAAGCAGCTGAAGATAATTTGGTTAGGAGCATGAACCAACTTATGTGTAAGATATGGTCGGAAGAAAGAATGCCCGATGAATTGAACCTCAGTATTGTTTGGCCGATTCTGAAAAAAAGGAGACCCTCTAAAACTGCACCAACTAAAGAGGCATCAGTCTACTTAACATCGCTTACAAAATCTTCTCTGTCGTAATATGTGAACGTCTAAAGACCATCGTCAACAACTGGCTGGTTTTAGAACAGGAAAGTCCACAGTCGATCAAATGTTCACATTAGGGCAGATCCTTGAAAAAACCCAAGAACATCAAATTGACATCCACCATCTTTTTATCTATTTCAAGGCCGCATATGACAGCATCTACAGGGACGAGCTGTATAGAGCCATGCCTAGTTTTGGCATCCCTGTCAAACTCGTTCTCGTCGTTGTGCAGGATGACCATGATGGAAAATGCACTCTGCTCGATAAAGGTTGGAAACAACTTAACAGAAACTTTCGATGTCAAAAAAGGCTTAAGACAAGGTGATGCGCTGTCATGCGACTTTTTTTTAACATTGTACTTGAAAGAATAATGCCGAGCTTCTACGTCAACACTAGATGCACTATCTTTCAAAAGTTTGTCCAATTTCTAGCATATGCTGATGACATTGACATAATCGGAAGAACTCAGCGTGATGTCAATGGGTCTTTTGTGAGTATTTAGGCAGAGGCGGCCAAAATGGGTTTAACAGTTTATGAGGGCAAATCGAAGTACATGCTGTCATGAAGAAAGGACCTACAATACCAAACGTCTTTGTCAAAACGTCACCATCATTGACAGACGTAACTTTGAGGTTGTTAAGGACTTCGTCTACCTAGGCTCAGCTATGAACGCAGAAAACAACACCAGCGCTGAGATCAAACGCAGGATAACTCTTGCTTGAGTAGCCAAGCCCTCTAGCGACCAAAATGTCGCTATATTAGACAATCATCATCCCCGTCCTGCTATACGGTGCAGAAGCATGGACTATGACAAAAGCGGATGAAAGCCAAAGCACTTTGCGTCGTTTCGAGAGAAAAGTTCTTCGCGTGATCTACGGTCCCGTATGTATAGAAGATTAGTGGAGGAGAAGATGGATCGACGAGCTGTACACCGACGTAGGCTTAGCCAAAAGGAGACAATGATGGCTGGGTCACGAAGAGCGCATGGAAACCAATGCTCCAGCCCAGAAAGTCTTCGAATCCACACCCACAGGACAGCGCAGTAGAGAAAGACTGCGGATCAGGTAGCGCGCACAAGTAGAAAGTGACCTCACCCAACTTGGAGCGCGAAACTGGAGACATCTAGCTAGGGACCGAGCTAGATGGAGAAGTTTGTTGGGTGAGGCCCTAGTTCACACAGGACTATAGTGCCACTTCAATGATGATGATTTTAAGAGTTTCTTTTTATTTATTAATTTTTTTTTTCTTTTTTGTTTACTATTTAAAATTTGGAAACTTAAGGAGCGAAACTTAAAAAATGTTTCGAATATTTTCCATACGAATTCTGATCTAATTTTGATCTATATGCCATTTATCTATACGAGTATTTTAATTGGACTATACTCAAAACCTCGATACATAAGTTATGGTCTTGATCGCTCCTTCAATTTCTTCTACAAAAACCATTTAAGTGGACAACAAACCGTATAATGGATTATAAGGAAGTTCTTATAGGTATGCGGGTTTTTACCACCATTCAAACGTCCGTCCGTCCTTCGTTCCTTCTATCGTAACGTATATAACTTGTAATCCCCCCCCTCCCCCCTATAGTAAAATCTTTTGAATACGAAAAACGAAAAAAATATTACTGCGTACCATAAACCATAAATCAATGCTAATGATACCCACCAGTGATGCAGGGCAGGTATATAGGTATAAGGGTAAAATGAAGGTAAGAATTTAGAGTAGCAAAGTATAGTATAGCCTTCTCGAAGACAGAAGTCCTTCGTTAAATGCCTTCACAATCCCTACGCATGCTGCTGCCATCATTTATTAGATTTGACTTCTGCGACCCAAATACACAACCAACGTACATACATACGATGGTTTTTTTTATTTGGTATAAAATCTCCTAAATGCTTTATCTTAGTTCAATGGTTTGAACATCCTATCCCATACCTTTCTTCTTGTTCTTTGAGCAACTTAACAAGGAAATCCTTCTGTGAGCCAAAATATATGTAGGTTAGGTACATTACTACAAACCTTCATAGGAACGTATAGAAAATCATTTTCCCCCTAGAAAAAAAAAGAAAAAAGGACTTTCGTTCATGTGAAACGGGGGGAACATGTGGAATCTTTGAAATTTTTATTCACAGTGTCTTCTTCCTTTCTGACCATTGGTTTTTGTTGGTTATATTATAGGATGGGTTAGAATGAGGAAAAAATACCAAGGCCACTCACGTGCGCCTGCCAGGCCAGGTCTTATGAATTCTTCAACTTGAATATTTATGGATCTTCCACAAAAAAAAAGAAGAAGCTATTTTATACTTTTCTACAGATAAAGATGCAGGTAAATCTTCGTAATGGTTACATAAATATGTAAATTAATCTATTTTTGTGTGGTTTAGTTTGTTTCTTTCTCAATTTCTTCAGTTTTTGAGCTTTTTTTTTTTGAAGGATTAGCTTTTTTGAAGGCAAATTATCATTTTGCATGTTTTCTAGGATGAAAAATGAGCTTAGAGTTAGAGGTCCATAATTCCTCTTCTTTCTTTTTGTATGGGTAGGTTTTATTTTTTGGGGTTTCGATGTTAGGTTTTAGAGTATGATTTGTTTGTTGTTAATTTTTGAGGCTTAGAACAACACCTGTATCTATGATTGTTTAGCGAATATTAGATTACTGAGATGCAAAAGTAAAACCATGATAAGTCAGGTTTTCTTATAGGCATCGATTTTTAATATTTTGAGGGTTTAACACTGTAAATCATATTTTATACAGTGTGTGAGTTAAGGGAATTATTAACCGTGTAGAATTTAATGCTCAAAAAAATCAATGTTGACTTCTGTTGTAAAAGCGTTAATTGTCTACGGGGTCAATTTCCTTGACTGGCACTTGCTTCCAGGAAACTAATAAACTTGCATTATTGGGTTTGTGTGTCATAGATCTTAGATTTTATGTAATGATCACTTATTTAATGTTGCCAAAAATTATGCTTAGGATTCCTCCGCCGCCGATGGTGCAAGAAATTTGTCACTCCTTCTGATCTGGCTATAATATACTAAGACTTCATTCGTCCAGAACTTGTAGGAAACGGTCTCATAAGTTCCATTAAGTAAAAAAAACCAAAACACAAAATTTTTCCAACTTATTAACAAAGAATTTATTTCTTATAAGACACGAATATAACTTCTCATATAATCCAATGGCATAAAAAAAAAGAAATACTATAGTATCTACAAATATTCCAATAAGAATATTCATGTTGCTTATTCGAACACAACGCGATCTTGCGCATGAAGCTTAAAACCATTATGTCAATGGTATAAGGTTTCAGTGAGTTTGATGTTTGAGAAAAATAAACCAATGTTCCGAGCCGTCCCGTACCAAATTACCATTGGTATCCGGCTTCGTTTCGATTCCTCATGTACCACTGCAAAAGAAATTCTAAATTGCAAGTCCTTGTGGCGCAAAAGTGCACTTAACGAATTCTTTTCATCGATCAGTGTGTAAGATACAAAAAAAAGTTAAAGCAAAGTAAAATAAAGAAAAGTAAAATAAAATTAAAGAAAAAAAGAGTAAACTAAAAAAAGAAAGAAAACTAAAACCAAATCCAAAACCAAAAAAAGAAAAAGACAAGAAGACATAAAGGATAAATCATCCCCCAAAAAATCAAAAAAAGTAGGTACGTACATACTTAATAGGATACATTCTTGTTGTAAAATCTAAAAATGATTTCGTGTAGGAACACGAATTCGAGTCCTAGACCGAGGTGTGAAAGGAAAACCTCGCGGCCTTGTCCTTCAGAGACACTAAATTTCCACCACGAAACTTGAATTTCAGAAAGAAAAAGGTTATTTGTCAACATTCAGAGTTCAAAAGCGATAAGTTATTCGTTATCCCTTCAGGATTCTGAGGAGTGAACCAAAATGTCCTTCACCATCAGAGAGAAAACGAGTTTGGATCTGAGCAAAAGATTCAGATAGAAAAAGTTGTCTCACAAATAATCCGAAGACAAACTAGGAAACATCTTTCAAGGACATCTATGCGAAGAAAATTCAGTTGCTACAGACAGGTTCAAGATCTTCGGTGTCTTGTTCACCAAATTTACTTCAAACACAGTTTTGACCTGTTCAATTATCCCAAATAGGGATTTATCCAATAAGAAGTCTTTCGCACTTCGTGCCATCAAGTGGCACCAACGTGGGAGAATCCTTCGGACTTCGGGGGATAAAATTCTTTTCGGCCACAGTTGTCACAGTCAATGCATCAGCGAAAAGGAATAATAATTATAAAAGTGCTCAAAAGAAAAAAACAAAAGTTAAAATCAAAGACAATAAGCAAATTAAAAGTAATTTAGGTATAGTAAAACGAATAGTCAAATCATTATAAGAAAAACAAGAAGTTAAATTTAAGTGCTGAAACAAAAAGAAGAAAATACAAAAGGAATAAGAATAGAAAATTAGATTTAGGATTAAGAAAAGGATAAAGCAGAAAAGTTAGAAACAAAAAACAAAAGGATGGCAGTGATAGTTGAAAATTACTTACCACAAAATATATACATAAAAAAATATATGTATGTTATAAGGCCCATACACTACGCAAACACGTTTGTTCAAACGTGTCTTTGAGCAAACATAGTTTCGCCACACACTACGCAAACATGTTTGAGAGATTTTAGTTTCGTGACGTTTTTCATCGGATGATTTAGCATGTGCAGCTTTGATTATTGCCTTGGCAATTAAAAAAAAAAAACAGAAAAAACAAAAAAAAAGAATTTGGTGTAAACAGTGGTACAAAAAAAGATCTATTTCAGTCCAAAAAATTTGTTCCTCTTGTTTATTCATGTTAACTCTATTAAAATTGGCATCGCTTTTAGCAAAGTTCAATACACACCACACAAACATGTTTGTGCAGGCACGGAAAATTCAAAATTTTTTGATTTTGTTCAAACCGCTTGCGCAAACACGCATCATCGCTACACACTACTCAAACAGTTTGCACAAACATTTTTACAACAACAAAATACATTCGTTTGCTCAAACAGTTTGTGTAGTGTATGGACCCTATAATTAAATAAAAATAATAGTTTTGCTTCAGAGAAATAATTTTCGCTTCAAAGAGATACATAATTTGTTTTGACAAAAGTAAGAATGATTGAAATGAAAATTTGATTAAAGAAACAAATAAGACTAAGTGATTTTTGAAGATCAAAAAAATAGAAATGAATGATAGTTAAATTAAATTTTCTACAAGTGGATAGATTTGTATGAAATTAAGTGAAGCTTAGTAATTGGCTAAGGAATAAGAACGATTACAATGAGGAATATTTTTTTTGATAATCAGAAGAATGTTAAAGTTCAACTTGATCAGCCTTATATTAAATAAGACAAATAGAAAAGAATAGGTAGAAAGTAAATGGGAAGTAGTGTAAGGAAATGGCATTTAAGATCACATAGAGTTATATCATATGTAACATCCCATCCATGGCAGTAACAAAACATTTTTTTTTATCAGTGTGAAGTGAGAAAATGAGATTAGTTACTTTATTTTTCTTCTTGATATCCTCTAATTTACGAGTAACTTGATTTAATTCAATCGACGTTTAGCTAATCACCAGATCAAAATGCTGTGCACAACATTCTGGATCAATGGTAAGTCATTTTTTTATTCACCCATATTATTATTGATATAAAGTACATATATAAATTAGACTTATGAAATCTGCAAAAAAAAAAAGAAGAAATGAAATAAAATAAAGTAGATACGGGGTTGTTCGGTTAATTTTGGGGATATCTGGAATGGAAATAATTGACCGGATCTATAAAAAAAGAAGCAAATAATTTTCAATATTTTTGTATTTAAATAATCATTCGGTATAGTACTTATCTGATTTTACTGATGTATGGTGATGAGATTTAGAAAAGTTAATTTTTTTTTGTTGTTAATAGTGTTAAGAAACACTTACAAAAATAACCAAGTGAAATAAAATTGTTAATTCATGAAGAATTTAAATGAAAGATAATCATTTTTTTATGGATTCGCGGTCTATTAATTGAAGTGAATATTATTTTTTTTGGATTTCTAGTTTAATCGTCCAAGATAAGTTTTCGAGCATATGTGGTCATGTCAAAAGTTATTATTCGATAAACAAAAAAAAATTAGTATGGAGTTTTACAAGAAAATTAGGGAAGTGGGTGTGCAAAAAGTGAAGGGTAGAATTAAGTCTCTGAGAGTATCGTAAGGGAGAGTCAATGACTTTCCCTTTTCAATAAAGGGCCGTTACAACGATCAGTGGAGCGCGTAATGGCGTAGGAGTATTTCATAGGTTTGTATCTTCGAAATACTTTATAGGGTGAGTTATGATAAGCTCCGAGGACATGAATATCTATGTCCTCCTCTAAGAAGATGTCGTACAAAAAGAGGAAGTTTTAAAATATAGGTCGCTATAATTCGGGTCCCTCTTTTTTAAAAAATGGCAAATTTTACAATCAATTACTAACTCAGATTAAGGCTTGAAGAAAGTAACCTCGTCCCTAAGCGAGTAACAAGATCCCCCCCATCGACGAGCTAAGCATGGCAACCAGCAAGCCTTAGGTTACCAGAGCTTTGGGACACCACTAACGACTCCTGCCTGGACGGGCCGATGGGTCTGTAGACATCGGTACTAAAGGTGGGGGAAGTCGTTAGTGGAAAAACTGTTAGAAGAAAGAGAGCACGTACAAACTTAGTTTCGTTTGTTTTGGGATCGATCGTAATCTCGAACCGAGCAAAAGTCGGTCTCGCAAGTTCCTTTTTGGTTTTAAGAACCAACTGTTCTCTCTTTTCTTTCGTAAGTGAATGGGTGTGTGTATGCAAATACGCATACAAAAATATTAGGCCAGTTTAAAAAAAAAAAGTTTTTACCGTTACAAACTTGAATGTATGTAACTCTCAAATTTGGAAAGGTGCCCTGAAAACAGTTTTATGTTTTTTGGAAAGAATACAAAAAAAGAGCTTTGAAAATGATAGACGATAGAATTTTAAATGACACATTAAAGGGCCTTGCACATGAGAGCGAACAACGAATGAACGAATGGACGAACAAACGTGATTTTACTTATTTCAAAAAGTCAATTCCAAACAAAAGCACATTTAAATTATAAGAAACCAATTAACAATAATGTTAAGATAATAAAATTTGCATTTTTTTCTCTAAAACAAGACAATTTTGTAAAAACAATTTGTTAAGCATTTTGCACATGAGCTACGAACTGCGAACTCCGAAATGTGGATGTTCGCATATTTTGACTTTTCTTTCACATGAGCTTTATTTCTTTTCGCAGACAGCGACGAATTGTCAACCATTTTCTCCATATTTTCCTCAGCCATGATCTTTCACACAAAAACAAAACAAGTGTGGTATAATTTTAAGGTTAAGTTGAGCGCGAACAATTTATTCGTTGCAGTGTGGATGGTATGTGGAACGCGAATAGAGTTTGACAGTTCGTATAGCAACCACACTGCAATTCGTTAATTAAACCAAATTGTTTTTACAAAATTGCTTTGTTTTAGAGAAAAAAATGCAAAATGTTCTCTAAAACAAGAGAATTTTGTAAAAACAATTTGGTAGTAACGATTAACGAATTGCAGTGTGGTTGCTACGAACTGTCAAACTCTATTCGCGTTCCACATACCATCCACACTGCAACGAATAAATTGTTCGCGCTCAACTTAACCTTAAAATTATACCACACTTGTTTTGTTTTTGTGTGAAAGATCATGGCTGAGGAAAATATGGAGAAAATGGTTGACAATTCGTCGCTGTCTGCGAAAAGAAATAAAGCTCATGTGAAAGAAAAGTCAAAATATGCGAACATCCACAGCAAAAACACTCCATTACAAGACCGGAATCTCAAACTGACATTTCGGTTTGCCTACAAGCTAGAAAGCACTAAATGTGAGAAAGTGTGCGTGAAATGATGCAAAAAACCAAACACATTCTCACATTTAGTGTTTCGGCCCATCAAAACGCTTCATTATAGTAATCAGCCCCATCTAAATGCTTTATTTTGAATGTTTCATGGCCTCGTTCAAAAACTAAACAATCCTAACCAACAGAATCTGAAGTGCTGACATGGTCTTAAATTGGAAGACTTGTATAGCTTTTTAATTTCAATCCAAATAAATGTTGTAAATGTATACTAAATAAAATAAAATTGACCAAATACATATTATTTAATGATTTATTAGTTTATTATTATTTATTTTGTTTACTTAAATAATTTGCGAACGCAACATGCGCTGCAACCGGTTAAGTATAGTTATTGCAAATGGACAAAAGTGTAACTCAATACTTTGTAAAACAACAAAACAGACAATTTTTTCAGGTGTAGTTTGTGTAGAGCATTTTCTTGGCGACGTTAGAAGTTCAGGTGGAAACAATAGGCGGATGCCTCCGTATTTTTTTGTACGGACAATGCTACGAGAAGCATACTTGTGAAGTTCCATTGCCAACTTAAGCTAGTTCAGATTTCTCAATTAGATTAGTATTTTCATCATTTAAGCAGTTCGATAATTACAAGACCAAATTTTATTTTTATTTGTTGCAGAAATATTCCTGAAAATTTCTTTTTGAGGGACTATGTTAGAGTTAGAATTTTGTTTGTAGTTAGATTTTGGAATACAAATTTGAGGGAACCATGTTTTAAAAATAAGTTGCTTTGTGTAAAGCATCTTTAAGGAATAGAAAAAGGCAATATGTTTACACACAATACCAACTAAATGAGTGCAATAAATAGATTTAAGTAACTTTTTTTTATTCCAGTATGGGGAAACCGAACACCCAATAGAAAAAAACCGATATACGCGCCAAAATCCATACTTCTTGACTAAATAATGTTATCTTCTATGTTTACGCATAAAATTACGAATTTTGTAGCGTATGAAAATTTCTAGACATTTTACAATCTGAAAAATTAATTATGCTATGAAATAATTGGCTGCTATTAATGCTAATTTTTTTTCTAAAAAGTTGATGAAGGTTAGCCGAAGCGGAAATTTCTTTAATGAACATATTTAAAATATTATTGGCTTTCTCAAAAATATTTTTCTACGCTAACCTCTGCTTTATATCTGAAAACTATTGTTTATTTATATTTTCTTCTATGTTCTGCATTTATAAAATGTAATCTACGGTAGTATTTATTATATTACGAAAAACAAAAACATATACGTAAAACCCATTAATTTTTTTTTTATTATTAGCAGCATTTTTACTAAACATACTTTTCAAACAATAATAAGTAAACTTGAACTTTGGTAACTAAACATTTTTAAGGAATGAATGAAAATTATATTTTGCGTTACACTGTGGAAATTCACTAAAAAAAAACTTCTGTACAACAATAAACATTTATGACGATTACATGTTCTATTGAATTAGTTGTGCATGAATTCAGAACGATTTTAAGACGTTTTCATTTTGTGATATATGTCAAAGTTTACATTTTATTTGCTCTGCATTTATTCAACAGGTTCGCTATAATCGTTCTGATTACTTTTTTAAAACATTTGTGTTCCTTTGATGCATAGTTTTTTTTTGATAGCAAATACATGTATGTATGCTTCCATCAATCAAGAATGTTATGGATAAGATATTTTTCGATTATAACTCTTTTTTTTTTTTAAATATACAAACTATAAATATACTTGGATTAATTAAATTGATACAGATTTTAATTACTTGCAAACAAAATATTTGGGCCGTTCATTAACGAAAATTTATTAGAATTCAATACAAAAATTGCACTCGCACCCTTAAATTGATGGTTCTTCGAACGCATCTTTGATACAAAAATCCGGGGATTATTATGAAATTTAAAGAATTTCGTAGTGATTACTGTAAATTAGTGAATTAATTATAATAAACTGATGTTGAACATGCTTTTTTCAAGACAAAAAAGTACATTGGTTCACTATCCACAAAATGCCTGCAAAATTAAAGCTTAAAACTGACTTTTTTATCGAAAAACGTAAAAGGAAAAACCTGAAAAAACTTATTAACCCCTCCATTTTGTTTTTGCTATGCAAAGTGCCGCTAGCCCACGGCATCGTTTTTTTTTGTTTGTGCTCACATCTATTCATGGACTAATTGTCAAAATTACAAATACAACAATGTAAACAAACGGGTTTTGGAGAGTGAAACGTACGAAAGATTCCGGTCTTGGTAATAGAGTGTTTTTGATCCACAGTTCGCAGTTCGTAGCTCATGTGCAAGATGCTTAACAGCACTCAATGTTTTAATGATATTTTTACAAAATATGTTCTGTCAAATTACCCAGTAACATTCTCCCCTTCAAACAATTCAGCCGTAATACTAACAATTCCAGGAATGCTTATCAGCTTATCTCTGAGCTCAATTTCGTTATAAAGATTTTTTTTAACCGCACATCGAGAATGTGGAATGCTTTTCCCTCTCATTTTGATACTCAAAACTTTGAAACCAAACGTGCAGCGGTAAATGCCCCTTTAGTATGTTCAAATTAGAAATAAAATACAAAATATGAATCAAGAAAAGAAATTCGCTAATCAGAATTACGACTTGTTTTTAAATATTTCAACTCACTTTACTAAACCGCATTATTCTGGACCACTGTAAGCAAAAAAAATTATAAACTATAGATCGAATTTATGCTTCAACTTCATATTGACAAGAGAAGGAACCTTAGAAGTCATGTTACCCCGATTAAACATATACAAGTTTTACAGACATTTTTCTAAAGACACGCACAAACAACAAACAACGTTAAATCTTAACACTGTCGTCTTTGTCATTCCAAATTCAATTTCTTAAAACCTCAATAAAAAAAGCCTTAAAAAATCTCATAATATTACCCACGAGTCATTAAAACTTTCACAAAATGCATTCAAGCAATCAAAATTCAATTTGATTGCAGTCAAGTAACTCAAAATCTTTAAACCTCCATTTTACAAAAAAAGAAAAAACAAAAATAAAAAGAAAAATCGACAGAATACAAAAAAAGAAAAGAATGCGGAAATAAAAGCCTTTCACTTCATCACAGCATGGATAAAGTCTCCAGCAGCACAGAGTTAACTTAGCTGAGCTTCCATTTGGCAGGACGATCAATTCACAAAAGCATTCACTAGAAAAATTATTACGGAAAGAAGTAAAAATAAAAAGGACGAAAACGAACAAAATTGTGTGAACAGTTTGGCTTAATGCCTAAATATGAAATGAAAAATTCAAATCTGGTTCCCCCTGCTGTGCTTCGTCACATCGCCCCGCTTTTGAATTCGGATCTCGGATGGCTTGTGGGTTCAACGATGCCTCCTCATTTTTGTCTGTCCTCTCGCTTCGCTCTTATACAGACAACAATGAAAAGCAGAACGAAACTTTGTTCCAGTCAGTGCCAAGTCAAAAATTACAACAACAAAAAAGTGAAAAAATATCAGAGGAGTATCATTCTGCAGCGCGGTGGTGGCGGCCGTCGCAGGCGGTTCTGGAATGATACAGGATGGCGGACTGAGAACTGACAAAATGAAAGAGTCAACAACGAGTGCATACAGAAATTCACTAGAGCTGAATATGAACTTAGCTGCAGTAGGTTGGCAAGTGAAAACCCGGCAATATTGCCAGCCTAGAGATTTTATTGAAATATTTGTATTTTGAAACTGTGACATTTCTCACATTTTTTGAGGACATTACTTGGAGTTTTTAATAACTCGGAATTTTAATCAAATTTTTAACTTCCCATGGGAAGTTCTTGTAATCAGTTTGATTTGTCAAATTGAACATTTTGACAATTATTGACGTTTTAAGGACCCTAGAATCTAAATCAAAGAGGAACATAAAAATAAATTCGTGATCTCGGATGTTTTACGAACAAAAAATGGTATTAACTTTTACTTTAGAATAATTTTTAAGGAATGAAGAATAACGTTTTTGACCTCTGATAAAATTTTGAGAAAAATAAAAGAAATCATTTATTACAAAAAATAAAAACACTTTAAAAAGGTGCTAAAAATTGTTTTTAGACTCGAATATCTTGACAAAAATTAAAGATATTGCCTTCAAATGAATTTTATCTTTTAAAAGAATATTGTTTTTAACTTTTATTAAAATTTTTAAAAAAATCCAACGGTTAGTTATTTTGTAAAAAATAAGAATTTACAAAGATACTATGTAAAATTAGTAAAAACTTATGTTTACCTTAATAATCATTTCTTTCTTTTCTAAATTTTGTTCTTAACGCAAGAAAATGTTTTTAGAAAACCCCAATCGGTTTTTTTTACAAGAAATACTTAATTTCAAGAATTAAATTGATACAAATTGGTTTTCGACTAAAAATGTCCTAAAAAAAGAACATCTTTTAGAAAATTGATAAGAAATTGCTTTTGACTCAAGTATTATGAGAGCAGAGAAATACAGGGTTATCCATTTTGCGGTTTCAAAAGTCAACGTAAATAAAACACATATATTTTTTTTTTTTTTAATTATAAAGTTTGAACGTTGATATTATGTGTGAAACACTTTGTTATTTAAATGACAACCACACGAATAGTTGCATCGATTCTTTTGAGGTAATCAGCCTTATTGTGAGTTACGCCCGGAAAATCGTTCGCCCGAAATATTTGTGTTCGCCCGGAATTTCAAAAGTTATTGCGAGTTTCGCCCAAATAAAATTTCACTTCAAATCAGGGCTGACAGTTCGAATAATTGACGTATTCATAGAGCTGAGCTCGCAATAAATTTCCCCATCTCTGATAAAAACAGAAAATGATATCCGAACCAACTTTCCCTGTTGAATATAAAAACCCAAATAAATGTATGTAGTGCTGCAATTTCCTGTTAAAATTGAGGACACTGATTGTGAAAACACGCTTAAATCCATTTCCATTCGATTTACCTGCAAAAAAAAAACAACTTAATCTGTAAAAATACAATATTTCCCTCTCTGTTTCTTAACATGTGAGTTTTCGTGTTTAGAAAATGAATAAACCTAGTGAAGTGTATTTTTGTTTTGACACCAGCAAGGATTTAATAAAGTGACACAAAAAAATTGTTTTGTGTTGAGAACAAAGGATTTATTTTACAACAGAAAGGGATCTTGCAGTTTAAATGTTTTGCTTGTAAGTTAAAATTTACGTATGTATTTATATTTTAAAATGATTAAAACGTTTATGTACAGGTATGTGATAACGCGCTCAGAACGTGTTTCATTGATGCTACGCACCCAGTAGCTTGTCACGATTCTTTTATTTGGAATCTGAGTGACCTTAGATCAAAAATGGAAAGTTTATTTGCGGGACATCAAAAATGTTTGGCTGCTGGGTAATTTTTTAAAACTAACTTTGAACTTAAACCTTAATAAGTTCTTTTTGTTGAAGGAGATGCTGGGTATCTCTTAGAGCCGTGGCTTTTGACACCCTAACAGAACACCTGAGAGTGGCTCACCTCAAGCTAAATTTAGTGAAGTTCAATCACGTTGCCGAAATATAATTGAAAGAACGAACGGCATTCTAAAAAACCGATGGAGATATTGTCTCCTCAGTTCAAGAGAATTGTACTATGCACCTGCTAAGGCCATCAAAATTGTCAACGTTTGTGCAGCGCTTCATAATATTTGCATCCACTTCAAAAGTGACTTAACTTTGCCTTATAATCAGTGGCGTGGCTAACGCTGTATCAGCTGTATCCATGTAACAGGGCCCCCGAGACATAGGGGCCCCCAAAGATACAGATCACAAGACGTGTGTAAAAAAATTCACTTAAATATTTAATAAAGTTTTATTATACAAAAAAATTTTCCGATGATCAGTTTTTACATGCGCCAAATTTTTTTTTTCCTGTGTATCTTTTTCTTTTTTTCATGTCCTACCAACCAACAATACTACAACTTCAACCTGCAAACACTTTTTTATTCGAGCTTTCAAAATATATCGTCCTGCCTGACACAGCCACTAACTCCAATATCACACAGAAATACAAACCAGGGACCAGCGGTAGATTAAAAAATACTAAAGTACTTGCATGAACTAACAGCTGAAAAATTCGAATAATCCATTCCGAACCCTGTATGTATCTGCAACCAAAAAAAGTCCCGTTATTTTTCTGAGTGAACTAGGCAAAACGAATTTCAACACGTTAACTTAAATGTTTCATCTGTCTGTGCGTGGGTATACATTTTAAAAATTTACTCAAGTTTTTTGTGTAAAAACAGAAGTTTTTAAGTAAGATGTAAGTTTCCGTTGTTATAAAGCCAACCCTACTGAGGAAAACCGGAATAAGTTCAAACAAGCTAGAAAGACCTGTAATGGTCATATTCGACGAACCAAATTTTTGCATGATCAGAAATTAAGGCAAAAAATACTACAATGTCCCAAAGGTAGTAAAAATTTCTGGTCATTTGTAAAAAACGTACGAAACACCACGTCATCCTCGGTTCCAACGCTCGTCCACAATGACACTCCCTATGTGAGCTCGATCGATAAAGCCAATTTGCTTGCAGCACAGTTTGCTGTTAATTCGACGCTACCGGAAAGTGTCATGAGTCCTCCTGTTCTTGAGAGCGTACATGATTCTATGGGACGAATCTTCTTTCGCACTCGTGCAGTTGCAAGAGTACTTAAAGACCTTGACATACACAAATCCGCTGGCCCGGATAGTATCTCCCCAATCGTTCTGAAGAGGTGTTCTTCAACGCTGGCAAAACCACTGCGTAAACTTTTCCATCTTTCCTACTCTACAGGTCTCTTTCCGAGTGGATGGAAAATAGCATTTGTCCAGCCGGTCCCTAAAAAAGGCGAATCGTCCTCTCCCTCTAACTATCGTCCAATAGCACTTACGTCCCTTCTTTCCAAGGTCATGGAAACGCTGATTAATTATCAGCTTAAGAAATATCTTGAAGAACGAAAGCTTCTTAATGACCGGCAGTATGGCTTTCGTAGCAATAGGTCCACTGGTGATCTCATGGTTTATCTCACCGAACAGTGGAACAAATCTTTACATCGTTTTGGAGAAAGTAAGATTATTGCACTTGATATTTCAAAAGCATTTGATAGAGTTTGGCACCAAGCTCTCTTATCGAAAATGCGTGCTTTTGGTATTGATGAATCACTTCTTCGTTGGATTAGAAATTACCTTTCGAACCGTTCAATACAAGTTGTATTGGATGGTTTCAAGTCTGAAATTCATAAAATAAATGCTGGTGTCCCCCAGGGCTCCGTTTTGTCTCCGACTCTCTTCCTTATATTCATAAATGATCTTTTGTCTGCCACTTCTAATCCATTAAACTGTTTCGCCGACGACAGTACCCTCAGCTTTTCATATTCGTTTTTAGATTCACATCCTTGTCCTTCGGATGTGGAACTTCAACGGCAGCGTATGATAAGCTCATTAAATTCTGATCTTGACAGCATTGTCCAATGGGGAATCAAAAACCGTGTAGAATTTAATGCTTCGAAAACCCAATGCTGTCTCCTGTCGTTAAAGCGTAACATACCCCCGATGCCGCTATCTATGAGTGGCACTTGCATCCAGGAAACTAATCAACTGTCAGTACTCGGTATGTGTATCACAGATCACCTTTTATGGAATGATCACATATTTGATATTGCCAAAAATGCTGCCAGGTGCTTAGGATTTCTCCGACGGTGTAAGAAATTTTTCACCCCTTCTGATCTGGCTGTAATTTACAAAGCCTTCATTCGTCCAAAACTTGAATATAACTCGCATATTTGGGCAGGTGCCCCTAAAACAAGTTTGAGCCTTTTAGATAGGATACAAAAAAGAGCTTTGAAAATGATCGGCGATAGAACTATAACCGAAACATTTACATCTCTCGAACACCGGCGTAATGTTTCATGCCTTTCGTTGTTTTACAGATACTTTTACAAACAATGTTCTGTCGAATTAGCCAGTTGCATTCCCCCCCTCAAACAATTCAGCCGTAATACTCGCACTTCCAGGAATGCTCATCAGTTTACCCTCGAGCTCAATTTCGGACGTACTGTTAAGTATAGAGATTCATTTTTTAGCCGCTCATCGAGAATGTGGAATGCTTTACCCAACTCTGTTTTCCCCTCTCATTTCAATATTCAAAATTTTAAGACCAATGTGCACCGGTATCTCCTCTTAAATCCTTTCCTATTTTCCTAATACTCGCACTGTGTTTAACCGTAAACGTGTTAAGGGTATTAATATCCCCTTGAGTGCCTGTACTTTATATATATAAAAAAAACAATAAGTGAATATGGACTTGATTTATCCAAAAGCAGAGACAAGGTTATGGAGGATTACAATTACAAGCCCTTATAAAAGAGAACACTCCAAATGCCGACTAGGTTCATTGCGCAGCACATATGTACGTTAAATTTGAAACTTAATGATGCAGCAAAAAATATAATTGAGGTGTCAACATTTTTCAATAATTTATAGAAAATATATACATTTTTTGGTAATAGTATGAAAATGACTTACAAAAAGCAAGTATTTTGCTTCAAAATCTTTTAGACGGTCTAGAAAAAGAAAGAAATCAAAAGAAATTCAGTGATTTACGAGTACTTAAAAAGTCCAAGGATTGAGCCAACGATTGGGGAGTCACGCCTGTCTTCAAAAATAAAAGGAGGAAAATAACGAAGCGCTTTTTTGATGAGTTGGCAGAAGATCATAGAATTTCTGATCCGGAAATTTAATTCAAAGTCAATATTTACTATTCCTGCTTGGACATTTTGATTGCACAAACTCAGCAAAGATTTCAAAGCCTTCATGTCTTAGTAGTATGTTTGAAGTGTTGGAACCGGATAAGCTTTTATCAAGGATCAAAAAAGCTAGTGGAAAAGTACAATTCCGACATATCTGGTGATTTCTGCAATCAACTAATTTCTCTAAAAGCATGCCTTAAATCCGAAATCCTCAAAATTCATTCCATAAAAGAACTTGCTAAATTATTTGTCATATTTAATAGTCTTGCTTCTAGTTTTTCTGAAGTAATACTTTGCTTTCTCTTTTTGACTCTTCCGGTTCCGGTAACCACAGCAACAGCTGAAAGATCTTTTTCCAAGCTGAAAATAATAAAAAAAAATATCTCAGAACTTCAAAAAAAAAAAAAAAAAAAGAAAAAAAAAATTGGATACAGGGCCCCCAAAGGTCTAGCTACCCCACTGCTTATAATGAAGTAAATAACGTCTACGAAATTGAAAGAACAGCAACCACCGAAGCCAGTTCTAGTTATCTTAATGCAGAACAACGCATTCGCTCAAATATTGCCAATACTTTACAATGATTCAAAAGCAACATAACAATAAAATATTTAAATGTATTTTTTAGAAAATCATATTTAGTCTTATTTGTATTTCACAGTCTTATGTTGAACTTAAAATTAGCAGACTTTTTGATCTAATTCACAGATTGAGTAATTAACTTAATAAAAGAAATACAAAAAAAAAGAAATAAATAAAATAAAAACAAAAACAGGTAATTCTTAATTACATAAAGCAATTCACTTTTTTTTATCTTCTCGCAAGATATCAACTTTCAACTCCTCCACCATTTTCCATTTCGTGATGGTGTCGCATCTCCTCTTTTAATTGTTCTTTTTTTTTTGTCGTTTAGGCTATCCAATAATCTATATATGTAGCTTTTTTACACTACTTTTCATTTTCTTGTTATGATCTTTCATAATAGATATGGCGTCACCTAACATCCCACAAAGATCTTTTTGAGTTTGAAGCTCCTCCATGACTACTTCCAGGGTACTTATTTTCCCAATCTTTTGTTTAATGGCATTCCGGCTGGTCGAAGCAGTAGTGTTTGCTTTGTCGCTGCTATTTTCAGGTGCAACCTGAGTATCCGAAAGCGGTAACGGTGGAGCTTCCGCGCCTTGTTGCTTTTGATCTTCATAAACAACAATTGTGTCAAACAAATCCTGAATTGGACTTTGATTTTCTTCATCTCCTTGTTTTCTTTTTTGGGGTAGGTTCAATCCAAAAGATTGCGAAGTTCCAACACCCTCAATTGCTTACTTCATTCCAACGAGTTGGAAAATAGCCTCTTCGCCAGGAGGTAATTTTTGGGTTCTGTAAGGCCATCTCTTGTGCCCCTCTCATACATTTTATTAGTAGCAGCCTTTTTTTAGCACGTAGCGTTTTTGGTCATTCCAAACCTAATTTAAAAAAAAAAAAACATTTCTTTTTTTGAGTTAGCACAAAAAATAAAAGTTGAGTTCCAAAGTGATCCGCTTCCAAATCGCATTGATTTTGTCCTTGCTTTCTCTTACAAAGCCCCGTGCTTTTTCAGGGTTTTCCTGCATTTTATTGAGCAGCATATCACTTTTTTTCACACGAAACTCACAATAGGCGAATTGAAAAAAGGGATTTTTTTCGGGTGGAATCTTGTTTACGTGAAACTCACAAATAGGGCTGAATTTTTAACCAATTTTGACACATATTGTGCGGTATATTAGCCATAACTTGACGAATGTTGGTTTTTAAGTGCTCAAGAGTTAAAGGTTTATGGATCACTGAGTTTTACTCATAAAATTAAACAACTAATAAACGTTATATTAATGACAAATTAATAAACTATAACTCAATAAATGTTAAAAGCTCTTATAGATAAATATATTTACAAGTTTACAAAGAAAACATTGCACGGTGGGTTTAAAATTATCAAAACTAAATAACGACTATAACTAACCTCTAATTAATTATCGAAACAAAAAATCCTGTACATTGAATCAAAATTAATACAGTCATTTAACGTCAAAATCCGTTTATAAACTTTTCAGCGTCAAATTTTGCTTCGCTTAGTTGATATAACTTTTTAGAATTTTGAAAAAAAACACATATTTAATACTCTTTGAGTGAGTTAATACTTTTTCAATAAAATTCGTAACGATTTCCAAAATCTGTGTTTATTATTTTCAATATTCAGTTTAAATGTTTATAATATTTCATAGAAGTTTCGAAAAATCTTAAGCATTTTTACGAATTTATCTTACAGAAACGCTTCGACAAATTATGCATTTGTTAACATCAAAAGGTAACGGTTTTTGTATTGAATCAGTCGTCTAAATAAGGCAATGACAACAGAAGAGGCGCCGACATGGGACTTGCTCGTGGCCACCACTTAATGATAGCTACCCTAAGATTGCGTATAGCTACAGTTCGAAGATTCAACGCAATAACACGAGCCCCCAAATTCAACATCGCTAGACTGAAGAATCCCACGACTCGTCAACAATTCATGGACGACCTGTCTTACGAAATGAGAACAATCACCAGCACAGCAGCTTTGAAAAATGTTTTCATTTCATGTGCAGGAAGAAGGAAGCAACAACACCTGGCTTTCAGAAGGATCTTGGGCAAGGATCAACGAATGCAAACAGTTAAAGGCTCGAATAACTGCTGCACAAGGGGAAAAAAGAAATGAGCTGGAATCCTCGTAAAACTTGAAAAAAAGAGAGGTTCAGCGCAGTGTGCGCCGCCGTGACAAGCGTAACTACATCAACGCATTGGCACAAGAAGCAGAAGATGCTGCAAACAGGTGCGACAGCAGGACCGTTTACAGATTAACCAAAGAGCTGACCGGTGCACACAGCTCAAAACAACATCTGGTAAAAGAAGTAGACGGTACGAGTACTTTGCTAAGTTCGGTGGACGAACAAGTCAGAAGGTGGAAAGAACACTTTTCCTCGGCTTTAAACCGAGTGTTTGCAAACAACGTGCAGCCGATGCCATCTGAAGCGCCCGAACAAACTAATAACCGAACGCGCAACGCACTCTCAGTAAAGATGAGATCGTTGCCGCAATTAAAGCAAATCGGTAGGACTTGATGGAATTCCCGCAAAGCTTTTACATGCAGCGCCAACGTCATCAAGGGAACGGCTTTATCCGCTCATAAAAGAAGTCTGGACCACCGAAAGCTTCCAAAAAAAGAAGTGCAAAATGCGAAAACTGGAGAGGAATTTGCGTTTTACCTGCCATTGCCAAAATAGTAGCAAAAATCATACTGGAACTCGATGCCGAACAAGCAGGTTTCCACGCTGGATCCTCCTTTGTAGCGGAGGGATCCAATGGACTTCGATATCCTATTGAAAGCACTTGGATTACGCGGACGATGTTTGCTTACTCTCTCATAGAATCATGGATCTCCATCAAATGACAACAAGTGTGAAGAGAGAAGATTTGTTTGCGACAAAGTATACAGGAAACAAAAAAAAAAAATATTGAAATTAGATGCAAAAAATTTCTATTAACTTTTAGTTAAGTTCTTAGAAAACTTGACAACTTTAGATTTACAAAAAACTTAAAACCTACAAAAACAACTAAAAGCTGATAAAACAGTAACGGAGTTTTCGAAGCAAATAAGGTTATTTTTCTTTCAACTTTTTAATTTAACACACAAATATTTTGTAATTTTGTAAAATTTTCAGAAATAGAGAATATTTAAAAAACAAAAAAGAGGCTGGGATGCGACCCACACTGATAACTTCCCATCCCGTCTGTCGATTTGTCTTGCTTAAAAGTTTGTCTATATGTATCAATTTTTACCAAATTTGCGTACTATTTTTTGTAGATTTTATTTCATTGAATATCGAAAATAATATTTTTTATGTGAAATAAAATAAGTTTGAAGCTAATATTTTTCATTTTTGAAAAGCTATTTGAGTCGAAAGTAAATTTTTACCAAGTTTTAGTATTGTTTTTGTTTAGGTTTTTAATTTTTTTGTAAAAAAACTGTCAATTCGATTTTTTTACAAAATTTTACTGAATGTTGAAAACAATATATTTTGAAAGATAAAAGTAGTTTAAAGCCAATATCTCAAAGTTTTGAAAAGATATTTGAGTAGAAAATAAATTGTTACTACCAACTTTGATAATTTTTTTTTTAGGTTTTTATTTTTTGTAAAAAAACTGTTAATTCGATTTTTCTCAAAATTTGCCCTAATGTTTAAAACAATATTTCTTATAAGTTAAAATGCGTTAGAAGCCATATCTCAAATTTTTGAAAAGATATTTTAGTCGAAAATCAATTTTTACCAACTTTTGTTAATTTTTTTTCGGTTTTTATTTTTTTGTAAAGAAAAATGTCAATTTGATTTTTTTCAAAATGTTACTGAATGTTAACAACAATATTTTTTGAAAGATAAAAGTAGTTTAAAGCCAATATCTCAAATTTTTGAAAAGATATTTGTGTCGAAAGTCAATTTTTACCAAGTTTTATTAATTTTTTTTTAGGTTTTTATTTTTTGTAAAAAAACTGTCAATTTGATTTTTCTCAAAATTTGTCCTAATGTTGAAAATAATATTTCTTATAAGATAAAATAAGTTTGAAGCCATAATCTCAAGTTTTTGAAAAGATATTTGAGTCGAAATTCAATTTTTACCAACTTTGAGTAATGTTTTTTTTTTAAGTTTTTATTTTTTATAAAAAAACTGTCAATTAGATTTTTCTCAAAATTTTATCAGATGACAAAAACATCATTCTTCGTTGCACAAAATTGTTTTGGAGATGAAATCATATTTTAGTCGTAAAATTTTCGAGGTGACAAATTTTTGTTTCAGTTTTTTATATAAATAAAATATATAAAATATAAAATTTAATTCAAGTCTCTAGCGTCATTGGTTCATGAGATATTTAGGTTTAACCAAAATGTTCACCTTTTTTTAAACTGCTATGGTAAAAAAAACCACCCACGCAATTTTTTTGAGAGTCCTTTCTGCACCTTTCTGCCTTATTATCTGTATAACAAAATTTATTTGAAGTCAATATCTCTTCTGGTTCTTGAGCTATGGACGACGAAAAAAACGTCGCGAACGTCGCGAACGTAGGGACGTACGGACATACGGACATACGGACGTACGAACGTACGTACACACGCACGCACAGAAATCTTTCTAAAAATATTTTTTTTTCGACTCTAGGGACCTTGAAACGTCGAGAAATGTCAAAATTTTCAATTTGACAAATCGGACCCATTACAATAACTTCCTATGGGAAGTTAATAACCGATGTAAGATGGAATAACCATAGCCAGATACCTCAATGCTGTCAAATACATCAAGTTGCAAGACTCAGTTTGATTGTGTGTAATAAAGATCTAAAACTTTAAAAGCTGGCAACACTCAACCCAGGGAGAGAAGAAAAAATAAATAATTTTCACACTTATTTTAACAGCCGACCGCAAAGAATAGCAAAGTGTTGCCATATTTGGTGGCAACTAGTGGTAAGTAGTCCTGGTTTGGGTGCAACCAACAAGCATCCTCTTTTGTAAAGAATGAATTTCTGGGTAAAGCTAGAACAAGCTCCAGCATCACCATCAGCAGCAGGAGCATCTTACCAGCAGCAGCAGTAGCTCGACTATAAAACCAGCACCTACACAAACCACCGACACCACCTCCGTCGGTGCCACCGTCATACCGCCACTGCCACCGCCACATCACCGCATCCATACCACCACATGGATGGATGCTCGCCAGCAAACCCAAACCAACAACAACAAAAAAAAAGAAGAAAGAAAAGAAGAAGCACCAAAAGAAGCATCTTCTCTCTCTAAAGCTTTATGCTGTGACAAATTATGTTAATGAGCGAACGTCAACGTCCTTATGTTAGTTTATCTAGGTTGCTAGGATATGGTAAGGAAATTTTGCATTCATGTCCATGTCAAGGCATCTGTTCGCCTGAATTTAGTCCTTTGGTTGATTTTTTTTCAGTCTTTTGTATGTTCTTGGTTTCTTTTGCAATTTTTCGTATTACTAGCTGAGCTGGGTACTGCAGTAAGAAGGACATCAGAAGGCTAAGAGACACAGAGACAGGAAGGTAGGTTGGGTTGGGGGTGATTGAGGCTTACTTGATGCGGGCTACGGGAATGAAGTGCAATATAACCACGGTGGATGTTTGAGATTTTGAATAAATGCCAGGTTTTGATTTATGTGAGTTTTCTTATTTTTATTTTATTCTTTTATTCATGTCCTTTTTTTTAATGTTAAGCAAAAGAAAAGAGGATTTATGAATCGCATTTGGATATTATTTTGAATTCTGAGATTAAATAAATCATAATTCATTACTCCCAGTTGTACAACAAAATGTTTTGAATTTAAGATCAGCTTTAGTATATTCTGTATCGCCGCGCCCGCCGCCGCCGTCGCGCCGTATATAATTGATGGACAGGACATACTGTGTTGCTTTGGTCATAAGCCAAAAACTAAGTTAAATTGTATAATGTTCTGCCAAAACGATATCTGAGTACGAGTAGGTACAAACGGTTTTATAGGCATTACTGCTTTTGTTTTATGCTTTAAGGTGAAACGGGTATGATCAAGGTATTACCATTAGACGACTTTGAAGGACATTTTTTACTATAACCATTAGTATAAAATATTTAATAATGCTTAACCCTTTTTACATCATCATCGGTGTCATTAAATTCCTGTATGATGATACCTTGTAAGTCTTGATTCTCGAGTGTCAGAGAGAAACAAGATAAAAGATCCAGTCTTATAGTCAGGAGAGAGGGGGAAGGGGTTCATAAAGTTAAATTTTTGTACTTAAACATTTTATTTAAGGCCTTGCGAGTGTATATAAAAAATTGGGCTTTTATTGGAATTAAATAATAAACGTTTAAATATCCTAACCTTATATAGGATGATTTTTGTTTGCTCTTTTCCTCTTTGAAAACGCTGATTTTTTACAATTCACGTACGTTTTGTGTTTTGTGTCACTGTCAAATGTCTCCATTTTGGTCTACAATTTAACTATGAATCGTCATGCAAACTATCAGCGCTTGTAAGTTATTGAAATTTACTATCAAAATGTTAAAAAAAAGTTCATCGTGTGTTTTTTCCATTCTATCGCCAGTTTAGTCGACTTACTGAGGTAACTATTTTGGCTACAATGACCGAAGATTACGAAGATGAAAATACTCGTATTGCAGTTCTATGGGCCAGGATGAATGAAGACCACGAAAAAGGTATGCGAAAGGATTTAGATGTGAAACTTTTGAGAATACAGATGCTGCTAGAATTGAAGCCAAACGGCCTACCACAACACCAAATTTAAGGTAAAAAGGGGTCTTCAGTCAGAGAAAAAAGACAAGATAAATACGAACGGAGTAGTGCCCGGAATAGTTAGTAGGTACCCGTTGCGTGATGGTTAGTTCGTTGGACTGTCAGAGTTGTAACGCCCTAGGCTGTAGTTCTTAACGGACTGCTGCGCCACATTATTTTTATTTTATTTAATTGGAATTAAATAATAGGTTTCAATATCTCAACCTCATAACGGTTGCATTTGTTTGCTATTTTTAACTTCCCATAGGAAGTTATTGTAATGGGTCCGATTTGAATTGAAAATTTTGACATTTCTCGACGTTTCAAGGTCCCTAGAGTCGAAATAAAAGATTTTTAGAAAGATGTCTGTGCGTGCGTGTGTACGTACGTCCGTACGTCCGTACGTCTGTACGTCCGTACGTCCGTACGTTCGCGACGTTTTTTTCGTCGTCCATAGCTCAAGAACCAGAAGAGATATCGACTTCAAATAAATTTTGTTATACAGATAATAAGGCAGAAAGATGCAGAAAGGACTCTCAAGAAAATTGCGTGGGTGGTTTTTTTACCATAGCAGTTTAAAAAAAAGGTGAAAATTTTGGTTAACCCTAAATATCTCATGAACCAATGACGCTATAGATTTGAATTAAATTTTATATTATATATTGTAACGTGATACAAAACAATTATATTTTTGGAAAAAAATTCAATTAACGGTTTTTTTTTATAAATCAAAAAAACTGAAAAAAAAAATTGTCACTTCGAAAATTTTACGACTAAAATATGATTTCATTTCCAAAACAATTTTGTGCAATGAAGAATAATGTTTTTGACATCTGATAAAATTTTGAGAAAAATCGAATTGACAGTTTTTTTACAAAAAATAATAACCTAAAAAAAATAAAAAAAAGTTGGTAAAAATTGAGTTTTGACTCAAATATCTTTTCAAGACTTTGAGATATTGGCTTTAAACTACTTTTATCTTTCAAAAAATATTGTTTTCAAGATTCAGTCAAATTTTGAAAAAAATAGAATTGACAGTTTTTTTACAAAAAATTAAAAACCGAAAAAAAATTTAACAAAAGTTGGTAAAAATTGATTTTCGACTTAAATATCTTTTCAAAAATTTGAGTTTATGGCTTCTAACTAATTTTAACTTATAAGAAATATTGTTTTCAACATTAGGAAAAATTTTGAGAAAAATCGAACTGACAGTTTTTTTACAAAAAATAAAAACCTAAACAAAAAAATTAATAAAAGTTTGTAAAAATTGATTTTCGGCTCAAAAAGCTTTTCAAAAATTAAAAATATTGGCTTCAAACTTATTTTATTTCACAGAAAATATTGTTTTTTATATTCAGTAATTTTTTTATAAAAATCCAACAGTCCGTTTTTTCATAAAAAAAATAAAATCTACAAAAAATAGAACGCAAATTTGGTAAGAATTGATACATTTAGACAAACTTTTAAGCAAGACCAATCGATAGACGGGATGGGAAGTTATCAGTGTGGGTCGCATCCCAGCCTCTTTTATTTTTGGTAACACTGCCAAACCAACTCACACAGGTTTTGTTTTTTATATCACAGTCAAACGTCTTAAGTCTATAATTTAACCATGATTCGTCTTACAAACAACCAACGCTTGCAAATTATTGAATTATATCATCAAAAAAAGTTCATTGTTCGCTTTTTCATTTGAATGGTCAGTTTAGTCGACATATTGAGGAGGTTAATATTCGAGCTTTAATGAATTAATTTTTCACTAAATTTAACTTGTAAATAATATTGGGGAAAGATGATTTAGATATGAATCCCTTAAAACTATAGATGGTGCAGGGATTGAAGCCGAACGACACAACACCAATTTTTTGGTGAAAGGGCTCTTGAAAACTTGGTCCAAGATCTACATTTTTTTTTCGAAAGATTGTGTTCAGTGACGAAGCCCATTTCTGGTTAAATGGATATTTGAATAGAGCCCTGCAGCACCCCTTCTACCTGCATAACGACATAACGCAGTGGCGATCCGAGAACCTCGGTTTTACCAGGTTCAATGAAAAAACGTGGCATCTTCGCCGGGCGAAACGGGACTAATACCCTATTATTAGTTACGGAGATAGAGCTCCAGCACATCTTCGATTCATTAAAGAAAAAGAAGTCAGCAGGTGTCGATGGTATATCCAACATTGTACTACGACATTTACCTCAGGAAGCTGTGGACATTTATACCACTCTGTTTAACAACGTTGTTGTGAATAATGCATATTATCCGGTCCGTTGGAAAACAGCTGTGGTACATCCTCTCCCGAAAAAGGGAAAGGACAATTCCAATCCGGCGAATCTCCGGTCGATAAGTCTGCTGCCGAGTATCAGTAAGGTATTCGAGAAGGTTATAAATAGAGATCTGCCCAAGTGGGCTGAGAACAACAAAATAATTCCGGATAATGAGGTTGGCTTTAAGGCGGAACATGACACTATTCATGCTGTGTCTAAGCTTGTTTCTGATATCCAGTGGAACAAATCTAAAAGACAATGTACGGGTGCTTGTCTGGCTGACTTGGAGAAGGCCTTCGACACCGTATGGTTAGAGGGTCTGTATCTAAAGTTAAACAGACTTGCCATAAGTAAACCACTGTTGTATATGCTTTATGACATGCTTAATGGTAGACGGTTTATTGTCACAATTGGCAATGTAACATCTACAAAATCTTTGATATTAAAAATCAATAGGGAATGGTTAACTCGCCGATCTTATTCAGCATTTACACCAGTGATCTGATAGCAAGCCTGACTCAGGCAAAAGCGTACGCCGCGCCGACGATCTAATTTCGTACAGAACGGCACCAAAAATTTAGGTTATCAAGACACTTTTGCAAGGTGACTTCGACAAGATTCAGCAATATTGCGATGATTAGAAGTTGAAAATGCGAAACTATTCTGTTCAGGACACCGCTGTATGGAGTCTCAAGGGATACGAGAAAGAACTGGAAAAATCTAGTGATCGTTCGAGCAAATCGACAGCCACTGGCGAATAAAAGTTTAGTAAAGTACCTTGGCATCTGGTTGGATCAGTACTTGTATTTCGACAGACATATGAGTGCTGCTTTAGCCAGAGCTAGGGGAGACTTCGCCCTGACAAAACGGTTGTTTTTTAGCAGCCGTCTTGACAGCAGGGTGAAGGTGATTATGCATACGGCTCAATGTCTGCGACGTTGCCTTGGACAAACATTACTATTCCAACCAGGTTCTATACAACAGAGCCAACATAAACAGAATAGATAATTTCTTGCTGAAGCTTGGTAGGGGTCATATTGCGAGAGCGATGTCGCCGACTAACAGCTTAATTTTTGGGGCTTACTACCCCAACAATGAGTACTACAAAAGTGCACGTTTAAGTGAAACCATTCCGCCCGAAGCTTTTCTCTATTTAGACAATCGAGGGCTGATACAGGATAGGAAGGCGGTTCCGCTAATCTGCCACGTCAGCCGTAAAACTGTAGATAGGCGACTCCTTTACAGTCGAGACGTCCTCGCACTGGACGGAGCCGAGTGCCTTCGGTTCAGTAGGACTGTTTCCGATAGGGACCGAAGAGATGGGGTGAGGCAGGAAAACCAGTTTCGGTGGCTTCAAATTGAGAATGTCATTTAAAGTTGTCTAGGGTGTTTACAAAAGAAGTCACTGTTTGGTGCGGATTATGGGCTATCAAGTAGCAACGTTACTGTGAACAGTAAACGCTAACGTATGATCCAGAGTCTAAAGACTCATGTCTATAGCGAAAAGCTTTCAATTGACTGACTGGAAACTAAGATTGAAGAATTCGTGAGATACAAAACCGAAATGTTAGAAAGAGTAGGGTTTAAGCGGGCTTACCATTTGAAGCGCAGGAGCGGCGAACATGAAATATTCTTCAAAAATTAAATTATATTAACTGTAGTATTGATATAAATAAAGATAAATAAAGATTCGTAATTTTATTTTTTTCCCCGATAGGCTAATCGTTATTTATGAAAACATTCCAACAGTTTTGTATAAATAATATGCTCCCTTTAATTGTTACTATTCAACAACTTGAATGAATTTTAAGAACTATTTTGTGCATTAAACTCAACTGCTTTAGAATAAGTTTGTAGTTAGGACAGCTAATTAATTAAGTGTTTAATTTAAAAAGTTTTTAAAAAATTAATAAGAATTTGTTAATGCTGGAGAATTACCTGAAAAAAGTAATTTCTTTCTTGAAGCTCTAAAGCAATTTTGTTCAGAAAAGAGTACAACAAATTTAAGAAGTGAAGAACACAAACAATTATGGTTTTGGACGTACTCTGCTGCTTTTCTTTTTTGACCACTGCCTCTGATAACTAGTTGACTTCTTTAATTGAATTTTATTCAAAGTGATTAGTATTTAGTGACAAATATTTAGTGATTTTAAAAATGTCTGGAAGGAAATATTTGAGTGAAGCCGCAAAAAGGAAAATAAAAGACGACAGAGATAAAGCTACCGCAAAGTTACCAAAAATAACAGCTTTTTTTCGACCCCCCAGGTTCAAGGGCATTCGGAAAAGCAACAAGCGACGATATATTATATTTTACCTCAAAGTTCCACTGAGATTTTACCATTTAATGCAGAAGAGGATTGAAGCTTACACTTACATCACTGATATCTTCGGATATTTTGCAATATTTTAAGTATGAGTGAAAATGAAGGAAAAAGTAAAAGCAAACAATTTAGTCGAAATTTATCATAAAGATTTAGAAATTGAATTAACTTACGAACTAGAGCAGCTTATTCAAATGATGAAATTGCAGCCACAAGTGTTTTCTTTTCAAGTTCAAAAAGAAAAAAGTGAACTTATTTCACCATTTAAAATACTTAACTGGATCGTTGAAAAACAAATGATTGAAGTTTTTCCAAATGTTTATGTAGCCCTTAGAATATTCGTAACAATACATATAGCTAATTGTGAAGCAGAAAGATCTTTCTCAGTCGTTAAAAGAATAAAAAATATGTACCGATCTTCGATGTTGGATGAAAAATTATCATCTTTAACTCGTTCAGCAATCGAATCCGAATTATTAAGATCGATTGAGTTTAATGATTTGATTCTTGGATCAATTACAAATTGGGTTATGTGGGTTTATCGCTTTTGGGTTTACAATTTTTTTTATTTGCGATTGCAAAATGAACACATTTAATTTTTCAAAAACGTTAAAAAGAGCCCTTGATGAATAATTCATAATTCATAATAATTATAATTAGCCCCGGATATCAAAAATTCTTAATCTTATCGGGGGTTGGAGCACTTGAGGGATAGCTTCCTTCATTTTTGATGCGTCAGCTCCTCGGCGCATCGTCTCTGAAAGCGTGGACTCCTAGCGCCCCGGGTTATTAGGTTAAATCCCTTGGGGTTTAGGACGCTTTGCGTTATTGGGTTGGCTCGCTTGGGGCTTAGGTCGCTCTGGGTTATGAGGGGTTGGCTTGCTTGGGTTTTGTATCTTTTTAGGGGGCCTCAAATTTGAAATAGCCCCGGGCCCCCATTTTCTTTAATCCGGGCCTGCATGTGGATGATGTTTAATTAGGGCAAACAAAAATGTTCGCCATTAAGTATGACAATGGTGATGCTACCATCATAAAATACACAGCAAACTTTGTCTTCTTTGACAACTTTGTTTGCTTTTGTTTGGTAGTTCAAAATTGATATTTAGTTTTGTTAACGTACCGCCTTTAGTTGATTTTTAACTGAACTACTGAACTCAAATCTATCCATCACACTGCAAAATATTCCTTCGCAATAGGTCTATTAAGACCTACTAAAAAATTGGGCGAAGTACCCGGATCCTTAATCTGTTGGTGGAACATTGGAGAGTCTCCTCTTTGGATTCTTTTTCGGATCACAAATGGAATCTCTTCAACTTAATTTTTGAGTTTGAAACTCCTCCCCATTATAGAAATCTTAAGCATACTGACGGGAAAAAATTCGGTCTAATTGTTAAGCCCAAACTAGAAATCTCTAAAAGATCTGGAATCCAGCGTTTAAATCTTTGAAGCATCAGTTAAAGATGCTTTTAAGATTTCATGCTCAGTAAAATACAGCTGCAAAAAAATTTACCTTTGGTGGAGCGAAGACCTTTCTGCTGTAAGGAAATGAACGATATTCAAATATATCCTACAAACAAGACTTTTACCAAACATATAAAGACTCCCTTAAAGCTAATATGTAAGCTATAGAAACTGCCAAAAAACAAAGTTGAACAGAATATTCTCTCGATCGATTGAAGACATAAAAGATTCTGCCAGACTTAGTAAAGTTTTATCGATATAGTGTCATTGATGGAAATGAACAGGCTGACGAGCTGGCCTGCCAAGGATCGGTCCTTCATAGCTCACTTGCGGAAAGGGTAAATATTCATTCCTCTTGGAGCTAACAAAATTTGTTCAATTTTTCTGGAAAGAAATTCCTTAAAGATATTGATGAACCTTCCGCGATGAAAATCCTGAAAAACCTGATTTAATTTCTGAACTCGAAAAATGGCTCTAGTATCTCTAAAATTTTATCAATATAAATCCGTCATAATATTGTCTTTTTCTTTTTTTATTTTTCAATACATACAGGTCCAACGAGTTTTTGGTTTTAAAACGCAGCAAGGGCTGCTTGTGACTGACATTTCTGCCTATACCTACCTACCCGGAACGTTGCCAAACAAGACGCCCAATAAGATAAATTGGAAGTATCATTTCTGTGAAAGTTGATGTGGAACTACCAATTGAAATTTTCACTGCCAATGTGACAGATGTAGATTCAACAATATGGCCGCTATCAAATGTCAAAGTGCTGAAGTCCCTTTCCACAAGATACAAGTCCGAAATGATTATAATTGAATCAATGACAGGATTTATTCCATAAAAGAAAAGACACAACAACGTTTTTCAAGTCAACTATTAACATCGTACAACTCGACCAAAATAAATCTTAAACTGTCAGACCCTAATTGAGATTTCCTTAAAATTTTGGCATAAACATCAACACTTACTTCAGGAAGTCAAAATTACCCTTAAAATCGTATACAGACATACCTTAGGCACCCATCAGCTCAAAATCATCGTCTGACATGGGATCAACACTCAATCAATCCACAAGGACTAAGAATGCTAAGAAGACGACCTTTGTTGTAGCCAAGTTTCTTATACTCACGCCATTTAGAAAGTGTCTTTTATATTTTAGAAACTCCCCAGATGAACAAAAGGATATATATGTATTCTTATTGAAAACAAAAAACATCATCATCCTTAAGATTTGAATAACCCTCAATGTTAAGTGATTTTTAGTCAAATCCTTTTCCCACAAAGTAACTTCAAACTGACACTCAAGGATACATATTTCTTCCTTTTGTTTTTATGTACACTTTAACATCGTCACGTCGCGTCAAGGAAGACGACGATGATGATGACGAGGGCGACTCGACGCACGTCTAAAAGGACGTTTAGAGACATAGGTACTCGTAGCGAAATCCCTTGGCAATTTTTTCAGTTTCCTTTTCCTTTTCTTTCATTTTAAATTTTATTATTCCCAAGGACGAGTTAATTTTATTGCTATGTTGTCGTAATTGTTTTGTTTTCTTGTGATTGACAGGACCACAAGTCTATTTCAGAGGCCTTTTTTTCTTAATCCGGGCTGGCCACTTAAATACCAGCCCGGTGCCGCGCTGCGTGATTTGTCCCCTTCTGGCATGCGGGCGTTCCATTGGAAAAGTAATCAAATAGCCACAAATTTAATCGGAAACAGGACTTTTGGGTGGCCTAATGCTGATTGAAGGAAAATTTATCCACCGAAACAAAAAAAAATTATAAAAACAAAAGAAGTAAAAGTTAAAAGAAGGCTAACGCACTAACAACCAAATGGCACGACTAAAAGCCTGTCTAGCTTTAGGACCAAAACAAAACCCACCATATCCACCATTACCCAACACCTACGCAAAGCAATACCACCCTACAACACCATCCTCCATCGCCATTGTTTCATTAGAAAAGTTTTCGTTAATTTTTGCGTACTTACGTAGGATCACCACCGGGGGGAGGGATAGGGGGTAGGTTGGTGTGAGGAAAATCATAGAGCGACATGAATGGCACGGTGGCAGTGCCACGACGACGCGGACGGCTACCATCTCGCAGGATAGTGAATTGCGACAAAAGGACAAAAGCTAATTAAGTTTATGTCACAGAAAATTTGTTTCAAAAAGACTTCTGCTCTCCAGGACAATTAATATTACGGACACACGCTCGTATATACCGAAAGCAGCACCAGGGTGGCGAGAACTATAGCAAAAGGGAGAAAGCTCGCCTTTATCTTCACCTTCACCGGTTTATGCACCTTTAAAGGATACTACTTATAAGAACCTTATAATGGAAGAGTTCTTGATGGAGAAGATCCGCAGTCGAAATGGTTGGTGAATTTGTTGATGGTAGATGGCGCGGGCAATTGATTGCTTTGGAAACCTTTACTTTTTCGTCCTTTCTTTTTTCTTTTAGCCATTGGCATTTCTCTTTCGTGTTCGGTTTTTTCTTCTTCTTTATTGTTGAGCGTTACCTCAGCACATTGCAACGTGCTCATGCGGCAGCAACCGGAATAAAATGCCACAGAAAAAGTAAGGAAGTTTTGAGTAGAGTTGATATACCTAAGAACTCCGCACGAGACTCCTGACTGTTACTGAGGCTGTGAGTTAAAGTCACTCGATTTCGATTCTTGGCTGGGGGCGTGGGGGTGTATCCGTATAAGTTGTGCTCCTGCCTGGCTAGGCTATATACTTGAAACGCGTATCTATACAACCTATGGCTCAGGAGTAATTACGCTTTTGTAACTCAATTTGTTTTTTATGGAAGTTGTAGAAATTTTCAACTTGAAAACTTTGGCAGTGATTTTCTTTCCCTTTGTCTTTACATACCTAACCATTTTTTTTTGTATTTTACCTACAAGAAAAATACTCCCGAAACTCACTTCTATACCCAACACCCATCCCCTTCGTTTGTTTGTGTTTGTTTTTGTGACTTCTTCTTTTCTTCCGCACTAAGAAATGGTCCTTCGATCATGGTGGTTCGGTCTTTAAGGTGTTGGAACGTAGAGTTTCAGGGTTGTTTTCTTTTTATTTTTTTAATTTTATTACGGCGAAGTTGTTCTTCTTCCTTCTTGTTCTTCTGAGTGATAAAATTAGTTTGGATTAGGCATTTTTCAGCCTTGACAAGGATGTCCTTTAAAATGTCTTTAAAAACAGATGAAACTTTTTAAGTTTAAATGGAGAAGAGACAAAATTATTCACTGTCACGCGGATTTTCATAGCGAAAATGTTAAGGTTTAGAAAAAGACAAAATTAAAGTGATTTGAACTAGAAAGGGATCTTAAAATAATTTTGAAAGTAGATAGAAACTTCTAAAGCTTTCGATGTTTTCGTACATAAAATAAGGCTTGCGACAGCATATTGCGACTTTGAGGTTGCAATAAGTTAAAGCATTTTATTGACAAAATAGATTTATTTGCTATTGTAAAAGACGAAGACAGTTGCTTACACTTAAGGAAAAATGAGTATCCTTATAATGATTTAACCACAGTGCGAGCGTTAAAATAAAAAAAGGAATAGATACCGATGTACTTTGATCGGTGTTTAAAGTATTCCACATTCTTGATGTGCTGCTGAAAAAATAATCTCTATAATTGACACTTTCAAAAAAAAACTAGTATAAAATAAAATTTTAAAACCGGCTAGACTATTGTCATATTGCTTGGTTCTTTTACATAATCCGTCATTTGGCCTTGATACCATTTTAGGAATGTAGAAAGGTCAAGTTGCAATTTTATACAAAGTTTTGTTTGACGGAAGTATTTAGTGAAATGGTGAAAACAAATAAACAAATAAACAAACTTTTAATAATTACACTTTATCATTAAAGGGAAACACGTTTGAAAAAGCTGAAAATATTTAAATTCGGCAGATATTGAATTTATAGGTTATTACCGTACAGACTTGTTGTTGTATCTCCATCAATAATGGATATAATTTGTTGAGTTCAATAATTAATAGCAATTTTACAATATCATTGAATAAATTAAAAAAAAAATGTTTAAACATATTTCTACTCATTCTTCAAGATGAATTAAATTAAATAGTTTTAGAGAACGTCCCTGTTTCTTAGATTCCTCTATGGAACTTACAAAGGCATAAGAGGTACTAAATCCGTAGATTTAATTCTGCCATTGATATTTTTTTTTTAATAAATAAAACTTTAGAGCATTCTCTTTGACGTTTTAGAGACTTTAAATCTATAAACGTGCATCTGGAACTACAGCTGGTCAGTGACGGATTTAGGCTTGCTGCCGCCCTAGGCCCCGTTCGATGCGCCGCCCTTATTGTTAAATTTTATTTCATAAATTTGTATCCAATATTTTTTTTTCAAAATAACTTTATTTTATTGAAGTATAATTTATAAATAATTAATTAACATGAAAGATTAATAAGTTATAATCCTTAGATAGACAAATAATAAATTTTTTTTTATATTAATCAATTCAAAAATTTTCAAATTTGGATAAACATCTAGAAGACTCCGGGAATGCAATACATGGCATCTTCTATTTTTGCTAAGGAATCTTTGAATTGATAATGGAAATTAATACATTCATTGTCTAACGTCTCTTCCAAATAGTCAGGATACTTATTGACTAATTTATTGGCAAGATTTTTCAACTCGTTTGTATCTATTTCACATTAATTGTCGAAAAAATTGAAATATTGGTAAAGTGTTTCAGATGCACTTTTACTCCCGGCTAATTGTAGACTAAGATTGTCTAAAATAGAGTAATAAACATTTGTGCGAACATTTTCTGGTCCAGAAAAAGGTGGTCTTTCATTTACCCGTGAGTCATCTGGCTGCATTTTTCTGGTGGCGACGAGTATCATAACGATAATAATCCTGAACTCCAGACAGTGCTTTAGCTTTTTCTTCATATTCAGAAAATTCTCTGTCTCTCATGTCTATAGATCTGCACAACGGATGATAAATCAGCTTGAGATTCTTGAAGCTTCTTACTAGCAGCATTAAAACGACCTAAAATTACATTCCAGACAACGACTAGGATTGCTTTTTCTAAATGTTGTAATTTTCGCTGCAATCTCGTAGCTTCAGGTCGCGTAGTCGGTTTATCATCTCTGCTTTCGGCAATAAATTCCAGTGCATCAATTATTGCAGACCACTCTTTTTCTAATGCGTAACATGCATCATGTCGAGCAGACCAACGAGTTTGAGAAAGACTCTTAAATCTTAAATTTGTACGCTGCACCAAGATTTCCCAACGATAAGCAGATATAGTAAAGAAATTGTATAGTTCTTGTAAAGTATTTCTAGAGATTTTAACAATACATCCTTAATATCTTTAGCTTTATGGCCGATATTTTGTAGAAATTCTAGAAACCTTTTAACAATTTCACCGTTATCACGTACATGCATATCGTATAATTATAGTAAGCTGACCGACATGTGCTAAATCAGGCGTAGAATCTACAATTATACCAAAATACTTAGCAGATTGCACTTCACTAGAAATTTGTTGTAGTACTTTATTTTGAATCAACAGTATAATCTCTTCATAGATTGTTTTAGATAAACGCGATGTATTCCCACTACCAGGGTGTGCATACAATTTTAAATGTTCAGATAAAAATGGAACAAATTTAGCAACGATTCATACTGTTCCTAAAAAATTCCCATTATGAGGATCTCCTATTCGTTCTGAATTTCCTCGAAATGGCAGGCCTCTTATTGCTAGTGATTTAATAATTGCAATTGCTCGGTAAAAAATTTGTTTCCATTATATCTTCATCGAGTTGTTTTATTAGATTTTGATCAACACGCCCGTGAACTACAGCTCAAGCTTTAAAATGACTAACTTTAGTTTTGTGAAAGTTAGAATTTTCATGTTCTTCGATGCGTGCTTTTGATTTTTTCCAGACACGGAATCCTACGTCAGTAAAAGCATTCATTTCACCACTTCTACCAAATAATAAGCATGGAATACAAAATACAGAGCCTTTAGTTTCTAAATAAATCTACCACTCACGGCGCTGAATCGCTCCATTTTTGCGTACGTTGAAATAAACTTTTGAAACAATACCTTGTTTTATCACTATAAACATTTCTAGAATTTTTAAAGTCTGCATCATCAGTATTACTGATCCCTGCAGATACAAAAACAAAGAGATGAGGGGAGATTTTTCTATCTTACAGTTCTGTTTTGTTTGTTTTCGCAATTTCAAATTTAACGTAGATTTTCTAGATTGAATTTTTAAATTGGCAAACAGAAGTTATGATTTTGGATGCATTCCGAAACTTTAGACCGAAGTTATATTTGTGCCTTTCATTAATGTATGTTTAAATGTAGAAACGCTTTCAAGTGTTAAGTATTTCATAAATTTTGCCGCCCTTCAAATTATGCCGCCCTAGGCCTGGGCCTCACGGGCCTAGGCGTAAATCCATCACTGCAGCTGGTCAAACCTTCCGGCGACCCTAAGTTCCTCAAAGCAAAATATGTAGGTACGTGATTTTTTTTAAAAACATTTTCAATTGTGCCAGACGAGTTTTAATAGACGAGTGAGCAAGAAGCAAGAATTGTACATCGTTTTCAAGGTATAACTATCTTTGAATACGACACTGCGTTGCACTTTAAAAAACCCAACAACAAATTCGCTTTAGATTTTTTTTTATAATGTACAGGTACTCAAGGGGTAATTAATACCCTTAACATGATAACGTTTAAACACAGTACGAGTGTTAGGAAAATAAGGAAGGATTTAAGAGGGTATACCGGTGCACTTTGGTTTTAAAATTTTGAATACTAAAATGAGAGGGAAAAACAGAGTTCGGTAAAGCATTCTAGAATTTTGATGAATGGTTAAAAAAAGAATCTTACCAGTAGGTCCGAAATTGAGCTCAACTGATAAACTAATGTAAACTGATGAGCATTCCTGGAAGTGCGAGTATTACGGCTGAATCGATTGAGGGGTTAGAATGCAACTTCTAAAATCGAATATGTGATTATTGCATAAGTAGTGATCTGTGTTACACATACCGAGTACGGAAAGTTGATTAGTTTCCTGGATGTAAGTGCCACTCATGGAGAGTTTTTGAAACATTAAATTCTACCCGGTTCTTAATTCCCCATTGGACAATGCTGTCAAGATCAGAATTTAATGAGCTTATCATACTCTGCCGTTGAAGTTCCACATCCGAAGTGCAAGGATGTGAATCTTGAAACGAATATGAAAAGCTGAGGGTATTGTCATCAGCTAATCAGTTCAATCGATTAGAAGTGGCAGACAAGTGATCGTTTATGAATATGAGGAAGAGAGTCGGATACAAAACGGAGCCCTGGGAACACCATAATTTATTTTATGATTTTCAGACTGGAAATCATCCAATAGAACTTGTTTTGAACGGTGCGAAATGTAGTTTCTAATCCAAAGAAAAGATTCATCAATACCAAAAGCACGCATGTTCGATAAGAGAGTGCAATGATCTTTATTTTTCCAAAAACGGTGTAATTTGTTCCACTGTTCGGTGAGATTAACCATAAGATCACCAGTGGACCTATTGCTTCGTAAGCCATACTGCCGCTCATTAAAAATCTTCCGTTCTTCGAGATATTTCTTAAGTTCATAATACATCAACGTTTCCATGACCTTGGAAAGAAGAGACGTGAGTGCTATAGTTGGAGGGGGAGGAGGATTTGAAACGTGTTCTGAAAAAGACAACTTTATGTCGAAAATGTCATCAATGTCTTTTATTTCGCTTACTACAGAAAGACTTTCATAACCATTACTGTAACTGAATATCACCTTAAGTGATGAACGAAGGGCTTTTAGCTTAAGATGGTAATATTAACACCAACAAAAAAAAAACGCATCCATGTAAGACTTCTTAGAACTCAAGACAGTTATCAATTGAAGATACTGGAGAATATAATTTCAAATCGTCTGCAAACATTAGACAATTTGCAAATTTTAAACAATCTGAAAATTTTATTGACGAATAGGTTGAAAAGGAGAGGCCCCCAAATGACTATGCTGACGCAGCTCATACAATACCTCAATAAAAAAAGAGTGATCATCTTCAATATTTTCACGATTCCATTAATATGATTTCAACCATGTAAGAAAACCAAGTTTAAATCTCATTTTTAAAAGCTTATTGGATTAGATATTGCAGATAGGAGGTCATTAATAAAAATGAGAAAGAGTGCTGGAGATAGAACAGTGCTCCCGGCACTTCAGCATTTATTTTGTGATTTTTAGAACTGAACACACCCAATACTACTTGTATTGAACGATCCGAAAGATAATTAGGTACTAATCCAATGAAGAAGAAAACCGAAAGCACGCATTTTCGATAAGAGAGCCTGATGCCAAACCCTATCAAATGCTTTTGAAATATCAAGTGCACTAATCTTACTTTCTCAAAAACAGTGTAAGGATTTGCTACACTGTTCGGTAAGATGAACCATGAGATCACCAGTGAGAGAGATTTTCCTTTTAACGAAAGTTTTCAAATATCAGTCCAGTAAAATACGAAATTTTTCTCAGAATAAGAAACAATTAGCTGAGAATTCGTCAATACCTTCCTGTTCGTGGTTGCTGAAAGATGAGACAACTAAACATGAGCTTACATATTTTAAGGAAAGTATAATAATTTAAAACGATTGAGGATAGAAGAAAATAAAGGGTGGTTAAATTTTAAGGGCCGAAGTTGAATTTGAAACCTAAATGTCATATTTTTTTTTCTGCATTTAAATTAGATTAGATTAGATTAAATTCTTTATTTCGAAAATAAAATTACATTAATTTAAAGCTAAGAATATAAGGACATGGCGTTGTTGCCGTCTGCCTGATAGACATTTCATTTAAAAATAATTTAACATTATGTTTTTTTTTTATTTTGATTTGTTTTTAGTGAAAGAAAATAAGAACTGTATTTTTTAGTGGTTTTTCTTAACAATTTTCAAATATAGCAGATTAATAATTTATTAACTTGAATATTTATAAAAAAGAAGATAAATAAAACAATTTTGAATGATTTTATAATCTTTTAAGATATGTATACAATTTTGACATGATTTGAAACACTCAAAATATGAGTTTTTTACATTCTCAGTGATTCGAGACTTAAAACATCAATTTTGCCGTGAATTGAAACACAAAATATTTAAAATAAACTTTCCCGTTTTTAAAAAAAATTTTAGTAGATGAAAGCAATTTCAATTTTGCCGTGATTTGAAACACAAAAAATATTAAATTCCCAATCGCCATAACTGGATACATGACCGCTCAAAAGCTACTTCTATAAGCTAAAGCATGTTTGCAAAATTTAAACAGATTCGTCCAACCACTCAGCCCGTTAAGAATGTCAATAAGTTGGTCCATTGACATTTCTTGTAATATTGGACAAACTGCTATGAAATGATTTATATCCTCCACATCTCTTCTATTGCAGAGAGTGCAAATTTGTGAGAGGTCCGATCTATGGGGGACAAAGTTAAGTTAAGGATCTCGACTCTAGCTTTAAAAATGGTGCCGATAGCTTCCGGAGTAATTTCTTTACAAAAATAGTTTGAAGTTGACGACAATTGATGGTTTAAGCGCTTGTATATGTTTCTGCTTGCCGATGAGGACGCACTTTACAGGTGTTCTAAATAAAGTTTTTCATCAATTTTAGCTATCAAAACCGCGAATATATTTTGCCATTCCTCTGCATTATTTTCCCTTAAATAGAGTACTATATAAACTTTTAAAAAAGTATCTTTGTAAAGTCTCAAATTCCTCTATTTAAGCGTATCCAAAGGCTTGGACACCGTAGCATAAGCAAGTATTTATTGTTGCATTGAAGACTCTGTACTTTGATGAGAGGTCGATAAGTTGGTTACTAAAAAATTGGACCACATCAGGTTTAGGGCCAGTTTGGCCTCCCTGGTTTTCTCTTTCACATGATTGCTCCAGTTTAGGTTACAGGTCAGCAATACACCTAGATATTTAAACTCACTCACAATTTCAATACGCTCGTTGTTGATGTTCCATGATTCTTCAGCACGTCGTGTATGCCGCCTAGATTCAAATATCATAATCTTGGTTTTTCTAGTATTGATCCGTAAGCCCCAAGGTTCGCAATAGTCCTTAAGTCTATTGTAAAGAAAATGAGTTATCCGCCAAAAGTACCAGATCATCTGCATGCAGTAAAACTTTAATCAAAGATTCGCCAAATATTACACCTCCCGGTAGGATTTCACAAACCGCATCAAGCATAAAGTGCAAACAAAATGGGACTAAGAATACATCCTTAGGGAACTCCCGCCGCTGTCTCAAAACTTTCGGATAAGTTGTTGCCATCCCATACTGAGGCTTTCGTTGAACTCAGAAAGTTAGAATAAAAAGGTAAAAATTCGAAAGGCCAAGAGAAGATAGTTTGTAAATCAATGCTTGTCGATTGACCGTATCAAAAGCAGCTTTGAAGTCAACGAAGCAGCTGTAAAGCTTTTTCTTTTTCTCCAAATGTTGTCTTGCTAACAACATTAAATCGACATATAATGTTTTCATTTATGCCTGTTATATCCGAAGAAGTAACTGCGTCATGGAAAAATCGACGGGCAGTGTTGCCATGGTTCGTACTTCCATAACCTGGTTTTGGTTTGTCCACTAACAGTCCCATTCGGCTTCTGCATGCTTCTTGAATCCTTTTCTTGTTTTCTTCGACTTTTCTCTTGTTTTCTTCACCACGAGCTTGCCATTGTCCTATAGGCAGTTTATAGGAGCCATGGATTAAACATTCAAAAAACCTTATCCAAGCATGCAAGGAGGATAACCCAAACCTCAGCTTTGACTTGTCTTGAATTTGCTTGTTAGTGCAAAAATTTGGTCTACCGTTGAGAATCCGGATCGAAACCCAGCTTTGAAGATACTTAAGCGGTTGTTTGTCTCTATCCATCTCGTAAGCCTCTCGTAAAGAATACAGTTTAAGATTTTCCTTAAAAAGTTGAGAATATTTATGCCTCTATAGTTTTCTGCAAGACTCCTTTCACCTCCCTTGAAAATAGCATAAATAATGGCTGTGTTAAATCAAATGGGTATGCATGCATCGATGCATCAATATAAAGTTAGTTGAACCAGTCCATTAAGTATAGTTTTTGAAGTAAGCAGTAGAATATTTGTAAAATTCCGTTGGGATTCCATCAGCACCAAGTGCTTTGTTGTTCTTCATTGTTTTCAAAACACTTTCTAGTTCAATCAAGGACATCGGTTCATCAAGTTCAGGAATATGGTTGTTTGGCATGGCGTAACTAAACGATAACAGAGACTCATCTGCTGATAACAATCCTTTGAAGTAATCTGCCAAAACCTCAGCTCCGAGAGCATTATTATTTGAAGGAGTATGTTAACGCCCTCCTAATTCTCTCACATCCAAAATGTTTTAGAGTCCTTGCAGAGCACTAAGTTTTTTGCACTAGTTTGAAGATATTCAGTCTTTTTTGAAGAACAAACCTGTTAATATTCATTAAAATGTAAGTATGGGTTTTTAAAAAAATCGTTGTTAGTAGATCTGAATAGTTTTAAGAAACGAAATGTTTTTCACGTAGCTTTACGCAGTTCTTATCAAACCATATTTTTGCAGCGTTAAACTTTTTGTTATTACTGAGTGCGAATGGTGCTGACATCTTGATAATCCTCATTACAAATTCTGCGACTTGGTCGGCTACACTCGTAGATTGTAGTGATGGCAGGATACCACAATGTGTATTCAACCGAGATTGATAAAGAAGGGCCTTGCTGTCAACCCATTTCAACTTGTACATGTTGTTTGCGATATTTCGAGTTCCTTTAGAGAAAGTAGCTTTCACTGCAATGGGTAAATGAGCACAAAAAGTCGCAGCCAGAACCTCGAAATCTTCAATCGGTATCAACAATTGGCCAGATACAGCACATATGTCTATAACCGACTGTGCTTGTCCGCTAATAAAAGTTAATTCACCCTCAGCGTCACTTTTGGAAACCCCATTCAACACGAAAAATCCAAAGCTTTCCAGGAGATCTGTTAGACTTCTCCCGTTTCGATTAACCAAACCATCTTTAGAGTTTCTTCTCGTATTAAAAACCGTTCCAGTATCTGTATAATGGAATATAGAGTTTTGATATTCGCCAATTCGAGAGTTAAGGTCCCCAATAAGCATTATATTTCCAAGAGAGTTGCAATTAATTAAATTAAAAAGGATATCGAGGTCATTTTCCCAGTTGTTGCAATTAAGGCACAATGGAATAATAAAATATTTAATAAGATTATTTGTAATTTGAATAACAACCCTGTTTTGTACACGTTTGAACTCTACAAAACTACCAACAGTACTTTTCTTAATGGCACATAAGATGCCCCACTTGCTCTCCCCATGACATTGTTTCTTGTTGCTGGAATGCATGTTAATTTATATCTATTAAAATATTTATAAAAATGTTGTTCGTTTTCTTCTTCAATAAAAGTTTCTAAAAGAATTATTATATCAAAGCTTAAAATAAATCCAAAAAAGTCAGTTAACAAAAGTTTACTCTTAAGCCCTGTTATATTATATGAAAAAAATACTTAACTTAAAAACGTTGACATTTCTCAATTTCTAAAAACTAATTCAATTTGAACCATGGAAGGATACATAATCGAACAAAGCGTTTAAGAACATAATTAAGGCTTATTATAAAAATGGTCGTCCAAATCAAAATGCGTGATTTTTCCGTCAATTTAACCGTCCAAATCTGCGTACAATCGAAAAAATCGGGCTAAAATTTGAGCATCTCTGTAGGAGATGTGATAACACCAGTGCATGCTCTTACAACTCGTTCTGCAGAAAATATTGCTGCTGTTCGCGATAGTGTGACTGAAGAGCCATAAACCCCAACTCGTTTTCGTGACCAACTATTTAACCTCTCACTGTCGTCATTGATAAACATTTTGCATGAAGACTTGCATTTACACGCTTAAAAGGAACATTTGACTCAAGAACTAAAACCTCTTGACCATTTCAAGCGTCGTCAACGTTCAGAATGGTGGCAAGAAATCGCAACAGTGGACGATCAATTTTTGAAGGAAATCATCTTCAGTGATGAGGCACATTTTCACCTCAGAATTGCCACATGCGTCTAAAAACCAATGTATACCCATAAAAAGTGACTGTTTGGTGCGGTTTATGGGCTTGTGGCATCATCGAGCCGTATTTTTTCCAAAATGAGGTCAGCAGTTACTGTGAATGGTGCTCGCTATCGTGAGATGATGATGAATTGGAAGATATGGATGTGAACTATGATGATGTGGACAGCTAACGAAACCATGGCGGAAACGGAGGAATTCCTAGGATGGAAGCAACGGTGACGTCTACAGTTCCAGTTAGGTTGAACTACTTAGTAAACACCTTATTGGACTACTACTGTATATTCAAGGCCCAGGTCTGTAAGGAGCGGTTATACCGGCTATCGCCCTTGGAGCTAATTAAAAGACCTGGTCCTTCAGGTTGAAGGTCGTGCGTCAGGGTGACTTCCTGACCACATAAAGAAAACCCAGTTGCGATGCACCTGAGAAGGATGACAATACCAAGGATATGTTCTTCGAGTCTTGGACAAAACATATAAGCAGTGTCATAGCTACGATATTAAAACAAGGAGATGCTGGGAGAAGATACAAAGCCGAACGGCTAAAATCGCAAGAGATTGCCAAATCCTTCTCCGGCCGAGCTACATAAGTAACCTCTCTCGAAGTTCTCTGCCTCCAACACAATGTATCGGAAACCAGTGGCAACATTGCCAAGATGCAATCAGAAAATCCGCCTCTGATGTGCTGGGTTTCAAGCAGCCACCAACAAGGAACCCCTGGTTTGATTAGGAATATCGGCAGACAAATGTAGCTAAACAACAGGCAAGCAAAGCGGAGCTGCATAAAAGGACGAGAGCTGCTCGCGAGCTCTACGAGCAGAAGAGGCGAGAGGAACACTGACTTCTCAGAAGGAAAAAGAGAGAGCGTGAGAAGTGTGTGGACGAAGATGTTGGTTCAAAAGCAGGAATAAAGTTCGAAAGTGAAACGGAATTCACAGGTACATAAACCCCGCACCGAAGGCTGCAAAGAAGAAAGTGGAAACATCATAGTGGAACCGCAGTTAATGCTGAGAATATGGAAGGACCACTTCTGCAGACTGTATAACGGCGACGACGAACCGAATTCCACTTTCAGGAAGGATGATTTAACATAGACGACGAAAGTCAACAATCTCGTCGTCCCGACTTAGACGAAGTGAAGATTGCCATATACATATGTATAACCTGAAGATTAATAAAGCCGCTGGAGCAGATAGCTCTAATGCCGAGATAATTTGGTTAGGAGCATGCACCAACTTATCTGTAAGATATGGTCGGAAGAAAGCATGCCCGATGAATGGAACCTCAGTATTGTTTGCCCGAATCTGAAAAAAGGAGACCCTCTAAATTGCACCAACTAATGAGGCATCAGTTTCAGATCCTGGAAAAACCCCAGAACACCAAATCGACACCCACCATCTTTTCATCGACTAATTGTATAGAGCCATGTCCAGTTTTGTCATCCCTGCAACATTCGTCCGTTACACGGAAAGAATTCTTAGATCAGATCAAGAAAAATAAGCTACAAATCACGAAAAATTAATCCAGTTTTGGACCTTGGCTTCGAAATAAGTAAATTGCTACTTTTTGTTTGCAATTTCTTAAAATGAGCAAAATGAAGATATTGACACTCAAAAATCATATTTCACTACATTTGAGTAGCAATAATTCCACCGAGGAAATCAAATATTTCAAACAGCGAATTGCAATTTGATATCAATTTGTATCAATTTAATGTTTGTTTTAGTTAGATTATGATTCGTTTTTTTAAATACCTACACACACAAGTGGCAAATTTCAACCCTTGTTTTCTTAGACTGGGACAATATACATTAGTTTGCAAATGACAACTAATGTTTTGCTACTTCTTTTTTTTTTAAATTGCAACTTTTGAGTTGTAATTTGAAACAGGTTATTCTGCAGTTTGCAAATGACAGTCACAGTTTTGATACTTAGTTATCTTTAAATTGCAACTTTTGAGTCGTAATTTGTAGCTTTTAAAGATTAATTTTCTTTCCATTTTCAAGCAATCATGTAGAGATTCAAGAACATTTTTTTGCAAAATCAACAATCTTCATTAGTGATTTACAACATAAACTTATTCTAATAAATATGATTTAAAATCATGAAAAATATAAACCAGCATAAGTGTTCATATATGTGTTTCGCCCCGATGCAATGGTTGGGCTCATCAGAAGATGACCATTACACTTTGTCTTGACGCATACTTTCCCGAATAAATCGAGACTCCATATAATCCGAGCTGCATAGAGCAACTGCGAATTATACAGTTTCTACAATTCTTCAAAGAAGACAAACGGTAGCCACTTTCATTTCCCTGCTAACTTGAATATTTATAGTGTGATTATATTTTATTGATTTGAGAATTGAGAATGCTTAAATCACCGCATACATTTCGCAAAACAAAATTAATGAGTAGTCAAATTAAATTATTCCCCTAAAATAGTAGATTGCGACTCAAAAGTTGCAATTTACTTACATTTCAACAAGCTCGAATTATAACTTTTGATAATAATTACCAAATTATAAAATTTTGTATTTTACGAAGATTTGAATGCTGTATTACAATTTTCTCATTCATTTTATAATAAAATCGTCTTGATTTACTAAAAAGGAGTTTTCGTAAATTGCAACCTAAAATTTAGCAATTAGTGATTTTTCAATTCTCTCCGTGTAGTGCATAATGAATATGGAGAATTCGCGCTGCTCCGTAAAGGTTAGAAAAAAACTTAACCTATAACATCGTCCTTGAAAGAATAGTGCAGAGCTCCCATGTCAAAACTAGAGGCACTATTTTTCAAAAGTCTGTCCAACTACTAACATATGCTGATGACATTGACATAATCGAAAGAACTCAGCGTGATGTTAATGGAGCTTTAATAAGACCATCTATCAAATAGGACAGTAGCTCTACCCTAGGTAAGTAGTTTTTATTTGTCAAATGTGAAAAGATGACAGTTTTTATTCAAAATGTAACCCCACACTGAAAAACCTTTGATATCAAAATAGCCAAGCTCCATTAAGTCACTTCAAAAATAAATGTTTTCAATTAAATGAAAAACTGTCGATGAGATAATAAAATCAAAAAGGTTGAATTTTAATTGTCTTCCGCAAACCAAAAAGTTAATTCAATTAATTTTTTCTCTATCTCACCCTTTTGGCATTTATTTAATAAATAAAGTCTCATTAATTCAAATAAAAAACATTATTAGTTTTCTTTTGTTTTGAATGTTTGTATTTTGTTTTGTTTACTGTTTCCTTTTTTTGTATTGTTTATTTTTTGCACTTCATTCATGAATTAATCGACAAATTCTCAACCACAAAACACCAAAGTCACTTAACCACAACTTAATAATCTTTCACGAACTTATTTCGAAATTGCCATCAATTAATCACTCAGCTAAATGATAATTCCTTGCAAAATCTCTTTTTTGCCACTTACACTCTTCTTATACATTTATATAGAGCTCCAAGATACTAATCTTATAAATTTGTCATTCACGCTTCTTGACTTCTAATCCACTAAATACAGAGTAAGAAAGAGAGAGAACGAGATCCTTGTTGTGATGTTGATGTTGAAGCTGATGCTGTAACTGTTACTGATGCTCCTTGCGCCACGGATAGTGTCTGTATAAAAGGAAACCTTCAAACCAAATAATATAACATAAATTGGATGACTAGGTTGTGCAGACATGCTCGAAGGACTAATTTGCTAATTTCTTTTGAGAGAATTTTACACCACAGAGAACAATGACTTGATTCCTTACTGACAAAGTAGATGAAACTTAAGAACTCTGTTTTAATAAGAGTGCATCTTTAAAACAGCAAACTCTTAGTTAGTTCAAATAAGTCCTTCTCTTAGAACTACTAAGAGAAGTTTGAAGGCCTCTTTTTGTAATCGATTTTGTAGGAAAAAATGAACTACTAAAAAGTTTATATTCCGAAGGACTTCTAACCTAGAAAAATAATCTAACACTTTTTTTTACAAATCCAAAACTTCACATCAAGAGCCAACAGAAGGAGAAAAAATAATAAAAAGAGGAAACTTAATCGCTTTGGTGCCTGAATCATGTCTTACAAATCCATAAAGGACCGATTTTTTTCGAACTGCCTATAGTATCTGTATCCTTGAAACCCACAGCCTCTATCACAACATCATCCGCATCCCATCACACAAAGGGGAGGGGGGGAGGTTGTAGAGGCATGCCTAGTAGAAGGAGCAACAAAAAATAAAAAGGATAAACGATGAGACGTGGCAAGGATGCTACTCGAAGTGCGCTAGGGTCTATTTGCTTTAATTATACACTTACACAACGCCTGGCAAATTAAGAAGCAAAGTAATTGCCCGAGATTGAAGTCTCATCAAAGTCAAGACCTCGATGGATGGGGAGAGTTATGGGAAAGGGACTCCCCCAGCAACACCATGGCGCAGCGTCGAAGACGAAGAGTGACGACGCGACGGTAGAGCAGCATCAGGCCGCACTGGAAAAAAAGTGTAATATAACGTTAAATGAGGCAATTGCGTGCCAACCAAAGCGTGGATAATTTACTTAAAATATTTTTGTAGGAGCGCGCGTTTTCGAAGTTTCCTGCCGCCTACCAAACTGTTGTTGGTTTTGATTTTGTACTTTTATTTTTCGTTTTGTTTCTGAGGTTTATTTGGACATTAAATCTACAAATTCTCCTGACAGAAGAAAAACTTTAATCCTCCCTTCTGCACGCATTGCAAAAGGAGACTTCATGAAGCGAGTAACAACGAGCGAGAGCAATGATGTTCCAGACAATGATCTTCTTCTTAGTGGAGTTTGCCAGCGAAGCGATGATAAAATTATTTCAAAAGTGTAATTTTTGATTAAAGTACATCCTTAAACATGTGTCGAATGATGTTCTTTTCCCTGACCGTTTCCCATTAAATCGAAGAAAAAACGGGACGTGGCATATCTAGACGAATATCCAGAGAAGGAGCAGAGAAAAGAATTTTAAATAAGAAAAATCGTACATAGGTACATAATGTATGTATGTATGTTATGTAGTTGGAACCCAATGGAGCGATAAACAAAGGAACGCTTTTCATCCTGTTTGATTAAAATTTAAAACGTCTGTCGGACTCGCAATCGGAATTGCTATACAAAAAGGATTTAATTAGTTTTTCTTTCCTCCGTCATCGTCGTCGTTAAGGTTTTAAGCGGAAACCGGAAACTGTATATAAAGAAAGAGAAGAAACAGACGAAAAGAACCAAAAAAAGAATAAAAACGAGGGTGATGGAGAAGGAGAAGGAGGAGAAGGAAAGTATGTGATGTGTGTCTGTAAGGATAATTAAAGATAAATATATCCGTTCGTGTCGCTCCGGAAGTGTAGGTACTTACTTCAACATTAATTTTATTTCATTATTTCGGTTTCTTTTCTTGTTGATTTTTTTTGTTTTGTTTTGTTTTGTCCTTTTTTTTTATTTGATTGTGATTTTATTGCAAAATATTTTTCTTATTACTTTATATTATTTCAATATTCAACGAGGTAGACGAATTTTTTTCAATTTTACATTTAAGCTTATTCACTTACATATGTCAAGAGAATAAAATGCACTATAAATTAATTCCAAATGAACTTGAAATTTATTAAAAGTTGTAAAAAGACGTAACCTAGTCAGTCAAGTCAAGTCAAGTCAGATGTTTGCCATGTTTATTTAAAAAGTACGTTTTAAAAGTATCGTTTGTGCCTTGTTGTTTAAATCTTGAAGGTCTTTAATATATTTTTAATTAATGTGGGACTTCATTTCCCAGACAAATGCAATGAAAAATTGATTGTGCAAATTTTATGACGAAGTTAAGAATGCAAAATATTTATTTGGCTTTATAACCATTCTAAAACAAATTAAAAAAGTTTCATCCTAAAGCAGTACAAAAATGTGTGTTTCATTTTAAATTAAATTAACTGTCTACTTCTTTCTTTATGTCAAACAAAAGAGCAGACAATTTGTTTTGAGAATTTTCAAAAAAAAGTTGTAATTTGTTTAATAATTAGTTGTAATAATTTTTGAGAAAAAGATTGATCAACGATTGCGTTATGGAGACTTATTGGGATCATTTCATTTTATAAACATAAGGTTTGAATGCGCTTAATAAAATGCACGACTGACAAACACTAGGATGAGGCCACACATTCTGGAATCGATTTTCGCTATTTATAGCTGGTGGAAATGTTGTACCCTTAAACTTTTACTACCTGTGAATAGGAACGTATTTCACCATTACAAATTTTTAAAATCAAAGGGAAATCTAGAAACGGCCGTTGGAATATTAAAAAATCAAATGTTAAATTACTAAGAAACCGTATAAAAAATAATCCACTTCGATGAGTCCATTGCGAATATATCCGTGCAGTAGTTTAGAAGTTCAAATGGTAGACATAGGCATTCAAGAGGGCACAAGCGTCCACAGGTTTTTCTCAAAACCCACCTCTGTCTTTAAACTCCTAATCTAACCTCCCCGCGGTGAACATCGAGTGCCTAGTACCTCAAATGGAGATTGGGTTTCAACCCCAGTGGAAAGTTGTTGGGGCAGCAAACGAGATAGGGGGGGGAGAGGTGTTTCCACTAAGGCACCTCTCCTTATCCAGACGGCAGCGGAGGAATTCCCGAGATAAAATCAACGGTGGCGTCTACAGTTCCAGTAAGGCTGAACTACTTAGTGAACACCTTATAGGGCTTCTACGACTTATTCGGAGCCCAGGCCTATAAGGAGCGGTTTATCCGGCTCCCCGTCCTTGGAGTTATACTAAGGATCTGGCCCTCCAGGTTGAGGGTTGTGCCGTCGGGGCGAAGCACCAACAAGCCTCGGATACGGACGGATTTACTGTTGAGAACCAACGCAAACGAATTAAGGACAACGAACTTCGGATATGCACGTGGAATTTTAGGTCCCTTAACAGACCACGTGCAGACGAAGAAGCCCTAGACTGCTTTAAAGCAGGCATCACCGCCATCCAGGAAATACGATGGGATGGGCCGGGCAAAAAGAGGATGAAAAACTGCGATATTTACTATGGTGACTGCTACCGAGAAAACCAACAGCACTTATTTGGATGCGGCTTTGTCATTGGAGCCAGACTGAGGCAACAAGTCTTGAGCTATAGGTGCATCAACGAGCACCTAATGACCGTCCCCATCTAAATTCGCTAAATTCGGCAACATTAGCCTGATATGCGTGCACGTCCCCACTGAAGAGAAGGATGACAACACCAAAGATATGTTCTTCGAGCTCTTAGACAAAACATTTGAGCATCAGTGGAATAATCAGGAAAAAAAGCCTGCACGACAACACTTCCGACAACGGATTCAGGCTAATAGATTTTGCTGCGGGGCGAAACGTCATGGTAGCCAGTACGCGTTTTCCACACCTCAACATCCACAAAGGAACTTAGAGTTCTCCAGATCAATTTACCGTCAACCAGATTGACCATATTGCGAAAGAAGCGTACGGTCGAAGATGTTGAGAGGTTCAAAAGCAGGAATGAAGTTCGAAAGTTTTATGAGCAGGTGAAACGGAATTCACAAGTCCATAAACCCAGAATCGAAGGCTGCAAACACGAAAGTGGAAACATAATTTTGGAACCACAGTCAATGCTGAAGATAGGAAAGGACCACTTCTGCAGACTGTATAACGGCGACGACGAACCCAATTTCGCTGTCAGGCAGGATGATCCATCCAGCAACCCCGTCCTCCCGACTTAGACGAAATAAAGATTGCCATATCTAAGCTGAAGTCTAACAAAGCCGCTGGAGAGAATGGCTTGAATGCCGAGCTCTTTAAGGCCGCTAGAGATAAGTTAAGATACGGTCGGAAGAAAGCATGCCCGATGAATGGAACCTCGGTATTGTTTGCCCGATCCTGAAAAAAGGAGACTTTCTAAACTGCACCAACTATAGATGAATTAGTCTACTTAAAATCGCCTACAAAATCTTTTCTGCCGTAATATGTGAACGTCTGAAGTTCATCGTCAACAACCTGATAAGTCCTTATCAGTGTGGTCTTAGACCATTAAAGACCACAGTCACCCACCATCTTTTCATCGATTTCAATGCCGCATATGACAGCATCTACAGGGACGAGCTGTATAGAGCCATGTCTAGTTTTGGCATCCCTGCCAAACTTGTCCGTTTGTGCAGGATGACCATGGAGAATTCACGCTGCTCCATAAAGGTTGGAAACAACTTAACCTTTCAATGTCAAAAAAGGTTTTAGAGAAAGTGATGCACAGTCATGCGATGTTTTTATCATCGTACTTGAAAGAATAGTACAGAGCTCACACGTCAACACTTGAGGCACTATCTTTCAAAATTCTGTCCAATTACGGTTAATGAAGGCAAAACAAAGTACATGCTGTCGTCAAGAAAGGACTTACAACACCGACGTCTCGGTCAAAATGTCACCATCGACAGACGTAACTTTGAGGTAGTCAAGGACTTCGTCTACCTAGGTTCCGCTATTAGCGCAGAAAACAACACCAGCGCTGATATCAAACGAAGAATAACTCCTGCTAACCGCTGTTTCTTTGGGCTAAGACAGCAGTAGTAGTAATGTCCTCTCTCGAGGGACCAAAGTGTCGCTATATAAGAACCTTATCTTCTTGGAAGGGGAGTGGAGGAGAAGATTGAACGACTACTTGTACTGTATGTACTGTACTGTACAGTGACGTAGACTTAGCCAGAAGGGTAAAAGTCCAACGACTAAGATGGCTGGGTCACGTAGAGCGCATGGAAACCAATGCTCCAGCTCGGAAAGTCTTCGAATCTACACCCACAGGACAGCGCAGTAGAGGAAGACCGCGAATCAGGTGGCGCGTACAAGTGGAAAGTGACCTTGACCAACTTGGAGCGCGAAACTGGAGACATCTAGCTAGGGACCAAGCTAGATGGAGAAGTTTGTTGGGTTAGGCCCTAGTTCACACAGGACTGTAGCGCCACCTTATGTAAGTATAAGTAAGTTTACAAATGCAATCTTTAAAATTTGTTTATAGAATATCTAAAAAAGTGTTGAAAATAACTGTTTTAATTTAATTTGAAACACACATGGGCTCTGGAAATACTATGACGGCTACAGAAAGAGCATACGTGAAATATCAAGGAGACTTAACAGAAGCAAGAAAGTTGTAAGAAAATCTATTGCTGATCCACAAAAATATAGGAAAAATGAAAAATGGTAGAAGCCAGAAACAAAAACATTATGAGAAAAGCGATTGATTTTACGGCTTGTCTCAAATTCCACACTACCAGTGACTAAGATAAAGGCAAAAAGCTGAGCATCAGCGAGAACAACAACAACGGTTCAAAGGAAGAAAAAAACTAAAAATAATCCTGTTTTGCAAGAGAGTACCTATGTTACTTGGAGCAGGGAATGAAATAGCGTGAAAAAAAGTTTAAACTTGACCGCCGTTGGTTACAACTTGTATTCCCATGATTTGAGAAAGAATGAGCTTATTTTGGAAAGGCATCATAGCCGTACATCAGGTGTAACGGTGTGGGGAGCTATAAGCAATGGCACAATCGACCTTTAGTTCTTGTCCACAATAATGAACGGGAACAACTATTAATGTTTGCTGGAACGGTAATTTCCGAAAATAAAAAGCATTTTTGGACCTCTGCCTTGGATTTTCCAAAAAGACAATGCCCCAATTCACACTTTGAAGGTTGTAGAAGTTGAATTCAATCAGAAGACGGGGAACTTTTGCCATGGCCCCTATATTCATCGCACTGTAATTGAAAACGTTTGACAATGTCTTTTCCATAAACTATATGAAGTTGGCACCTTAATCGAGCCTTTTCGTGACTCCTGGGTCCAAATTTTCTGTTATTATTTAAAAAAATTCAATGTTTCGATTCCAAACCGTTTTAGTGAGGTTATATATGAAAATGTCTGACATATTCATTAAAAATGTAGGAAACGTAATAAATGTACATAAATATTTCATTAATTTTATCGTTTTTTTTGTCTGAAAATTTGCATTTGGCCTCATCCCAATGACGTACTTCCAACGCTCTTTTCCAATTTACTCTTTAACTATTCGTGCGTAGTAAAGGTTTTCATGTACAAAGTACAACACTTTCGCCAGCTATAAAAAACGAAAATCAAACAAACCAAGTTAGAAAAATTGCATACAAATTGCATTTGTGACGGTGCTCTTGTCGTCAGCTTTGCTGTCTGTGTTCTCAACCGCGTTCATGCTGTCCGGGGACTACAGCGAACGTTGAATTGGCAACACAGAAAAGGAGAGGTAAAATAAAAAAACGATTCTATAAAATTTAATCAATTAGATATAAATATAATTTTTATTAAGACAAAATTTAAAGTTAAATCTAAGTAACAAAGTAAAATTGGCAAGTGAAAAGATTTGGCAATTCAAATGCGCGCCGCGACCGCGATGTATGACTTTTAGAAGTCTAAGGGACGGTGGAAAGCCGACCGTCGCCCTTATGACTAGGGATGCAAACGATACATCGATGTTTTGAAAACATCGATGTTTTTGTTAAAAACATCGATGTATACATCGATGTTTCTTAAGCCGATATATCGCCGATACATCGACGTTTAATCTACAAAACATCGACATCATTCAGAACAGAACTTGAACTCTCAAACTCAATCTTTTAGTGTTCAAAGTTCAAAGATTCAGAGTTTTTTTAGTGTTAATTCAAAAGACTGTTTCTTAGTGTTCAGAAATCAGAACGCGACCAACTTTAACATGCTTGTGGGCTCCGTTCAGAACCCTGAACGTTTAAATGCACCTATAAAATGCACCTATAAAATTTACTTGTGTTTGTGTAATACTAATACAAAGAAATCCATGATGCTCTTACTAACTATACTTGTCTTTGAACACAACAACTTACATCTTCACAAATTTATATTTGATGGCAATTCGATTTAGGTTTTTGGGTTTTACACAGATAAGACATAAATATTTTGTTCTTTAGATGAAATAGATCGTATTTATATCCAAGATCCAACAACAAAAACATCGGGAAAACATCAATGTATCGAAGATAGACCCGATGTTTTGTTTAGTATCGATGTTGTAAATAAAACATCGATGTTTTCAAACATCGATGTTTTTTTTAACGATGTTGCATCCCTACTTATGACCCAAAAACCAAAAAAAGCAGAATTTATGAAAAAGTATGGGATGGGAACTCTTGTTTAAATAGACTGTTGTAATATGTATGATGCTTGAGTAGCTCAACTTCGATACAATACTGTCAGTTCCATTAACCACGAGCGTCGTGTCGTGAGTTCTGACTTTGGCCACTACAAATAACTTCCTTGCACAATACTGGAGGTGAACTCTAAGAACTAAAGTTCAAAATTCAGTAGAGTGCGATGGTGAAATTGCCAGTTGCCACTTGTGTGTTGTGTGTGTTATTTTACTTTTAGCAGAAGGCTATTACATTGGTATGTATGTGAGTGTGTGGTTATCATGTTGGCGTGTTACAGTTTTACATGTGAGTGTGTGGTGATCATGTTGGCGTGTTACACATTGAGTTAATTTAAATTTAAGATTATTGACCAAAACATTTGATCTTTAAGAAAAATGAAGCTTAAAAGCTTAACTTCCAAGTTTATACTCAATCAACCCAATTGTTTAACCTGTAGGGGTGAGGACAGACAGACAGACAGACGAAATCAAGGGACCCACTTCTTTTTTTAACTGTTCTACCATCGTAATGTCATGTTTGATTACAATCTCGAGTTCAAATTTGTTTACGGATGTAAATCTTGCCATATGGTTGCAGTAAGTCGCAAGTATTTTTAAATGTAATGTTAAGAAATAAAAATTAACCACTAGTTCCAATTTTTGGTAGATTTGGTTGGCAACAAATATTCGAATGTCAGTTTTTTATTAAATTTTTTTTTTTCCAATAAATTTGTTTTAAATGCAATTGACAAAATGACATTTCTAAACGTTTCAAGGTCTCTGGAGTCTAAATAAAAGATTTTTAGAGATGTCTAAGCGTGCATATGTACGTACGTTCGCACGTTCGGAAAGCTTTTTACGTCGTCCATATCTCAAGAACTAGTGGAGATATCAACTTCAAATAAATTTTGTTATACATATAATAATGCACAAAGGACTCTCTACAAAATTGAGTAAGTGGTTAATTTTTACCATAGCAATTTAAAAAAACCCATAATATCTCACGAACCAGTAACACTAGCGACTTGAATTGCATTTTATATTACACATATGTATATAGTGACGTGATACCACAATAATACAATTTTGAAAAAAAACATTCAATTAACGTATTTTTCTTATAAATCAAAAAAACTCAAAAATAATAAAAATATGAAAAATAGTGGGCACTTCAAATATTTTACGAACAAAAAACGATTTTACCTCCAAAATAATTGTATGTAACGAAGAATGAGGTTTTTGACAACTGGTCAAATTTTGAGAAAATTCTAATTGACAATTTTTTACAAAAAAAATAACAATAACAACCATCTTTTCAAAAAGTTACGATATTGGCTTCACACTAATTTCATCTAAATATTCTTCGAAAAATTCAATCTTATTATTTGCTTATATCTATAAGAAATAAAAACTTACAAAAAATGCAACAAAAATTAGTTTTCGACTAAAAATCTCATTAACAAAAATAGAATTTGAAACCAAACTATTTAATCCAATGCAAAATATTTTTGGTAATTTTAAGTTAATTTTTTAGAAAAATTCAACTGATAACTTTTTTAACAAGACTCGAAAACTTTCAAAAACAACAAAAAACTGTAAACAAGTGGTTACAAGTTATTATCTCACTTCTTCCATTTGGAGTTTACTCATTAAACACGCGCATAAACTGAAAAATTGGTGAAAAAAAGAAATTACAACTCTAGCCACTTCTGCTACCACTTTCCATCCACTTAGTCTTCGGCCACTTTGAAATTATGTTTTCGATACCCTCTTTATCAATATTTCGAAAATTCTACCCGTGTCCGAGAAAGTTTAAAAATAAATTCTATGTTTGACAGAAGACGGCCTTCTGTCACGTCAATCCAACAAGATTTCAAAAAGAAATTAAATGCCAAAAGTAAGATTGAAAATATGCTGTCGTATATTCGTCTATTATGGAAAGACCACATATTTAATGTGTTTAAAAATTCTGCTAAGTGTTCAAGATTTGTCAGATGATATCGGCATTTTTGATCTGCATGTAGTTTATATATTACATTTGGGCAGGTGTAGTTCCCGTGGCGTGAAGTTTATTGCGTGAGACTGTCATGCCAGATGTCTTGCGTTCAATCCCTGGTGACACCTTTTTCACTGGTAGTGTCTTTTTTACAGAATTGACAAATATTCAAAGAACAATTCTCGTCATGAAAAGTGCTTTCTCAAATTAGTCGTTCGGATTCTGCATACAAACTGTAGGTCCCCATCAATCCCTGAAATGACCGGCACACAGGAATGGTTGAGAGTTGTAAGTCCAAAGGCGGATCCAGAAGAGGGGTCGTAGGGGTCATGACCCTCTCTGGGAGATTATTTTTTATTTCGTGAGAATTCTCTTGAGTTTAAAACTTTTCTTACTGCATTTATGGATATGACCACCCTCATATTTTTTATTATTTATTAACTTCCCATAGGAAGTTATTGTAATGGGTCCGATTTGTCAAATTGAAAATTTTGACATTTCTCGACGTTTCAAGGTCCCTAGAGTCGAAATAAAAGATTTTTAGAAAGATGTCTGTGCGTGCGTGTGTACGTACGTCCGTACGTCCGTACGTTCGCGACGTTTTTTTTCGTCGTCCATAGCTCAAGAACCAGAAGAGATATCGACTTAAAATAAATTTTGTTATACAGATAATAAGGCAGAAAGATGCAGAAAGGGCTCTCAAGAAAATTGCGTGGGTGGTTTTTTTACCATAGCAGTTTAAAAAAAAGGTGAAAATTTTGGTTAACCCTAAATATCTCATGAACCAATGACGCTAGAGACTTGAATTAAATTTTGTATTATATATTGTAACGTGATACAAAACAATTATATTTTTGGAAAAAAAATCAATTAACGGTTTTTTTTATAAATCAAAAAAACTGAAAAAAAAAATTGTCACTTCGAAAATTTTACGACTAAAATATGATTTCATCTCCAAAACAATTTTGTGCAACGAAGAATAATGGTTTTGATATCTGATAAAATTTTGAGAAAAATCGAATTGACAGTTTTTTTACAAAAAATAATAACCTAAAAAAATAAAAAAAAAGTTGGTAAAAATTGAGTTTTGACTCAAATATCTTTTCAAGACTTTGAGATATTGGCTTTAAACTACTTTTATCTTTCAAAAAATATTGTTGTCAACATTCAGTAAAATTTTGAAAAATATAGAATTGACAGTTTTTTTACAAAAAATTAAAAACCGAAAAAAAAATTTAACAAAAGTTGGTAAAAATTGATTTTCGACTTAAATATCTTTTCAAAATTTTGAGATTATGGCTTCTAACTAATTTTAACTTATAAGAAATATTGTTTTCAACAATAGGAAAAAATCGAATTGACAGTTTTTTTACAAAAAATAAAAACCTAAACAAAAAAATTAATAAAAGTTGGTAAAAATTGATTTTCGGCTCAAATAGCTTTTCAAAAATTAAAAATATTGGCTTCAAACTTATTTTATTTCACAGAAAATATTGTTTTTTATATTCAGTAATTTTTTTATAAAAATCCAACAGTCCGTTTTTTCATAAAAAAAATAAAATCTACAAAAAATAGAACGCAAATTTGGCAAGAATTGATACATTTAGACAAACTTTTAAGCAAGACAAATCGATAGACGGGATGGGAAGTTATCAGTGTGGGTCGCATCCCAGCCTCTTTTTTATTATTTATTTTGAATGTACTAAAATGAAATTTGTATTTTACTGCTTTAAAAATGTTTAAAGTACTACTTTTAACTAAGGACTGGGCCAAGAACATAATATGAATCGGAAATTCAGTCCTATTCAAATCGCGCAGCACAAATTCATCAACTTTTGACCAATGGACGATCCAGTGGAGGAGAGGGTTAATATGAGCCATAAAGATTTAAGTTGTATAAGTAAACATTTCATTTTAAAATTTGTCCCCTTAAAATTCCTGAAATTCGTCTTCGATTTCATTTTTTTGTGATGCAAATAAATAGTGGAAGGCTTTCTCAAAGTGTTTTTTTCTTTAAAAATTGATTTTTTATTTAATACAAAAAAAATAAGATCTTAAAATATTAAAGAAATTTATTTTTTGAACTGAATTTGCTTTGGATGCTCTAGAACTTAAATTCTAACATGAATTTCACGAATATAAATGTCCCAAAAACAGAAAAAGTGACACTTTTTTTTAAACTAACAGGTATTTGAAAAACATAAAGAACGTGTATTAATTTAATATAAAAGCTTTAAATCTCTCGAGTACTGAAGTAAAAAGAGATTCTGCAACGTGTTATTTGTATTTACCTTAATTTGTTTTTATTTAATTTTTAGAGAAATAATATACCTAAATGTACCTATTTTCTTAAATTCAAGAACCAAACATTTTTCTCTTCACAATTTTTAAGTTTTTTTTGACTCCTTTAAGTTCAAAATATTTTCATAAAGTTTAAGCAAAACAGAGTTTTTCTTCTAGCATCAGTTCGAATCGAGTAGTAATAATAGACTCCCGAAAATTGAGTCAAACTTTTGGCAAACTTTCTAATTCTCTGGGTTGTTTTCATCTTTATTTTTTTAGCGTTCTGTGCATCGATAGAAATGTCAATAAGTAAAAAATGTATTATTTTTAGGAAAAAAGCTACGATTCAAAAAAATTTCTGACTCCTTAACTATTAGCACTTAAATATTTCATATTTGGAAACCTGTTGGAATCTTGCTATGTAGGGTCTTGTCTAAATTAAATAGTTAGACCATATCTTGCTGGACAACAGTATTCTAAAACAATCTAATTACTAAAGTTATCACTTTAGCCTTGAAATATGTAAATATAAGGTTAAGATACACATCGTGTTAAATAAATTGTGTCAGCCTCATTAAAGATCATTTTTAAGCTGTGCCCGAAAACTCATCTTTATGTTAAGTGTGTGAGAAACCCCCTCCATTCCACCTGATTAAAAGTCTGTATCCGCCCTTGTGTAAGTCACTAGGTTTTGGTTCTCTACGGATTGTTGCACCACATAATTTTTGTATATTCATTTGAGCAAGTGTCCCTATGTTAACAATATGTTTTTAAAACTGAATTTAAAAAAAATCTTTGAAAATGATAAGGGATGCAATTTGAACCGAAACAATTACATTGCTTGAACAGCCGCAATGTTTCATGACTTTAATTATTTTATTGATATTATTTTAAAGAATGTTTTAACAAAAAATCCAGTTGCATTCTCTCCTTTAAACAATTCTACTTCAATACTTGTACCTATGTATTTATATGCCCATCAGCTCAATTTTTGACTTACTGTCAAGTTAATAGAATCCTTTTTAAACCGTGCATCAAGAATGTAGAATGCTTAAGCCAGTTCTGTTTTTACCCTTCCATTTTGATATTCAAAAATTTAAGACCAATGTGCACAAGTATCTCTCTCGATTGATGCTTTAATATTTTTCTAACTATATTACTATGCTTAAACATATGAGAACTGCAATAAGCTGCTAAACAAAAAAAAATCTAAATTATTTTAAATCTTTTCCCTAGCCGATATTTAAAGTCTCATTTTAAATGTTTGCTTAAAAAGTGAAAGGGTTTAAATTCTGGTATCAATCTTTAGTATCCACGCTGTAAAAATGACATCCATAAACTGTTAATCAAAATCCCAATAGCCAACATTAATCTCAGCCATTATTATATAATCATAAAGCTTTATTTGTGTCTTTGCCCTTCGTTTAACCTTAACAAAAATTCTTAAACTTTGTCTAATTGTTTTCGCTATCGCAATGCTAAAAAATATTCGCCTTTCAAAATATTTTCGTTGGGAGTTCTTTACACCGCTTAACGCTTTTAATTGCAATTAACCTCTATAACTTCTGAAAAGCCTCACGGTGCTGTCCTCCTTTTCAAAACTAACTATTCTCGTTAAAAGAAAACCAACACAAAAAAGGATTTAAAAAATACGACCACGGTGATAAAAACGAAAACGAAAAAAAAAAGAAGAAAAATACAAAATCTCTTCAAGAATAGGTCAAGATGAGGGTTATCTTCACTAAATTATGTTTCCCCTGCCACCCTATAACTACCCACTTACCCTAAACCACAAACCACATCAGCTATTAGCATAAATGTAGCTTGAACGTACCTACAGCAACAAAAAAGAAAAAAAATGAGAGAACTTATGCTTAAGTTAATTATCTCTTTGGTAATTAACTTTTGAATAACAATTTGACCGAGAAACGCGGATAAAATAAAAACAAAGCCCGTAACTGATTAAAAACGACTTTTTTTCGTTAATTTTACTGCGAAAGTCGAGTGAATATCCGTCCCTACAAACTTATTTAGTCTAAAGGAAAATTTCATAACCTGGCCAAATACCCAGAATGAAAACTTCTTCCCTAACCCCATGATGATGATGATGATGATGGCTTTGCTGATGGTGAAACGCTCGCTGACTTGCTGCGTTAAGGGTGAACAACCAAACCAAAACTTAAACCCTTCCTAAATAAACCAAGAGTAAAAAATCAAACTACCAACCGCACTATACAGACTATATTCCCAAGATCAACCTCTTTTTGTGGACAACCTTTTAATAAGCCAGCCACAACTTTTACTTCTTCTTCTTCTCCTTTTCCTTCGACTTCTACAACCCTAATGAATATATATAAGGAATCCTTCCACAAGTTTGCAACTTTTTCTAGGGCACTAAGGACAGGAACCCTTTTTTCCTGAAAATTCTGCATACCGGAAACTGGGAGTGTATGTATATGTAAAAAAGAATGAAAGGACCGAAAAAATGGTTCTTCCATGAGGTTGGGGATCTCCAATCGAGTTATTTGAGGCGAAACACCAGCTCGAGATTCAGCTCCAGCTCCAGCATAAAATAAAGCTCAAACAAAAGTGCCTAAGAGAATTATACAAATTACTCGAAGAGGCAACTTAATTATATTTTCAAGGGTTTTGTTTTGTTTTGTTTTGTTTTGTTTCGTTATGTGTGTTTTTTCTTTTGTTTTGATTTTAAAATCAGTGGAATGTTTTTAATTTTTATTTTTAACTCCCCCTCAAAGGGATTTAAGGTTTTTGTTTTATGGTGAATCGTCTTTTGAGGTCATTATCTTAAAAATAGCCTAATAACTCTGTTAGATAAATTAACGCTCGTAATGCTCAAGGCTACGTATGAATGAGAAAGCTTACTTCTTTAAGTCATCAAAATTATATTAAATTAAAAAAAAGTAATAGTTGATTTATTTAAAGATAAACATTTAATCATATTTTGAGTTGTTATAGATTTTGCGTTTACATACATACATATGTAATTCTATTCTTTATATGTTTCACTAATACTGTGAAGCATTCAACATTATAAAAGCAAAAGCAAATAAAAACTGTCTTCTTTGTCTTTCTTAAAAGGTAACATCAGTGTTTCATTATATATATATTTGGTTTGTTCCAACATGAGTTTCATTTTTTGTGAATGTTTTGAAAGGTAAGAAAATCAAACCAACTTAAAAATGTAACAATATTTTATTTTAAACATAATAATCTTTACTTTTAGTAGTACCCGTAGCGTGATGGTTAGTGCGTTGGACTCAGTCGTTCTTTGACTTCCAAACTGTGAAGAAGTGGTATTCTTATTTTATTTAAAAGTTTAACTAGTGCAAGTGTTTGAGGCTAAGGTAAAGTTGGCAAGTTGCCACTGCATCATATAACTAATCGGTAGCCTAGTGGAGGTGGCGTCCGAACACAGCTCCAAGGGTCGTGGGTTCGAATCCCGTGCGGAGTGCACCAAAAATCTTGAAGCTTTTTTTCACAATCGTGAAATCGTAGATTTTATAGATTGGGAAAAAAAGCAAATGGAGAAGGAGAGGAAAGCAGGGGTATCGAAAGATACCTCTGCCAATACATCAGGTGATGTTACTGTGGTGCCAGCAGCGGTACAAAACATCACCAAAACAACATCGGACCATACAACGGACCAGGAAGCAAAAACAAAGAGGAAGAGGCAATCTCCCAATTTGGTGAAGCGAACCAATCCAGCCAAGCGGAACGCAAATAAGAAAAAAATGGAAGAAAAAACAAAAGGTGTGACGTCAGAACACGAAACATCAGAGAGTGACGAATCTGGGAGCCCAGATTACGTCTCAGAGGGTGGAGAAGGGCAGTTTAGGTCTCCGAAATATAGGAACAAGATCCTATCGGAGCCAGAACCGCCAGCAAGTAAATCGTTGGAGGTGGAGGTGGACCAAATCCTCCAAGAAGAAAATCAACTGATGGAGGCCCTGCAAACTAAACAGGCCGAAATCAGTAAATATGAAGAAGACTTGAAAAAGCTAAAGGAGCAAATAGAGCCACTCCTCAGCCAACTAAAGATAAAGCAGGAAGCGCGCCGACAGCAAGAGGTAGCGCAACGGCAACTGCAACAAAAACAACAGCAGCAAAAACAACAACAACCACAGCAGCAAAAACAACCACAACCCAAGCCCGCTACCAAAAACACAGGAGCGGAGCAAAAGAAAAAACCGCCATCAGCAGTGACAGGCCCAAATGTTGAGGGCCCATCGACCTCAACTAAATCAATGCAGCAGCAACAACAGCAGCAGCAACAACAGCAGCAGAAACAGCAGCAGCAGCAGAAACAGCAGCAGCAAAAACAGCAGCAGCAGCAACACCAGAAACAACCACAACCCATGCAGGAGAAGGTGCCACCAATAAGGACACACAGAGTTGACCTGGACGACATAAAACAGGTATGTAAGTCGGCCACTAAGGGCAAATTTGTCATAAAAATTTTAAACGAAAAAGAAAAGAATTATTCGGTCCAGTGTTTCTCACTGGCCGATTACAAGTTAGTAAAAGGGTTACTAAAAGAGGCCACAGCTGAGTTCTTCAGCTACACGCCTAAGAGCGAAAAGTTTAAGACGGTCCTTCTGAAGGGCATAAGTTCCTGCACGGAACCGGAGGCGCTCTTAGCTGAGCTCCGTGAAAATGCCAATGATGATCTCGATTTTATCGGGGTCAAGCCTTTCACTACGGTGAAGTCCAGGCGAGGGGGTTATAGGCTGCCAATGTTCCTCGTAACATTATCGCCCCAAAGTAGTCTTGAGAGTCTGAGGGAAATCAAATGCCTCGACTATCAAGCCATACACTGGGAGACATTAAAAAGGCACGACGACATTTTACAATGTACGAAGTGCCAGAGGTTCGGCCATGCCGGAGCCAACTGCAATATGCAGTTGCGCTGCGTCAGGTGCTCCGAAACCCACAACGAGGGAGAATGCAAGCTGGGGAATGAGCGGGTTGAGGATTTGACCCAGCTCAAGTGTGTCCTTTGTGGAAACCAAGGGCACCCGGCTAACTATAGGGGTTGCCCTAAGGTCCAGCAAATGAAACAAAAACAGGCCAGTCAAAAAGCCGAAGGAAGTCGAACAGTTCGACAGGCTCCAACACAAAAATTCGTGGATCCCAAATTCTCTTACGCCCAAATGGTGTCAGGGAATGGGAATACGAGACAGGCTCCACCAACGGTTGCCCCAAAGGCCCCTGTGCCTAAGGCACCAGAGGTGCAGCCTGACATTGTAGCCTTGTTGTTGAGCATTCAAGGTCAACTTACAGGGCTGCAAAGTCAGATAAAGGAGCAAGGCAAAAGGGTAGATCATCTCTACTCTTTGTTGCCTGGCCTGGCGCAATTTAGACCATAATGGGCGCGCTGCCGGAGACGCGCCTAAAAGTCCTAGCTGTGAATGTAAATTCACTGATTAGGATTGAACGAAGAGCCAATATGTTCCAATTGTTGAAAGACTACAGTCCCGATGTGTTTATGGCTAGCGAAACTAAGCTAAACCACAAACACAAATTGACTCATAAAAATTACAATATCGTAAGAAGAGACCGGCCCGACTCCACTCAAGGGGGCGGTGTCGCTCTCTTTATACGAAAAGGCATTAATTATAAAGTCATATACAACAATGAATTGCGAAAGCTCAAGACGCTAGAAGTTTGCGTTGTATGCATCTCTCTCACTCAAGGGAAGCGGATGTATATGATTGCGGCTTATGCGGCTGGAGCTCCGCAGGTTACTTACTTTGCTTCAGAACTCGAGATTCTTTTTAGGGAACTTAAACTGAGCTTGGAAGAAAATTATTTCATCTTGGCCGGTGATTTGAACGCAAAACATGAAGATTGGGGAAATCAACATAGTAATCCCAGAGGTAACCATCTTTTTAATTTGATGAATCTTTACAGCGTTGAATATGGCGTCGACCTGCTGGCTACTGAAAAGCCATCGTATCCAAGAAGCGACTCCTTTCTGGATCTTTTGCTGTACGACACAAGACTGACAGTTACAGACAAAGTGGGTAATCACCCTCGAAACTGCTTACAGACAATCGAGTACGACAGTGATCACTGCGGACTGGCTGCTGTAATGCAGATTCCGAACGAACGCGTGGAGTTGGAGGAATACGTTGCAACGCATTCTTACAATTACAGTAAGATGCGCTGGCCTCGTTTCACCAACGCCCTAGCGAGAGAACTTCGTTCGAGTGACATAGCCCCACCAAACAACAGAAACCTGACAAATACAGAAATTGACCAACATTTACAACAGATGGACGAAACAATAAAACGAACGATGGAACGGACAATACCAAAGTATAAAGAACGGAACCAAATGGACGCTTACAGAAACGCGACTATTGACGCATTACGTAGGCACAAGAGTGGCTTACTGACAAGACTCAAAAACTTGTACAGACGACTTACAGACCCACACGACTTGGAGGTTAGGACACTGAAGTCGTCAATAAAAAATGTCAATCTGTTGATTAAGGAGAACTACAGGTTATCAATTAACAAGTACTGGGACCGCAAGATCCGGTCAGTTAATTCCAGTGACCCTAGTATGTTCCCTAAAATCAACAAGATATTCAGGAAAAAGAACGACAATGACCTTCCGTGTCTGAAACTCCAAAGAACTGAAGAGAACAGAGACGTACTCATGACAGCGCAAATAGATCCAGAAGAAGCCATCTTTGACGATGACTTTTATATAATTGAAGATCCGAAGGAAAAAGTGGAGGCGGTGGGAGCTGCTTTCCAGCAAGTGTACAAGGTGAATGTTAGCATTCGCCCCAACCACGACCTGGAAAACAGAGCCCTACTTAATCACTTTTATCTTCGAAATGATATAACACATTGGCGATCTGAGAACCGCGGTTTTATGCGGTTCGATGACGATTCCTTGGCAAATGCCATAATCGCCGAGCAAACGGGACCAAGTCCCCTGTTAGTGACGAAGGTTGAGCTTCAGCTCATCTTCAACTCAATAAAAAATAAAAAGTCAGCAGGTGTCGATGGTATATCCAACGTTGTACTAAGACATTTACCGATGGAGGCAATTGACATTTACACCACACTCTTCAATAATGCACTGAATAATGCATATTATCCAGTGCATTGGAAGACCGCTGTGGTTCATCCTCTCCCGAAAAAGGGAAAGGACAACTCGCACCCGTCAAATCTTCGGTCGATAAGTCTTCTTCCGAGCATCAGCAAAGTTTTCGAAAAAATCATTAATAGGGCTCTGACTAAGTGGGCTGCGGACAACAAAATAATTCCGGATAAACAGTTCGGGTTCAAGGCGGGTCATGACACAATTCATGCTGCGTCTAAACTCGTTTCTGATATCCAATGGAATAAAACAAAACAACAATGCACAGGTGCTGTTCTGGTTGATTTGGAAAAGGCCTTTGACACCGTATGGTTAGAGGGTCTTTACCTAAAACTGAGCAGGCTTGGCATTAGCAAGCCATTGTTGTATATACTTTATGATATGCTTAACGGTAGAAAGTTTGTTGCCAAAAGTGGAAATGTAACTTCTACCAAAACATTCTTAATTAAAAATGGTCTTCAACAGGGAGCGGTGAATTCGCCGATTGTCTTCAGCATTTACACCAGCGATCTGATAGGTAGTCTTACAAAGGCAATTGCGTACGCCGACGATCTTATTGCGTACAGAACGGCCCGAAAGGTTGAGGTTATTAGAATTCTCTTGCAGCGTGATTTCGACTAGATTCAGCGATATTGCGACGACTGGAAACTGAAAATAAATGTCCAGAAGTCGGAGACAATTCTGTTCCGGACTCCGTTGGCTAGGGCCACGGGGGATACGTGCAAGAATTGGCGCAAGATGGTCATCGTTGATCTTCACGGGCAGCCATTGGCGAGCAAAAGTGTAGTGAAGTACCTCGGTATCTGGTTAGATCAGTATTTATATTTCGACAGACATATAAATGCTGCTCTGACCAGGGCCCGAGGAGCCTTCGCTCTGACGAAACGGCTGTTTTTTAGCAGTCGGCTTGACCCCAGAGTGAAGGTAATTTGCTACATGGCCCTCATACGGCCGATGATCGTTTATGGTTGTCCTGTGTGGTTCAACGTTGCCCCTTCCCAGATGGAGAAGTTTCGGGTGTTCGAGCGGCAGTGTTTACGACGCTGTACCGGCTTATATCGAACAGCCGAATCTTCTTATGTGCATTACTATTCCAACGAGGTCCTATACAATGGGGCTCGAATCAACAGAATTGACAATTTCGTGATAAAACTCGTCCGAGGTCACATTGCAAGAGCTATGTCTTCGACCAACAATTTAATTTTCGGGGCGTTCTATCCGAACGACGAGTATTTTGAAAGTGCACGCTTGAGCGGCTTCATTCCACCAGAGGCATTCCTCTTTTTAGATAGATGCGGTCTGATACAGGATGGATTGGCAGTTCCGCTAATCTACCACGTCAGACGACGAACCGTGGATAGGCGACTCCTGTACAATCGGGACGTCATGGCACAAGGCGGAGCAGAGCTCCTTCGGTTCAGTAGGGCTGTGTCCGAACGGGACCGAACTGATAGGGTGAAGCAGGAGAACCAGTTTTGGTGGCTTCAATCGGCACTTGATAGTGGGTAGTCGGGATTAGGTTTTAAGCCTTGGCCGGCTTACATACTTGTTTTATAGTTTTAGGGTTTAGTTTTAAGTAGAATAGGCATGGTGGCACGAAAAAAAAAATACAAAAAAAAAATACAAAAAAATACAAAAAACGAAAATACAAAAAATACAAAAAAATTAAAAAAAACATGGAATAAAAAAAAAAAAAAAAAAAGACAACAAAATATGAAAAACAAAAAACGTTAGATAATTGGATTTGCTGCTGTGGTTGTTCTAGTTTTAAGTAGTTTATAGGTAGAATAGGTAGTTTTAGTTAGCTTTAAGTTTTATATTAAGGACTTTATTTTAAGTAGTTTTTAAGTAAAATAAAAAAGGATATTGACATTAGTTTTTTCTAAATTTTCTAATGAAGACAAAAATAAATAAAATGAATTGAAGTTAAATAGATTTTAGGGCCGAAAGGCATTAGCATTAAGTATTATTGTTTAACTTAGAGTGTCCGTATGGGACCAGTAAGTTAGTTGTAAGTTATAGATAATTAGGCTAGTTTTATGAATTTTTGTCTAGCTTTAAGATAGTCTTAAGAATGAATTAATAAAAATGAATTTGGAAAAAAAAAAAAAAGTGCGTTGGACTGTCATGCAAGGGGTCTTGGGTTCAATCCCTGCCTGTGCCACCTAACTTTTTCCGGGTACTGCCTCTTGCGAGGAATTGACAAATCCTCCAAGAGTAATTCTTGTCATGAAAAGTGCTTTCTCAAATTAGCCGTTCGGATTCGGCGTATAAACTGTAGGTCCCTTCCATCTCTGACAACATTACTCGCACACAGGAATGGTTGAGAGTTGTAAGTCACTAGACCCTGGTCCTTCATGGACTGTTGCGCCACCTAATTTATTTATTTTATTTTTAATCTTTACTTTTAAGGCAATCCCTTGAGCGGCTACAAAGATTTTTCGAATAAAAGCTTTTTGATTTTAAATTGTCCGCTATTTGAACAATTGTCATCTTTTGGCAATTGATAGGTTAAATTTAAGCCATTTCTAAAAATAGAAAGACACATTCTTCAACAATGTATTGAAATTGTTAAAATTCACTAAGAAAATAATACAAAAGCAAAATTCTCGGCCACCAATATTGAAATTTGGGGGGAAATTTAAGTTGTAACGACAAGTTGTAAAATCACCTTCTTTACAGAATTGTTGCATTTGTGGCTTAGTAAATCAGAGAATCATTGATTAAATTGTTGATTAGTCTCCCCATCCAAAACTTGTCTTTGTTTGGTGCAGGTTTTAGGCTAATTGAATATGACTTATTCCACATTGATAACTGATGTTTTAGTAGAAATTGATGACCTTTATGTTAAAAAAATCGAAGAAGCGAGTCTACGTGCTACACAAGAACCTAAGCAACCAATATTTTGAGCGAACTGTATCATTCAACCGATCTTCTAATTTAGCACCTTTATAATTTAATAATTGGTCTGTGTTAATGCTCAACAATCGACGCAAGACCTTAAAGATACAATTCTTGAAGTTATCGGGGACATGCAGCCGCAATTTTGCGTATGGGTCATTCATTTATTGTTTGAGGCATGGATGGCAAGTGGGTATTTTTTTAAGAACTAAAATAAATAAATTAGGTGGCGCAACAGTCCGTAGAGAACCAGGGCCTAGTGACTTACAACTCTCAACCATTCCTGTGTGCGAGTAATGTTGTCAGGGATGGAGGGGACCTACAATTTATATGCCGAATCCGAACGGCTAATTTTGAGAAAGCACTTTTTCATGACAAGAATTACTCTTGGAGAATTTGTCAATTCCTCGCAAGAGGCAGTACCCGTGAAAACTCTTCTTTTTTTTTTTTTTTTTTAATTAAGGTGGCACAGGCAGGGATTGAACCCAAGACCTCTCGCATGACAGTCCAACGCACTAACCATCATGCCACGGGAACATCTCTTATTAAAATATTAATAAAGGGTTTATCAATTGGAGCGTATAGATTTTGGCGCCCCGTATTGACCATTTTGTTTTAGTGACATCTGTCAAATCTTTTGTTTATTATTCAGTTGTTTATGCCAAATCATCATGGCAACAAGTTCAAATGATAACATTTTATTATCAAAATGAGTGTTCGTTAACGCAAACGTTGCGCGCATTCCGCCCATTTTACGGTAGACGTGGTGGCCCTTCACAGTCGACTCGGCCAAAATTGAGACGACTGATTCAGTAAACAATCAGCCAACACCCGTTAACGTTAAAGCAACGCAAGATCGGCCGAGAACATCGTCGCAGTCCGTGAAAGTGTACAGCAGAACCCGAGACAGTCTATGGTCCGTGCTTTTTTGAAAACGACCTTAGTGATGCAGTCAACGTCAACAGCGAGCGCTACATAACGATAAAAACTAATTTATTACAGCCCAAATTGAACCATATGGACCTAGACGACATATGGTTCCAGCAGGACGGCGCGCGCTACGTTCCACACAGCAAACGCCACGATTGACATTTTGCATGAACGATTTGAGGGTAAGGTTATCTCTCGCAGGGGTGCTGTGAATTGGCCACCAAGGTCATGCGATTTGACCTCGCTAGAGTTTTTTCTGTGGGGTTTCTTGAAATCGCAGATCTATGCAAATAAACCACAATCGACCGATGCCCTAAAGGTGAACATAACACAGGCCATCGCTCAAATTCAGCCGGATCTATGCGGACCACTCGGATCCGTGCCACCGTTATTTGTTCTTAAGATATTCTGCCCATAAATTATTTTTTAATAATTTTTAATTATTACTAGCTGACCCGGCAGATTTTGTACTTCCTCAATCGATAAATTAAAAGACCTAAACTTTTGTATAAATTAATTTCAAAACAAACTAAACGTATTGAATAAAAATGCATTTTTTTAATGAAGCATAAAATTTTATTATTATTTTCGACACATCATGTTGCTTACATAAAAAAAACAGAGTTTTCCTGAAATACTGGCTATTTATAAGGTTTAAATTTTTATTAACAGACAGACATTGTTATGATACAGTGGTACGAACCTATGGCACACAAAATCCTTTTGATATTTATTGTGTAACCAAATTTATTGTATAGTCTGTGGATGTGTTTTGAATTTTCATTGTGATAACATCTCCCTGAGATAATCATTATATAAATTCATTTAATCGTTTAATAAATTTTGGTGAGTAAACACGTTTCGTTTTTTGTACCAGTACTTTACCCATCTGCGTTTGTTTTTTTCTTTTTTTTTTAATGAAATAGCAAGAGCAATTGCCACACAACAATAATCCATATCATCGAGCATGAAGTTGAAGCACAAATTAAGAACTGTCAAATAATTTATTGTGCGAAATATTGTTTAGTGTGAAGTACCAGTCAATAATATTGTTACGGTAAAATTTACCGCAACAATGACTAGCCTTCGATTCCTTGACTTCCCTATTCTACTTTCTTTGCTGCTGCAAAATATTGGTGAGGTTGAGGGCAACCATGGTTCCATCAGCCAGTGGTGTACTTAGCCAATATGTTGCAAAAGCAATAAAACAGGTGTTCCAGCGATCATGATGACCAAATGGAACGGGTGGTTCCAAAATTGATATGCAGACGGGCGGTCTCGCGTTCCAGCATCTTTTATTCCGGCGGACGATCCGAAAAGTTGTTATGTTGTTTGTTTGATTAAAGTAAAGTAGTATATAATTTTTTATTTAAATTAACTTAAATTATAAATTGTACAAAATGGGTTTTGACGCCGGTAATTTTAATAGTAAGAATAATGTTTTGGTATTCAGAAAAATGGTAGTTAAGATAACACTCCTTTCTACATATTCGAACATAATTTAATTGAATTCCCACTTCGAATTCCGCGGTTATAATGTAGTAGTAGGAAAAAGCCTAATTAAGGCTCCTTCTCGATTGGTTTCTCTTTTTTTCAATTTTTCTCGAAATAAAATTTAGTTGGGAGGGGGGTCTGAACTCGCCATTACGTTTCGGCAAGTTTTGGAAACACATCCAACAACTTGTCGAAACCGTGTTTGTGTGTGTGAGAGTAAAGTTCCGTAGAGAATCTACAACGGTTGCTTTCTCGGTTAGCGTCAAGCTTCCAGGAAGCCGTAATCCCGTGACCGACGATCTCGAAAACGATTGGTTGAGTTGTGTGTATGTGTGAATGATTGGAATGGACGAGGGAGGAAAGATAGTTTAAAAGTTTCGCTTGGAAGGGACTCTGAGGAGAACCTTGAAAGCGAAAAGTTGAGTTGTGATTTTGTGAACAAAAAAGGATCGAGAAATTTTGAGAAGAAGAAAAAGAAAAATCAAGAAGGAGATAAGGATTTGTTAGCGACATTAAAAAGGAGGAAATTTAAAATAATTTAAAACAGGATTCGAGGTGGGAAGGAAAGAGGAAAAATAAGGATAGTGGAAAGGAGGAATACCAAGAAAGCTAAGTAGTTGTGTTTAATTTCAAATAGAAATATATATATATTCATAATTGCGAGATATATATATATTTCTATCAATTTAATTGTGTTCAAGAAATTGTGGTAGTGCGTTTTCATTTTTTTGGTTATTTCGTGAAGACCCATTTTTCTCTTTGTAATTAGTTTTAACTTCTTTCATTTTGTTGTATTTCAATACAACGGCCATTTATAGATTGTAATTTGTGTGCCATTTTAATTCGAAAAGATTTGGGTTTTAATCCAGGGATTTTCTATCCCACGGTTTCCCAACATACCGTAAAATAAAATACATATAGACAAACATATTTATTTCTCTTTTCATTATTCACTTAAATCTTCTATTTAACTAGTTTTGGAATTTTCTAAATATACAAAAAAATTCCTGGCGCCCCTTTCATTTTTCTTGTACACCCTACTGTGCAAATATATATTTTCATTTGATAAACTGAATTGATTTGTTAAATTGATTCAGTTTATCAAAAGCATACCCAAATTTTCTTCGAAGGAACCCACCCCAGCTGACTAGCCGGTGAGCTGCATGGGAATTGCAGTTGTTGTTGCAATTTTATTTTCTCTTTACTTTGTTCTTCGTTCGGTTGTGACAGTTCATAGTCATAATCGAACTAATCTTTCGCGGTGCTGGTTGCACATTTTTTTGTTTTTAATTAATTTCGTTTGTTATTAAATAAATAATTTTCAGTTTAATCGAATTGAATTGTATTCATACTGGCGGTCGTGTTTTTTTATAGAAGAAAATAATTGCAACAATTTTGGCGCCCAACGTGTTGGGATTTCTCTGAAGAAAAATAAATACCTACATAGTGAAGTGCAAGTGCAAGTGTTTTCCATATAAACACCTGTCTATAGGAAGTGTTGTTTTTGTGTTTCGGTGTAGTTAAATTGTTCCTTTTTTTAATAACTTTTTAAGTTCTTTTTTACTAAAGTCTTTTTCTCCTAGGTGAAGTGTTTTTTGGAGCAGAGAAGCGCTCGCTCGACATCTTTAGTGTGGTGGCACAAAGGGAGAGGGAAACAAAAAAAAATCAAAAACAAGGCGTAAGGTGGTTCTGTTTTTTTTTCGATTTTATTTATTGATTTAGTTTTTATTGATTTTGATTTTTTTTATTGATTTGTTTTTATATTGATTATCTTTTAATTTCCAAATATTATAATTCGTTTTGGCAATATTTGGAAATTAATATTTAATAGAGTTGTCTCTTTCTTATTCGTGGTAGTTTTTCTTGCATTGATTATTAATATATTAAGTTTAATTTAATAAGTGTTCCCACTTTAGTGAAGCAAAATTTGTCTTCGTAAGATTTTTGAAGTTTTTTTTTATTAGAGTGTTTTTAGTGAGTTTTAATTAATTTGTAGTGAGTTTTAATTAGGATTTTGATATTTTTTTTCCAAATTTTAATAGTTTTCTTAGAATTTTAATAGGGTTACCGACGTGATTTTTTTTTTTACTTTGTTAAATTTTTCTAATTTGTTTAGTTATTGCTTTTTCAAATTATTAATTTTTTATAGTTTTTTTTTTCGTTTTGTTTTCAACAATTTGAAGAATTTAATTTTCATTATTATTCTATAAATAAAAAAAAATAGGGTTTTCGATTCTTTCATTAGAAATTTTAGCCTCATATTTTGTTTTATTTATTTTACATTTGCAATGGAGGTCAATAGATTATCGCAAGATGAACTCGCATACGAGATGGAGTGGCGAGGTTTGCCAATAGGGACAGTAGATGAGATGCGCAAAGCGCTTAGGGCTGCCACCAAGTTAGAACGTAGGAATTCTTTTGTAGCTCCCGCTTACAAGTTCAATTTTGAACAAGATGAGTTGGCGGTAGAGAAGAAGTTGGAGGAATTAGGAAAACTTTTAGAAAAACCTCCAAGGTCGGAAACTTCAAAGGAATATTTGAAGATAGTAACGAAGATAGAGTGGGGATTACGTAGGTTAGATAGGTCTATACCAGAAAATGAGAGTCAGGAGAAGAGCAAGCTTGCTCTGAAGAATAAATTGGTGATGGCAATGGCTGGGCTAGAGGGGGATGATGATGAGGATAGTGAGGAAGATGATGATGAAGAAAAGGATGAGGAAAATATTAGAAAACAAAAACAGCAAAATAGTAATGACTTGGTGGTTGAGAAACAGCGTTCAGCTGAATCTCGAAACAAGTCGATGAGTACATCGAAGGACTTAGGAATGGCAGAGGGTAGGATTGATGGTATAAATGATAGTGGTAGGTTAGAAAACAGAATTGTAGAGCAGGTTGTTCTTAATCCAAACAAGAGTGAACAAATTTATAAATGGAACTTGAAGTTCAATGGTGAACGCTGTGGTGCGTCCTTGAACTCATTTCTAGAAAAGGTTGAGGAAATGTGCATATCCCGTGGGGTCAAGGAAGCGCAACTTTTTAGGTCCGCGATAGAGCTTTTTGAAGGAAAAGCAATGATATGGTTTAGGGCAGTTAGGCTTTCCGTAAATTCGTGGCCAGAACTCGTCAGGGAATTAAAATTGGAGTTTTTGCCACCGAATTATGATGATTGTTTACTAGATGAGATTAGGCACCGCACACAAGGCCAAAATGAGTCCATTGGGGTCTATGTGGCAACGATGCAGAATTTGTTTGGTCGGCTTTCCGAACCAATATCTGAGCGGAGGAAGTTGTCAGTGATTCAGCGGAACTTGACACCTTTCTACCAGACACAACTTGGTTTGGCTAGACCGAATTGTGTGTCAGATTTAGTGGCATTAGGAAGAGATTTGGAAGCGGTTAGAGCTAACGTAGAATCATACGTTCCGCCTCCAAATAGTAGAAGTAGAAATCTCTTAGAACCAGATTTAGCTTATGTAGGCGTGGATTATGCTTCAGTTTCGATTGTTTCACAAAATAGTCAGGTTGTTCAACAGGGCCAGAGGTCGAATCCGTTTCAAAGTAGGAATAGGGAACAAAATTCTTCGGATAGGAATAGGATTGCTCAGAATAGTACAGGACAGGGCGCAAGGTGTTATAAATGCAATGGAGTGGGCCATTTTGCTAATAGGTGTTCCGCTGTTAGGCGTTGTTATGGTTGCGGTAGGGTTGGAGTTATACGAAGTAACTGCCAACAGTGTTCGGGAAACGGGCAACGAACTCTCGAGTCAGCAGGGCGAGCAGTTCAAAAACGTTAGGAGGGTTACCTGCTGGTAACCAGTCGGAGATTGTTAATTTAGGTTTCACGCTTGAGCAGGACGGTAGAGACCAACGGCCATATGTTGGCGTTGAGATTTTCGGTGTTAAAATGTTAGGGCTATTAGATTCTGGTGCTTCACGCACAATAATAGGTAGGAACGGATGGGAAATTTTGAAAGGTTTAGGGACACAGTTAGGTAAAACAAAATTAGGAAATGTTATTTTAGCGGATGGTGCAGATATTGGAGTGGAAGGGGTTGTTTCACTTCCAATTAGGATAAAAGAGAAAGTAGTTTTGATAGAGTGCCTCGTTATTCCTCGCCTTCCCCACAAACTGATTTTAGGGGCCGATTTTTGGGCCTTATCGGGAATTGTCCCGGACTTGAAATCAGGGGAGTGGACTTTCTCGAACCAAAGTGCGTTGGCTTCGATATCCACGGCGGATCATTTAACGGAATTAAACGAGACACAAAGTAGGCAGTTAGAATCTTTCTTAGAAAAAGTTTTTAGGGAGATGCCCGAAGGTTTAGGGTGCACACAGATGGTGGAGCACAAAATTAGGACGAAAGCTGAACCAATTAAGCAACGGTATTATCCGGTTTCCCCCGTGGTTCAGTCTTTCATAGATAAGGAGTTAGAAGAGATGCTTAAGGACGGGGTGATAGAAAAATCGAATAGTCCATGGGCTTCTCCTATTGTTATGATTAAGAAGAAAGATGGCTCGTATAGGTTTTGTGTAGATTATAGGAAGTTGAATGAGGTTACGGAGAGAGATGCATATCCTCTTCCGTATATAACGGCCATCTTAGATAAATTGATAATGCTAGGTTTTTGAGTTCGCTGGACATTAAGTCTGCATATTGGCAGATTCCAGTCGAACAGGATTCGCGAAAGTATACTGCTTTCACAGTGCCAGGCAGGGGTTTGTATCAGTTTTTGAGGATGCCGTTCGGATTGCATAATGCACCCGCAACTTGGCAAAGATTTATAGATCAGGTTTTAGGGGCAGAGTTAGAACCATATGTTTTTGTCTATCTCGATGATATAATTATCGTGACAGATAGTTTTGAAAAACATATGGAAGTTTTAGATGAGGTTTTCAAGAGATTAATTAAAGCAGGTTTGAAAGTAGGTAGGGAAAAATGTAATTTTGTTAGGCCTTCTCTAAAATTTTTGGGCTATGTCGTTGACAAAAACGGTCTTCACATGGATCCAGAAAAGATAGAGAGTATGTTAGGTATTCCCTCGCCAAAGAATGTCAAGGAAGTTAGGAGTTTTATCGGCACGGTATCCTGGTACAGGAGATTTATACCAAACTTTGCGAGTTTGATAAAACCGTTGACCGACCTTCTCAAAAAGGATAGGAAATTTATTTGGAGTGGGGTGTGTGAGGAGAGCTTTAGGAAAGCAAAAGAGTGTCTAGTTGCTGCACCAATCCTTACGTGTCCGGATTTTTCGAAGCCGTTTGTTGTTCAAACTGATGCTTCTGACTTTGGGATTGGCGCAGTACTAACACAAGATTTTGAGGAGGGGGAAAAAGTGATTTGCTATTTGAGCAGATCACTCAATAGGAATGAGAGGAACTATTCGACCACAGAAAAAGAGTGCTTAGCTGTTCTGTGGGCGATAGAGAAATTGCGGCCATATCTGGAGGGGGTGAGATTTAAGGTTATAACCGATCACCACTCTTTGATATGGCTTAGTAAATTGAAGGATCCAGCGGGTAGGTTGGCTAGGTGGGCTGTACGTATGCAGCAGTTTGAATTTGACATTGTCCATAGGAAGGGAAAGGATCATGTGGTGCCGGATATGCTTTCCAGAAGCGTACCAGTTTTATCTGGGATTTCAGAGCCCAAAATTGATCCTTGGATAGGGAAAATGATAGGGGAGGTGGAAAAGAAACCGTTATCTTTTCCATCTTGGCGAGTGGAACAGGGAAAATTATTTAAGTTTGTTAAACCGAACCATATCGTTGTGCATAGTAACAACGAGTGGAAGTTAGTAGTTCCAAAGGATGATAGGAAGAAAGTTTTAGAGGAGAATCATGACCATCCGTTAGCAGGGCATATGGGGGTAAAGAAAACATTTGCTAGAGTAGGAGAAAAGTACTATTGGCCTAAAATGAGGTCAGATATTACGAAATATGTTAGGAACTGTAAAATTTGTCAAAGCGTGAAACCGATTAATGATAAACCGGCTGGGTTAATGACAGAGAGAAAGGGCGTAGTTAATCCTTGGGAAATGGTTTGTGTAGACTTGGTGGGTCCACTTCCAAAGTCGAGTAGGGGTTTTGTGTATATCCTCACGGTCGTAGACTATTTTACAAAGTTTCCGTTGTTGTTCCCTTTGAGGTCTGCAACAGCAAAGTCTGTTTGCAAGGAGTTGGAAGACAATGTCTTCTTATTATTCGGCGTACCCAAATTCGTTGTTTGTGACAACGGTCCCCAATTTAAGGGTAGGGAATTGAAGGCCTTATGCGATAGTTATGGTTCCACACTTAGGTTTACGGCTCATTACCACCCCCAGGCTAATCCGGCGGAGCGGATTAACCAAATTTTGAAAACAACACTTAGGGCATACGTTAGTGATAATCATAGGTCTTGGGATTCGCAGTTGGCGAAGGTAGCGTGCAGTATACGCACGGCTCAACACGAAGTCTTAGGTGTTTCGTCGTATTACGCAAATTTTGGTCGAGGAATGGTGACTTTTGGAAACGACTCCTTAACCATCACTCCGTATGTTAGGGGCGATAATACGGTGGATACTAGGGAACAATTTAGAAAGCTTAGGGAAGAGATAGGGAAAAGGTTAGAGTTAGCTAGCAAAATCTCGGCGAAAAATTATAACCTTCGTCGGAGAGATGTTCAATATCTCCCGAACGAATTGGTTTGGCGACGTAACTTTACGTTATCTGACGCAGCAAACTATTATGCTGCGAAGTTGGCCACCAAGTTTGTGGGACCTTTTAAAATTAGTAAACGTGTTTCTCCTTGGACATATTTACTAATTGACGATAAGGGTAAAGATCGAGGGACGTGGCACGTAAAGGATTTAAAACCTTATGTTGATATTGATGTTTAAGTCCCTTTATCTTTTCTTTTGTTTTTGAATTTATTTTTTTGTCATTAATTTTTATATTACGAATTTTTTTTTAACCGTGCCATTTTTTTTTTTTAATTTTTTTATTTCATTACTTTTTGATGGAAACCTTATGTTGTGTCGTCAACCCTAACTTTTTGAAAACCTTTTTCCTAGAGTCATCCTTAAGAAATGGTTTACTTTTTTTGAAAAGTAAACACATTTCTTGGGAGGAAAGGGTGGGATTTGTTACGGTAAAATTTACCGCAACAATGACTAGCCTTCGATTCCTTGACTTCCCTATTCTACTTTCTTTGCTGCTGCAAAATATTGGTGAGGTTGAGGGCAACCATGGTTCCATCAGCCAGTGGTGTACTTAGCCAATATGTTGCAAAAGCAATAAAACAGGTGTTCCAGCGATCATGATGACCAAATGGAACGGGTGGTTCCAAAATTGATATGCAGACGGGCGGTCTCGCGTTCCAGCATCTTTTATTCCGGCGGACGATCCGAAAAGTTGTTATGTTGTTTGTTTGATTAAAGTAAAGTAGTATATAATTTTTTATTTAAATTAACTTAAATTATAAATTGTACAAAATGGGTTTTGACGCCGGTAATTTTAATAGTAAGAATAATGTTTTGGTATTCAGAAAAATGGTAGTTAAGATAACACTCCTTTCTACATATTCGAACATAATTTAATTGAATTCCCACTTCGAATTCCGCGGTTATAATGTAGTAGTAGGAAAAAGCCTAATTAAGGCTCCTTCTCGATTGGTTTCTCTTTTTTTCAATTTTTCTCGAAATAAAATTTAGTTGGGAGGGGGGTCTGAACTCGCCATTACGTTTCGGCAAGTTTTGGAAACACATCCAACAACTTGTCGAAACCGTGTTTGTGTGTGTGAGAGTAAAGTTCCGTAGAGAATCTACAACGGTTGCTTTCTCGGTTAGCGTCAAGCTTCCAGGAAGCCGTAATCCCGTGACCGACGATCTCGAAAACGATTGGTTGAGTTGTGTGTATGTGTGAATGATTGGAATGGACGAGGGAGGAAAGATAGTTTAAAAGTTTCGCTTGGAAGGGACTCTGAGGAGAACCTTGAAAGCGAAAAGTTGAGTTGTGATTTTGTGAACAAAAAAGGATCGAGAAATTTTGAGAAGAAGAAAAAGAAAAATCAAGAAGGAGATAAGGATTTGTTAGCGACATTAAAAAGGAGGAAATTTAAAATAATTTAAAACAGGATTCGAGGTGGGAAGGAAAGAGGAAAAATAAGGATAGTGGAAAGGAGGAATACCAAGAAAGCTAAGTAGTTGTGTTTAATTTCAAATAGAAATATATATATATTCATAATTGCGAGATATATATATATTTCTATCAATTTAATTGTGTTCAAGAAATTGTGGTAGTGCGTTTTCATTTTTTTGGTTATTTCGTGAAGACCCATTTTTCTCTTTGTAATTAGTTTTAACTTCTTTCATTTTGTTGTATTTCAATACAACGGCCATTTATAGATTGTAATTTGTGTGCCATTTTAATTCGAAAAGATTTGGGTTTTAATCCAGGGATTTTCTATCCCACGGTTTCCCAACATACCGTAAAATAAAATACATATAGACAAACATATTTATTTCTCTTTTCATTATTCACTTAAATCTTCTATTTAACTAGTTTTGGAATTTTCTAAATATACAAAAAAATTCCTGGCGCCCCTTTCATTTTTCTTGTACACCCTACTGTGCAAATATATATTTTCATTTGATAAACTGAATTGATTTGTTAAATTGATTCAGTTTATCAAAAGCATACCCAAATTTTCTTCGAAGGAACCCACCCCAGCTGACTAGCCGGTGAGCTGCATGGGAATTGCAGTTGTTGTTGCAATTTTATTTTCTCTTTACTTTGTTCTTCGTTCGGTTGTGACAGTTCATAGTCATAATCGAACTAATCTTTCGCGGTGCTGGTTGCACATTTTTTTGTTTTTAATTAATTTCGTTTGTTATTAAATAAATAATTTTCAGTTTAATCGAATTGAATTGTATTCATACTCGCGGTCGTGTTTTTTTATAGAAGAAAATAATTGCAACAATATTGTGCAATATATTGTTCAATAATATTGATAGTCTAGGGACCGCTTTATTGAGTTATTTTAAGGAGTCCATCGTCACTTCGATATTAAAAAGAGGCTGGGATGCGACCCACACTGATAACTTCTCATCCCGTCTGTCACTTTGTCTTGCTTAAAAGTTTGTCTATATGTATCTATTTTTACCAAATTTGCGTAATATTTTTTGTAGATCTTATTTTTTTATGAAAAAAAGGACTGTTGGATTTTTATAAAAAAATTACGGAATATCGAAAACAATATTTTCTGTGAAATTAAATAAGTTTGAAGCCAATGTTTTTAATTTTTGAAAAGCTATTTGAGTCGAAAGTTACCAAGTACCAAGTTTTACTATTGTTTTTTTTTAGGTTTTTATTTTTTGTAAAAAAAACTGTTAATTCGATTTTTCTCAAAATTTTGTCGAATGTTGATAACAATATTTCTTATAAGATAAAATTAGTTTAAAGCCAATGTCTCAAAGCTTTGAAAAGGTATTTTATCCGAAAAACAATTTTTAATAACTTTTCTTAAATTTATTTTAGGTTTTTAATTTTATGTCCAAAAACTGTCAATTCCATTTTTCTCAAAATTTTACAGAATGTTGAAAACAATATGTTTTATAAGACAAAATAATTTTGAAACCTTAATATCAAATTTTTGAAAAGATATTTGAGTCGAAAATCAATTTTTACCAACTTTGAGTAATGTTTTTTTTAGGTTTGCATATTTTATAAAAAAAACTGTCAATTCGATTTTTCTCAAAATTGTATCAGATGTCAAAAACATAATTCTTCATTGCACAAAATTGTTTTGGAGATGAAATCATATTTTAGTCGTAAAATTTTCGAGGTGAAATTTTTTTTTTAGTTTTTTTGATCGTTAATTGGATTTTTTTCCAAAAATATACTTGTTTTGTATCACGTTACAATATATAAGATTAAATTCAATTCAAGTCTCTAGCCTTATTGGTTCATAAGATATTTAGGGTTAACCAAAATGTTCACCTTTTTTTTTTAAACTGCTATGGTAAAAAAAACCACCCACGAAATTTTCTTGAGAGCCCTTTCTGCATCTTTCTGCCTTATTATCTGTATAACAAAATTTATTTGAAGTCGATATCTCGTCTGGTTCTTGAGCTATGGACGACGATAAAAACGTCGTACGGACGTACGGACGTATTTCGACTCTATGGACCTTGAAACGTCGAGAAATGTCAACATTTTCAATTTGACAAATCGGACCCATTACAATAACTTCCTATGGGAAGTTAAAAAAAGGCGACCGCACTGATCCCGTATATTATAGGAGTATATCCTTGTGGAACACATCAGTGAAAATTTTATGCAAACAATCTTCTGGGTGAGTCGAAAGTCCGGTTTTGCAAAAATTATTCAACAAAAGATCGATCAATCCACAATGCTAAAAAGAAGTTGTACGCTTTTTTACTCGTAATAGATTTTAAAGCAGCCTTTGACAGTATCGATAGAAAAGCTCTGATGCTTAAACTTCACAATAAAATTTGATCGTATTCAACAATTATGTAGCGGAGCCATACGAGGTGGAAGTTGGTGTAAGACAAGGTTGCAACCTCAGCCCATTTCTGTTTGCTCTTTTCATTGATGAATAAAAGTTACAGCAAATATTTTAGTGAGTTCCGTGAAATTCGCTGACAATGTCGTGATACTTTATGAAACGCTTGAAAGTCTCTAATAATTAATGATAAACAAAATGGGTGCTACAAATGGAGGCTTCAGTTAAACCTCAGTCAATCAAAGGTTATGATCTTATATAACGATGGAGGCCCGATATGTAGCAGGGAAAGGTGGAAATTTGACAATGAGGAAATTGAAATAGTAAGTGATTACAATTACATACCTTACATTACTTTACTTTACTTTAGTTGGCGCTACAGCGCATCGTGCTCCTGGGCCTCAAGTAATAACTTTCGCCAGCTTACTCCATTTCTAGCTTGCTGCCTCCAGTTTCGAAAACCAAGTTGACGTGCGTTGGCCTCACCTTGATGACTCCACCGAAGATAAGGCCTGCCTCTGCTTCTTGTTCCTTCAGGCTTGGCGTTGAATACCTTACGGGCTGGAGCTTCGATGTTCATTCGCTCGACATGCCCTAGCCATCTTAAGCGTTGAACACGCAGTTTTTTGACCAGTGGTAAGTCGCTGAACAGCTCGTATAACTCCTGATTAAATCTTCTCCGCCAGATGTTACTTTGCCTGTCGACACAAACCGGACCATATATCGTACGCAAAACCTTCCTCTCGAAGATACCAAGAGATCCTTCATCCGCCTGGGAGAGGCTCCATGCTTCTGCACCATACAGCAAGTCTGGGATGATTAAGGTTTTTCACAGTGTCTCTTTGGGACTTTGCGATAGGGCCTTATTCCTCAACTGCTTGCTTAGGCCAAAGAAACAGCGATTAGCAAGGGTAGTTCTACGTTAGATCTCCGCGCTGATGTCATTTGCAGAATTAACAGCAGTGCCCAGATAAACAAATTCGTTTACCACCTCGAAGTTGTACCTCTCAACTGTCACATGTTGAACAAGTCTACGGTGTGAATCGACTCTATTTGACGATAGTAAATACTTCGTTTTGTCCTCGTTAATGTCAAGACCCATTTTCTTCGCACCAGACTCGATATTAGAGAAGGTGGTTTCGAAGGTTTCGGTCGAGCCTCTTCCAATTTTGACGCAGCAACGAGCATTTTCCAGCGTCATCCTGATAAGTGGTATCAGTTTGATAGGGATACCAAAACTCAACATGGCACGCTAAAGTTCGTTCCTGTCTACACTGTCATAAGCTGCTTTAAAATCGATAAAAAGATAGTGTGTTTCGATGTTATGTTCTTGGGTCTTTTCCAGGATTTGGCGTAGAGTGAAAATTTGGTCGATGGTAGATTTTCCAGGCCTGAAGCCACACTGGTAAGGGCCAATTATTTCGTCAGTAAATGACTTCAGGCGTTCACATAATACGCTGGACAAGATCTTGTATGCGGTGTTTAAAAGGCTAATGCCTCTGTAGTTGGCGCAGAGAAGGCGGTCACCTTTTTTATTGATCGGGCTGATGGTACTTAAGTTCCACTCGTCAGGCATGCTTTCTTTCGACCAAATTTTAGCAACTAGCTGGTGCATGCTATTTACCAGATCTGCTCCAGTGTTTTTCAAAAGCTCCGCCTGCAGACCGTCATCACCGGCCGCTTTGTTCAACTTCAGCCTGGTGATGGCTAGTTTGATCTCATTTTGGTTGGGTGGGTGGAGCTCTATATCGTAAACCAAATAGATTTAACGTGGCTGCTCGTGGCATTCGGTGTCAAACCAGGGGTTTCTTGGTGGCGGCTGTGAGAAACCTAGCACCTCTTCTGCAGCATTCCTGATGGATTGTTTGCAAAGCTGCCAGTGGGTCTCTGGGCACATCTCGTCCGTTGTAGGGTTTCTCGTAAGCTCTAGGGATACTCGGTCGGCAAAGGCATTGGCGGTATCCTCCTGCTGCAGTCTTCCAACGTTGAATCTTCTCCTCGAGGTTGTTGTTCGCCTAAAAGCTTCCATGGATATTCGTACGCGCAGACCAACTAGGTAGTGGTCGAAATCTATGTTGACTGGTCTGTTCGTACGAACGCCAAGTATGCTAGAGGAGTGTCTTCCGTCAAAAGCAGCATGATCGATTTGGTTGCATGTTCGATCATCGGGGGACCGCCAAGTACCTTTGTGGATATCTGGGCGAGGGAATCTGGTGCTACTCAAAACCATGTTTTTCTCGGCTATGAAGTCGATAAGCCTGAGTCAGTAGTATAAATAGGTAACTCCCACTCCACGGCACGGCACCGCACGGCACCGCACTGCACATCCCAATTGGGAATGCACATCCCAATTGGGATGCATTCCCAAGTTTCTAATTGGGAATAAGTGTCAGTGGTTGGATTTCTAGCGCCATTTGTATTTTCATTTGAATATTGGTTGTGGGATTGGATTTTCTGTGATAAATTGGTTGTGGGATATGCTTTTGTAGTTGGATTTCTAATTCAAAAATTAAATTTTTGTTGGAATATTGATTTTTTGGTTGGGTAGCTCCTACTCCACCCAATTCAAAACCTATGTCACTCCTACTCCACCCAATTCAGAATCTATGTCACTCCTACTCCACCCCATCTGCATTCCCAATTCTAATTGGGAATAAGTGTTAGTGGTTGGATTTGTAGCACCATTTGTATTTTCATTTGAATATTGGTTGTTGGATATACTTTTGCAGTCGGATTTCTAATTCAAAAATTAAATTTTTGTTGGAATATTTCAAGTTTGATTCAAATTGGGAATAATTATCAGTGGTTGGATTTCTAGCACCATCTGTATTTTTTTTCATTTCAACATTGGTTGTGGGATTGGAATTTCAGTGATAAATTTGGTTGTGGGATATACTTTTGTAGTTGTTTTTTTTTGGATAGCACAACATTAGCACCTGCACGGTATGCAATATAAAATTGATGTGTGCATTGGATAAACATATTCTTAATAGGATGTTCATATGCTTAAGATCAAATAAGAACTAGCATTCCCAAATACTTACCTCTGTTGGTTGTGCTGGTTAGAATTATGTACAATGCAAGAGAATTTCAGAAGAGTTTGATTAAAAGACACATTTGTTTTTTTTACGATATTTATTTATATTTAATTTTATATTTTGAAAACTTTATTACATTGTTCTAATAAAAACCTTAAACATAAATGACCACAAATAAACGTATCAAAATCTTGTTCTTGTATATAATTATAGTTTATTTTGTTACCAAGATAGCTAATTACTTCTGAGGGTGGTCTTAAATTTCCAAAACTATCAAAATAGGTACTTAACAATATTTTTTTTTTATTTCTTATATATTCTCAAACTATTCTGGTAACAACTTGTTCAAGCGGATTATAGTCAATAATTCTATCATGAAGCATAAGGCAGTAAGCTGAAGTATTTGCAGGAAGTTGTTTTGATGTTCTCATTTCCAAACGTATGTCGATGGGTCCTGTTTTCATAGTTTCATTTTGGTGTCTGCAGTCTACCACAAAAACTGGAGCATGTGATTTGAATAATTCCCAGGAAAGAAGAGGTTCAGTGATGTTTTTATTATAGTAAGATTTTTGAAAGTCTGTATACATTTTGTAAAACAGGCTATATCTGTTTTTTTCAAAAGAAACATTGAAATCTTCATGTGGATAAACATCAGAGTTTAAATAAACTTTTAAGTCTGTTAGATTACAATGATCAAACGTTGTAGGATCAGCAGCCAAATTTTTATTTTTTCCAGTTTGTAAAGCAAAAACAATGTATCGAGGTTTTTCTATTTGTGTTTTTTCACTTCAGAATTTTCAGAAAGTAATAAGCTTATAGCAAGCGTCAAACTACGATCAGAGGCTCATCATAAGTGCATGTGTTAGTTGTTAGTAAGAAAATAATACTATTATAGCCTAACACACGCACAAAATACAAAACATAATAATTATTAACATTTAACATGAATTATTACATAACATCAAAAAAATAAAATAAAGACGTTTACGATAGTGGAGCACTGGTTCTAAACAATGATTTTAATCCCACCTTATTTAAATTTAAATCTATCGATGAACAGTTTAAATTATATAAAATGCTCATTCGACTTAATGCTTTATTCTTCCCATAGTTAGTTCTATGGAAGTCAATATGTATAAAATCAAATGTACGCAGGTGATGAGTTCCGCTTCAGTAATTCAAATGTACACAAGATAGTAAATAAGGTGCATCAATTTCACCATTAATGAGTTGATGAAAAATACTAAGTCATTATTAACACGCCTTTGATGGAGAGATTGCATTTGAAGAAGCTGAATACGATGTTCATAGGGAGGCAGATCATAAGGATCATCCCAAGGAAGACCCTTTAGGGCAAAGCGAATGAAATTATGTTGAATTGATTCAATACGTTTCTTATGAATTTCGTAATAGGGAGTCCACACCTGCGAAGCATATTCAAGATGAGGACGAACATGGCAATTATTCAAAGAAAGAGTTACATAGGGATCACTGTTGTTGTGTTGTTGTTTTGACATTCCAGATATGATGATCAGAACTTGGCAGCATGGGATATTCATAAAGATCCCAGTTTCGGAAACCAATTTTCATAGAGCTGCTTTTACTTATAGATTTATATAAACTTAATTTCATGGAATCTGTTAAGGTTACGTGGGGTACTTTCCATTGTATTTTTTGAATGTTAATTTGTACTTTTTCATTGGTTGGAGAGATCAATGCGTTTTCATCCACTCTTGAACGAGTGATAATAAGATCATGTCGAGCATTTGGAATGATTTTTTTATAATCTTCAGCGAATCCTAAAAGTTTGTTCAGTGGAATACAATAATTAAAATGAAATGGTTTCAAATTAATAGGTGAGTCAGGAGACCAGGATGCATTAAATAGCATATCACTTTCATTTTTAGTTAAAGATAAATAGTTTTTGATCGTTGATGTTATTCCGACATTTCTATTGTAGTCGATTTCCTTGCCATTAAGTTCATAGCGTATTTCATCAAAAAAAAAAGCCATGGCATTGTTTACAAGTTTTGTATTGACTATTTCTTTTACATCTGCTGTCGATAGTGATCCTTCAATATATAAAAAACTTTCCGAAGGGAGAACATTAAGATTTTGATGTTGTATACAAATCTGAATGATGTCATTTCGTTCAAAATTGTTTTGATATGGTGAATAAGTATGGTACTCATATTTAGAAATACTTTCACTTATTTCAGGATCTTGGAAAATATTCAACATTATTTATGACAGTAGTTGTAACTAGAGGGTTCTGGATCACCGGTGCACCGGTGCTGCACCAGGGTTCTGATCTATGCTAAATACCGCTGCTGCACCGGTGCACCGGCATGCATCACCAGGGTTCTAAAACACCGGTGCACCGGCATCGCCAGGGTTCCGATCTATGCTGAATACCGATATTATTTTGGGTTCTGGACCATGCTTAGCAAACGTTAGTTACCGGTATTATTTGGGGTTCTGGACCATGCGTAGCAAACTTTAGAACGTAAAAACGTAAAATTCACGTTCACGTAACGGAAAAAACGTAAAATTCACGTTAAAACGTAAAATTCACGTTCACGTAACGCAAAAAACGTAAAATTCACGTTCAAACGTGGCAAGGAAAAATCCTAAAGCAATAGCTATAGATGGTCAAGTCCTATAAGTCAAATGAGTAACATGATGGTAACGATGTATCAGGGTCTTGATATATCAATGCACGTATTATAATCGTAAATTTTAATTGTTCACATCTATCCTTACAGAAATATAGTGTTGATCCTATTTAATATTTATTTCTGATGACTTTTAACATCCTCAAAAATGTATTTCATTCAAAAATTCTAAAGCATTAGATAGAGGGGTCAAGTTGTGATATTCTAAAAATCCAACTATGAAAGTATATCCCACAATCAATTTATCACTGAAAATCCAATCCCACAACTAATGTTGAAAAATGAAAAAAATACATATGGCGCTAGAAATCCAACCACTGATAATTATTCCCAATTAGAATCAAACTGTTGGAAATGCATCCCAATATTTTTGCGTTCCGAACGTGAATTTTAAGTTTTTGCGTTTTAACGTGAACGTGAATTTTACGTTTTAACGTGAATTTTACGTTTTTGCGTTTTAACGTGAACGTGAATTTTACGTTTTAACGTGAATCTTACGTTTTTTGCGTTACGTGAACGTGAATTTTACGTTTTAACGTGAATTTTACGTTTTAACGTGAATTTTACGTTTTTTCCGTTACGTGAACGTGAATTTTACGTTTTTACGTTCTAAAGTTTGCTACGCATGGTCCAGAACCCCAAATAATACCGGTAACTAACGTTTGCTAAGCATGGTCCAGAACCCAAAATAATATCGGTATTCAGCATAGATCGGAACCCTGGCGATGCCGGTGCACCGGTGTTTTAGAACCCTGGTGATGCATGCCGGTGCACCGGTGCAGCAGCGGTATTTAGCATAGATCAGAACCCTGGTGCAGCACCGGTGCACCGGTGATCCAGAACCCTCTAGTTACAACTACTGTCATAAATAATGTTGAATATTTTCCAAGATCCTGAAATAAGTGAAAGTATTTCTAAATATGAGTACCATACTTATTCACCATATCAAAACAATTTTGAACGAAATGACATCATTCAGATTTGTATACAACATCAAAATCTTAATGTTCTCCCTTCGGAAAGTTTTTTATATATTGAAGGATCACTATCGACAGCAGATGTAAAAGAAATAGTCAATACAAAACTTGTAAACAATGCCATGGCTTTTTTTTTTGATGAAATACGCTATGAACTTAATGGCAAGGAAATCGACTACAATAGAAATGTCGGAATAACATCAACGATCAAAAACTATTTATCTTTAACTAAAAATGAAAGTGATATGCTATTTAATGCATCCTGGTCTCCTGACTCACCTATTAATTTGAAACCATTTCATTTTAATTATTGTATTCCACTGAACAAACTTTTAGGATTCGCTGAAGATTATAAAAAAATCATTCCAAATGCTCGACATGATCTTATTATCACTCGTTCTGTTCGAACATACAGGGATGCCAAACGGAGAGGCGGCTGCGGTGCGAATCTACTCGTAAAATAGATACGAACAAACCTTGAAGTTATAAATGCGTTCCACGATCCACAAGACAAACTCATATAATTGCTTGTCATTCTAACTTATAATAAAGAAATCAATTTAACAAAGAAGTGGTGTTTTTTTCCTTTGTCTCTATAATTTTACTTTTACATATTTTCAATATAGAAGTATTTTTTATCATTTTACACAATTCCTAATAATTTTAATAATTACATACGGAAACATTGGTCCTTCGAGCCTTTTTTACGAATCGGCTTTAAAAAACAATTAAGACAATAATTGTGTGCAGTGAGTGCCAGAACTTTAAACATTTAAAAAGAAAGATCGAATTTACAATTTATCTTATATATATATATATATATATATAGTCACGAGACTTAAATTTCCATACAATTTTATCATTTAAAAAGTGGTTTCTTTTTTAAATTGAACAATATCTTAAAAAATAAACTTAAAATTACTTAATTTTAACTTAAATAAATTAATAAATTTAAATTTAAACATTTTAACAAATAACTTAAAAATCAACTCATCAGCGGAGGCTCCTGACATCAGCTTTTCATCAGATAAGACGGCAGCAGCAACAGACAAGCAGTAAGTCTTCATTTACGTGTTGTAAACTTGTCTTCATTTTTTTGTAATACCTATTTCAATACATAAAATAATTAATAATTATTATGGCTGAAGCAAAAGGCTACAAATATGGAGAACTCCAAAAGGGTATTTTAAATAAATTAATAAGAGATCTTACCAACTTTAAGAAAGCTCCAAAAGAGCGTAAGGGTAAATCTTATGCTTCGGGACGTTTAAGCAAGTTGGAAGATGACATTTTGACTTCCAAATCTTATCACGAAGCCATTATTGGAGCAGGTTTGTTTGAAGAAAATCTGAAACAAGAGGAATTAGTGGTGGTGTATGATCAAATTAACGAACTTTACCTGGAATATCGGGCAGAGTTGGTTGATGCTATAGACAAATCCGCGCCAATTATTGCGGCTCCAACAACCGCGGGTGTTCCGCCCCATTCTGTTGTCGCAGCATCATCGGGAATCCGACTTCCACGAATCGATTTACCGAAGTTTGATGGTTCATACACCACCTGGCGAGCTTTTCACGACAGGTTTCAAGCTCTCGTTCACCATAACAAGGCCCTCGATGACATCGACAAATTGCATTTTCTGCAATCATGCTTAGTTGGTGATGCTAGTCGATTTTTGCAAAATTTTGCAATTGAGGCTGCCAGTTATGAGAAAGCGTGGGATCTTTTGAAGGAACGGTACGATCACAAACGGATACTTGTTCACATCCAAATGCAGACCCTTTTTGGACAACCCTCCTTGTCTCGTGAAACTTCTTCTGGGCTTCGAGATTTACTGTACAAAACAAGAGAATGTCTCCTTGCACTGGAAAATATGGACGTTCCAGTCTCTGAATGGGATACGGTGTTGATTTGGTTTCTTTTCCAGAAGTTGCCGAATGTAAGCCAAAAACTGTGGGAAGAGAAATTAGGGAATAGGAAAGATTTACCGAGTTTTAAAGAGTTTACCGACTTTTTGGAGACTAGATTCCGGACTCTCGAGGTTGTGGACCAGCAGGAACTCGTAGTAGGGTATCGGACCAAAGATGAGCCATCCGTCAACATAAGGCAACGTTTACCAGCAGCAAAGCCTAAGGTCTTACACGCTAAGCAAACTGTTAAGCAGCCGTATCGACAAGCAGCGAAATCGAACTCTGCAGAGCAGCTGTCATGCAAGTTGTGCAACCAAGGTAAGCACACGCTGAGAAAATGCCAGCAGTTTTTGAATATGGACATCTTGGGACGAAAAAATACAGTTCGTAGGCTCCAGGTCTGCGAAAATTGTCTATCTTACGGCCATCTTGTTCAAGCCTGTCTGTCCATCACTTCATGCTATTTTTGCCAACAAAGGCATCATTCGTTAGTTCACTGCAACGCACAACAGATTAACAAACAACAACAACAGCCTGTAGCCAGTATATCTGCTCAGGCATTGCAAAACAATACAAAGGCATTACAAGTGACAGTGAACCCAAACGCGCCTGAGTTTCAGCCAATGGGGGAACAACAGCTCCAGTCAAATGGACAAACATTTAATTACCACGCGATAGATGGTGATCGCAAACACGCACATCAGGTGCTTCTGGCAACAGCGGTTGTTAAGGCACGAGCAGCGGACGGCGGGCTACGCCTTTTACGTGCTCTGATCGATACCGGCTCAGAAACGTCGTTTATCACCGAAGCTGCCGCACAACTGCTGAAACTGAAAAGGCGACGGAACATTGCCAGGGTATCTGGGTTAGGGTTGGTCAGCAGCGGCACCACGCAACACTCCGTCGAAGTACGTTTTGCGTCCCGCCACTCGACGTTTGAGACTGCCATTCAGGCTTTGGTCTTCAAGTCGCTGACTGGGCATCTACCGACCCAACGAGTGATACCCGGCAAATGGAACCATCTGAAGGGTCTTTCGTTAGCAGATCCCCATCTCTACGAACCTGCACCCATTGACCTTTTATTAGGGAGTGACGTTTGTGCTCAGATACTCCTTCCTGAGATAAGGAGACCAGACGATGGAGTGGGACCAATCGCGCAGAAGACGGAGCTAGGGTGGATAGTGTTAGGGAAAGTTCCAGCGGAAATTCCCCGGCAAATTCGAAGCTTCGTCCAAATAACGGATTTGAGCTCGCAACTGGAGAAGTTTTGGGAGATGGAAGAAATGCCGTTCCAGACACTTGAAACCGAGGAGAACATCGTTTGTGACGAGATCTTCAAGAAGAACACAAGACGTTTACCAGACGGACGTTATGAAGTAAAATTGCCGTTTAAAAATGAAGACCTACCAGCCATGGGAACGAGTAGACAAGTCGCTTTCCGTAGATTTCTTCATCTCGAAAGGAGGCTTGATGCGGATCCGAAGCTTCGTACGGACTACATTAAATGTATCCGAGAATACAAAGAACTCCACCACATGGAGGAAATAGATGCAAATGATGCGGTTTTACAAACCCCATTTCATTATTTCTTACCACATCATGCCGTTTTTAAGGAAGCAAGCTCCACAACGAAGCTGAGAGTAGTTTTTGACGCAGCTGCGAAGGCTTCGGACGGGAAATCCCTCAACGACCGTTTACTTGTGGGTCCGAAATTGCAGTCGAGTATCATAGATCTCGTGCTAAAATGGAGGACTCACCGAGTCACTTTTACGGCCGACATCGAGAAGATGTATCGGCAAATTTTGGTTAGTTTCCCGGACCGATACTATCAGCTTATCATGTGGAGAGAGCAGAAGACTGCTCCTATACAATTCTACAAAATGAATACCGTAACATTTGGCACAGCAAGTGCACCATACCTTGCTATCAAAGTCCTAACCAAAGTAGCTGAAGACGAAGAACAAAATTTTCCGGTGGGGGCGAATGTTGTCCGTAAGGACATGTACGTCGATGACTTAATCTGCGGTGCTGATTCGCTCGAAGAAGCACGGAAGAAACGTGATGAAGCGAGGCAACTGTTGGCGTCTGCAGGCTTCAATTTACGAAAATGGACAAGCAACGTAAAGGAACTCATCGAGGATATCCCAGCTCAAGATCGTGAGCTTGATTTTGAACTTCCGTTCAATTCGTCCGATCACGTTAAGACGCTCGGGATTAAGTGGTATCCCAAAGATGACAGCTTCTCGTACCAGAACTTACAGCCGCCAACAGAAGCAACAACAAAAAGGTCAATGTTATCGACAATTGCCAAACTCTTTGACCCTATGGGATGGATTTCCCCATGCATCATCACGGCCAAGCTAATGATGCAGCGACTATGGGACCTTGGATATGATTGGGATGAACAGATTCCAACAACTTTGATGAAGGATTGGGACACTTTTATTAGAGAACTTCCTCTGATCGAACATCTTCGCATCCCACGGTGGACCCAGTTGAGCAAGACCAACAAGGCGATCGAGCTGCACGGGTTTTGTGACGCTTCAACGAAAGCTTACGGCGCAGCAATCTATCTCCGCGTTCTGGATGACGACGGCAATATCCATGTCAATCTGTTGTTATCCAAGACAAAGGTGGCACCAAGTCAACGAACGGTAACACTACCTCGTCTAGAACTGTGTGGTGCTGTGGTTTTGGCTCAGCTGTTACAGTACACAAGGGAGGTCTTAGAAATTCACGATGTCAAGATGTATGCGTGGACAGATTCTGCGATCGCATTAGCCTGGATACGCGCCACTCCCGCCAAATGGACCACATTTGTCTCTAACCGCGTTTCGTAAATCCAGCGGTTAGTGGGGATCGATTGCTGGGGACATGTTGCAACGCTTCATAACCCAGCCGATCTAGCGTCCAGGGGTGTGTTTCCGTCAGAATTGAAATCACTGGAAACTTGGTGGTTTGGACCAGAATTTCTTAGGAATCAATGGGAATTCGATGCTCCGCATCAACCCATCGAAACTGACACAACTGAAGAAAAGCGGACGGTGAAGATACTCAGCATTCATGTGTCAAACAGCAACAGTATCCTGCAGGCTATATACAACTGTTCGAGCCTACTCAAGGTTGTACGGGTCATCGCGCACTGTTCCCGATTTACAAAAAAGTGTCGACCGAAATTGGGGTCTATAGAAGGTCCGTTTAGCTCCAAGGAACTCGAGGCAGCACATATCATCGTCGTCAAGGCAGCACAACATGAGATGTTCCAAACAGAGATCCAGCAAATTGTAGAGAACTCCAAGACTCCCAAGAACCTCCGCGCGTTGAATGCCTTCATCGATGCTGATGGGATCTTACGAGTGGGCGGACGTTTAGAGAACTCCCTCCTATCCTATGATGCGCAACATCCAATTTTGTTAAAAAACAAACACCACTTCACAAGTCTGGTAGTCAGAGAGGCGCATAAAAACACCCTTCATGGCGGCATCCAGCAGATGATAAGCTACATCCGACAAAAATATTGGATTGGTCAGATAAGGCGCAGCGTTAAGTATCAACTTTACAGATGTCCTTCCTGTTATCGGCAAAGGGCTTCGGAGATGCAACAGCTGATGGGAAACTTACCTGCTGCTCGAGTGCGGATGTCTCGACCTTTCAGTCACACCGGTGTCGACTACGCTGGTCCAATAGAAGTGAAGTCCTGGAAAGCCCGCGGTGCAAAAATTTTAAAGGGCTATTTTGCCGTATTTATTTGCTTGGCAACAAAAGCCATACATTTAGAGGTAGTATCAGACCTGACGACACAAGCTTTCTTAGCAGCATTTCGGCGTTTCACGGCCAGAAGAGGAAGCTGCAAACAAATCTACAGCGACTGCGGAACAAACTTTGTCGGTGCTAATAATGAATTAGCGAAAATGTTGAAGGAAGCACAACACGATTGGAAGGAAGTTGCAGAAACCTTGTCAAATCACGGTACCGATTGGCATTTTATTCCCCCGGCTTCTCCACACTTTGGTGGATTATGGGAAGCGGGTGTGAAATCGGTCAAGTACCATTTAAAACGAGTTGTTGGGACCGAAAGGCTAACCTTCGAGGAGCTCGCGACGCTTCTAGCTCAGATAGAAGCTTGTCTGAATTCGAGGCCCCTTTGCCCTCTCTCCGACAGCCTCGACGATTTGAACGCGCTCACCCCTGCACACTTTCTAGTCGGAGAATCTCTACATGCTGTCCCTCAAGGCCAACTAAACACCAATATCAGCCATATAGACCGATGGAAGCGAGTTCAGTCCTTAGCAGAAGGATTCTGGAAAAAATGGAACTCTGAATACTTAGCACGGCTTCAACAGAGACCAAAGTGGACAAAAATCCAGGCTTTGCCTAAGATAGGAGACTTAGTTCTTCTCAAGGATGAACGACTCCCACCAACGCAATGGAATCTCGCGAGAATAGAAGGAACACACACAGGAGCTGACGGACTAGTACGCGTTGTCACGGTAAAAACCCAAAATGGACAAATGAAGCGACCAATTGCGAAGATTTGTCTTTTACCATCAACCGAATGCCAAACCGAACAAACCGACATCATTTAAAAATCCAGCAAAAAAAAAAACTCTGAAAAGGAAACACATCTATAAAACAAAACCAAAATGTATACAAAAACCAATAATTTTGCATAAAACACCATGAATACAAAATAAAACAACTTAGTTTTTTATAATATTTTCTTTTATTACGGAAACAAATTCAATAAAAGCACAAAATTTAATTAATTTACTAGATTATTCATTTTAATAATAAACAAAAACAAGCAATAATAATTTATTTAAAATATTTTATTATCTTTGTATAAATAATCTGAACAAATTTGCACTGCGACAAGACATGTAAATAATTCATAAACTAAAAATAATGAAAACAAATTTAATTTCTAACAAAATAATCTTTATTTAATAATTGTTTGTTTACAAATTACATTAACTTCATTTTGAATAAACACAATCCACAAATCAAATGTCAAACTCCATCGGCAAAACGAAATTTCCGAACAACAAAATTGAATTAAACTTTAATACCAAATCACATTTATATTAAGGATATATATTCACAAAAAAAAAAATCCATTTAAATCACACCGCGCCGGTTAATAATTAATAATTCGATTATATAAAATCAGCAATTAAAACAAATTTAATTAATTCGATTTAATTCGCCGAAGACAATTCACGAATCACTCAAAATGGAAATTCACACACTTCTTATATCACATTTGCTTGAGTAAAAGTACGCACTCAAGCAAAAGGTAAACAAATTCCCGCACTTCAATTGGAAATCGAATTATTCCAACACTCTATGACATTATGTATTTTATTTTTAATATATATACTCCATATATATATATACATATATATCACAATAAACCGAAGCCACGCCAATATCACGCCATATCTCATATAATTTATTGACTTGAATTCGAAAATCAATAAATAATTTAAAATTAAAACTATTACAACATAATAAAATTTAAAAAAAAGGCACTCACTTCTAACAAACACACACCGCGGTCGCGAAATATAAATTTGCCGAACGTACGCGCGCAGCTCACCGGCACAACATTCAACAATTTCACATGCACACCTGGACTTACCTGTCTAAATCACAATACAAATTCTTTATTTAATGCACTATTAACAATTTACTTTACAATTACAATTTATCTTAACAAATTTAATTCAAAAATAATTAATAAAATAAAAAAAACCAAAACAAATAAAACACCACACGAATTGAATTCCGCCCGTCAACGAAAAACGATATCGATTCGATACTAACTATGAGCCTATGACTATAACCTTTGTATATATAACTGAATAGTACTATCATGAACAAGAAAATTGTGTTACGAAAGGCGGAGGATGAGGGCGCAGTGTGTACGGAAATTTGGTGTGGAACCTAGAGCGACTGGAAAATAAAATTTTTAAAGCAAGAGTGGGAATGAAAGGAGTATATTCTTTTTTCCTCATAAGTATTAAGATGTGTGAGGGAGTCAGTTGGATCAGCTGTTTATTTAAAAAAAAATGAGAAAATGTGAAAGCAAAAACACAAAAACAGTTCGTTGGCATAGTTACGTTGGATTTTTTTGTGCCTCTGTCTACCTATCAATGTACATATACATATCGTTATTTTGCTTGAAGAAAATTATATTCATTTGATTTTAGATTTTCAGTTTTTGAGAAATTTGAAAATTTAAATGCAACGTTTGCAAATTTCATTCTCTGTAGGATTCATTGTTGCCATATTTTGAATATGGGGTATAGAAGTATGTATAGGTATACATTTTTTAATATTTATATTTCTACAATGTAGGTACCTACATATGTGTAGGTAGAGGGTGGGTATGTAAGTAGTATCTAAGGAGATTGGCATGTAGTGCTAGGCGGTGGAATAACTTTTTTTAAATACTGGTTCTAAACAATGAAGCCAAAAATAATAAAATAAATACCTAAATGAAACTTTATTTATTTATAAACTTCCCATAGGAAGTTATTGTAATGGGTCCGATTTGTCGAATTGAAAAATATCAACAAGGCAAAAAAAGGATTGAATGAGTACAAAATGTTTCCGGTTCCCAATTTGAAACTTTAAGTAGGTACTTCTTTTTTTAAATTCAAGTATGAATAAGAATGAATGAGAAATTCAATTAGAAATTCAATGAATGAAATGAATAAGAAAATTAATATAATGCTTATAATGGTCAGATATTTATTGTTTGTTTTTTATAAGGATAAATATAAGTAGATAGATATTATATCACCTTTACAATGTTGGATATTTTTAGAAATATAACGAACAAATGTAGATTAATGTTTTCTATTTCTTAAGCATAGTAAATACGCAATTATGTAGGTACAAATTACAGTATTAATTTATTTTATTTTTAAAATGCATTTATATCCATATGAAGTTGTTAACATAGTTCTTACGTTCAAAAGTGGCAGCCCTGTCCTATTTCTTTCGAATGCAAATTGTAGCGTTTTTTGATGAATGAAATTAATTTTGATGAATGAAATTAAATTAGGTTTTTATTTTTTGTAAGAAAACTGTCAATTCGATTTTTCTCAAAATTTGTTCGAATGTTGAAAACAATATTTTTTATAAAATTAGTTGGAAGCCACAATCTCAAATTTTGTATCACGTGTCAATATATAATATAAAATTTAATTCAAGTCTCTAGCGTCAATGGTTCGTGTGATATTGAGGGTTAACCAACATTTCCACTGTTTTTTAAATTGCTATGGTAAAAAAAACCACCCACTCAATTTTTTTGAGAGTCCTTTCTGCATCTTTCTGCTTTATTACCTGTATAACAAAATTTATTTGAAGTCGATATCTACTGGTTTTTGAGCAATGAACGACAAATCGGACCCGTTACAATAACTTCCTATGGGAAGTTAATAAATAAATAAAGTTTCATTTATTTATTTTATTATTTTTGGCTTCATTGTTTAGAACCAGTATTTAAAAAAAGTTATTCCACCGCCTAGCACTACATGCCAATCTCCTTAGATACTACTTACATATCCACCCTCTACCTACATTGTAGAAATATAAACATTAAAAATTCTATGTATATACATACTTCTATACCCCATATTCAAAATATGGCAACAATGAATCCTACAGAGAATGAAATTTGCAAACGTTGCATTTAAATTTTCAAATTTCTCAAAAACTGAAAATCTAAAATCAAATGAATATAATTTTCTTCAAGCAAAATACCTACTGCTAAAAGCATACAATTCATAGCTATAACGATATGTATATGCATAACTCCTTTACATTGATAGGTAGACAGAGGCACAAAAAAATCCAAGGTAACTATGGCAACGAACTGTTTTTGTGTTTTTGCTTTCACATTTTCTCATTTTTTTTAAATAAACAGCTGATTCAACTGACTCCCTCACACATCTTAATACTTATGAGGACAAAATAATATACTCCTTTCATTCCCACTCTTGCTTTAAAAATTTTATTTTCCAGTCGCTTTTAGATTCCACACCAAATTTCCGTACACACACCGCCCTCATAGTCCGACTTTCGTAACAAAAATTTCTCGTTCATAATAATACTATTCAGTTGTATAACAAAGATCGACATACGTTTGGAAATGAGAACATCAAAACAACTTCCTGCAAATACTTCAGCTTACTGCCTTATGCTTCATGATAGAATTATTGACTATAATCCGCTTGAACAAGTTGTTACCAGAATAGTTTGAGAATATATAAGAAATAAAAAAAAAATATTGTTAAGTACCTATTTTGATAGTTTTGGAAATTTAAGACCACCCTCAGAAGTAATTAGCTATCTTGGTAACAAAATAAACTATAATTATATACAAGAACAAGATTTTGATACGTTTATTTGTGGTCATTTATGTTTAAGGTTTTTATTAGAACAATGTAATAAAGTTTTCAAAATATAAAATTAAATATAAATAAATATCGTAAAAAAAACAAATGTGTCTTTTAATCAAACTCTTCTGAAATTCTCTTGCATTGTACATAATTCTAACCAGCACAACCAACAGAGGTAAGTATTTGGGAATGCTAGTTCTTATTTGATCTTAAGCATATGAACATCCTATTAAGAATATGTTTATCCAATGCACACATCAATTTTATATTGCATACCGTGCAGGTGCTAATGTTGTGCTATCCAAAAAAAAACAACTACAAAAGTATATCCCACAACCAAATTTATCACTGAAATTCCAATCCCACAACCAATGTTGAAATGAAAAAAAATACAGATGGTGCTAGAAATCCAACCACTGATAATTATTCCCAATTTGAATCAAACTTGAAATATTCCAACAAAAATTTAATTTTTGAATTAGAAATCCGACTGCAAAAGTATATCCAACAACCAATATTCAAATGAAAATACAAATGGTGCTACAAATCCAACCACTAACACTTATTCCCAATTAGAATTGGGAATGCAGATGGGGTGGAGTAGGAGTGACATAGATTCTGAATTGGGTGGAGTAGGAGTGACATAGGTTTTGAATTGGGTTGAGTAGAAGCTACCCAACCAAAAAATCAATATTCCAACAAAAATTTAATTTTTGAATTAGAAATCCAACTACAAAAGCATATCCCACAACCAATTTATCACAGAAAATCCAATCCCACAACCAATATTCAAATGAAAATACAAATGGCGCTAGAAATCCAACCACTGACACTTATTCCCAATTAGAAACTTGGGAATGCATCCCAATTGGGATGTGCATTCCCAATTGGGATGTGCAGTGCGGTGCCGTGCGGTGCATGCCGTGCCGTGGAGTGGGAGTTACCTATTTATACTACTTGAGTCCGTTTCCAGATGTGATGTCATGTAAGCTATGTCCTCCGATTGACCTACCAAAGATCCCTTCTTTACCAATTTTGGCGTTAAAATCTCCCATGAGAATTTTAACGTCGTTTTTGGGACATTGCTCATATGTTTTGGCGAGGAGCTCGAAGAATTCTTCTTTGGTATTGTCATCCTTCTCTTCCGTCGGGGCATGCGCGCTGATAAGGCTCAATTTGGCCCTAATGCGGATTGTCGTCACTTTTTCGCTTACTTCCCGAAAGCTTAAAACTCTTTGCCATCGAGTAGACACTTCCCATAGTAGAAATCATAACCTTCAATCTTCCTACTGCCTGGCCCATTCCATCGCATTTCCTGGAGGGCTGTCACATCATGCTTTGAGTTCGGCGAGGGAATCGGCAAGCTGCTCTGCTTTGCGTGGCCGGTTGAGTGTACGCACATTCCATGTACATACACGTAAATCGTTGTCCGTTTTTCGTTAGCGGGGGTGGGGGGTTGTCAACATTATCAGTCCGTTCATTCGAGGATATTACTTGTATTTTCATCACACTTTAAAACTTCCTTTCATGGCCGGCTTGTGAGGCCTGCGCATGACTGAGATCGTTAGAGCTGGTTCTTCAGAGCGATATCTGGTCTTTTGCTCATACTTCCTGAGAAGGTAACTCAGGTGACACAGCTCTGGATCCGATGGATCCAACGTTCGTCGTTAGTTCACCTTTCGGCTATCCAGCGGGCACCACTAGGAGGTGACGATACGATCTTGCACCACCACAATTACATACCTATTATTCAAAATATCAAGAAACCTTAATCTGAAAAAGTATATGGTGAAAAAACAAGACAAGTTTCAGGTTTTTAAAACAACAGTCAAGGCTGTTATGTGCTACGCATCCCAATTATAGGGTCACTTAGGATTCAGTGAGATGGAGCATCTTCTGCTTTACAGCTACAGCTTAAACTTCAACTGTATAAATTTCGAAGTTCTTTATAAATAACAATTTTCTCTATAAAAATAAAGGTGATATGGAAAAAAATTATAGAGAGTAAATTTAGTTTAACGTTCATTTAAAAAACAATGCATATATGAAGCATTCTCTCCTCCAACAATTCAGCTTTAATACTCTGGATTGCCGGTAATTTTACCCTTGAGGTCAATCCCGGACGTTAGATATTTATTTTTGAACCGCACATCAAGAATATGTAATGCTTAGATCAGCTTAGTTTTTCGTGCCTTATTTATATTCAAAACTATAAAACTAAAGTGCACTGGTTCTTCTCTTAATTCCATTATAATTCAAAACTTAAACATGTCAAGGGTATGTCAATTATAAAAAAGCTATTCAATTCAATATTTTGTGCAAAAGTGTCTTATGCATTTAAGGCCTGCAAAATTTCTTCAATCTTCATTATATTTTATTTAAACATTAAATTAATCCCACTGGAGTTGTTTTTAAAAACACAAGAAGACAACAATGTTTTTAAATTGATTTTAACTAAAATTATGGCTCTCAAATGATTAAAAACTTGTATTCTGATGCTGTGAATTCCAGAACTTTCATATGTTTATAACTGTAACTACAAAAAAGCCTTTATATACTCTTTTTCTACTTAATGTTAAAATTTTAAATTTATTTACCAGCCACATAAGCTGTCATTTGCAGGCTTAAGTTGAGAGCTTTCAGTTACGAACGAAATTCAAAAAGTGATTATAACCGAAAACCACCTTTTTCCCAAAAAGTTTCACTGCCTCAAAAAAGCACAAATAAAAAACAAAAAAAAAAACTATAAGAACACCGCTTCACAACTTGCCTGATGGTGGATGGAAGTGTGAACTGTGAAAACATAAAGGACCTGCTTTCAGTTTTTAATTCATTTTGTATGCAAGTTGTAACTGAAAACTTTCTCAACATCACTTACCTCCTTCGCATCAGCCAGCCAGCCGACCATCTACCGCCCGACCCTTACCTTCCCGGACCGGCACACGAAAAATGTTCAACATTACTTTGTTTTCTACTCAGGTTTTTTGGCTAGGTCGACCGTCCCCTTTTGTCTTCGTCGGGTCATAGTTTACTTAACTTACCTTACCCACCAAGGATCATCGATCCGCTTGCTTGGCCCACTTTAATAACTGAAAAGATTGAGGTGAGTCTTATACTTTAGACCTTATATCTATATCTACTCTTCTACCACTTAGCTCCTCAATTTGTTTAAATCTAACGACAACAATCTTTCTCAAGCCCCTTCCCATAAAGTCCAGAGTACCTTCACTCTTACTCTCCAATATATTCGCATATAAAGTCAAAGCATATGCATACTCGACTCACTTCTTGTACGGGGTTTAAAAATTGGGAGCAAAAAACTGTTCCCATGTGAAATATTTCAGGCGGCGGAGTGGGAATCTGTCGGGTTTCGAGATCCAAGAACCAAGAACCTAGAACCGAAACTGGAGCTGGAGCTGGAGCTCGATAGCGAGGCATGGCATGGCATGCCCTTAAGGACACTTGGCCTCATATACATAGAGCTGGCATTTTATATATTCATGACCAATGCACGGTCAGAGCATCCCTCATATCTCTTTATTATGCATTCAGTAGAGGGTTTCTCGTCCTAGACTTTTTTCGATTTAATTTTTGTTTCTTTTTTATTTTTTAGTTGGATAGTAAATCCGCCTGTTCCCCGCCAAACACAGGCGAGACACTATTGGTATGTTTTTCACGTCTGGCCAATTTATAAGCATATTCCAGAAGAGCACAAAAAAGCTGAAAAATATGAATAAAAGAGAAGATGTATGCATACATGCGGAGAACGATCTAATATGGTAATAGTGGCAAAAGGAAAGGAACTTTCATCATCGAGGACAAAACGAAAGCAGAAACCAAAACAGGACCCCCGAGCAGACAGAGCTCCAACGCCGCCCGGGTGGTGGTGGCGCGCGGGGAATATTATACTGTATAGTTGAGAGTCGCTTGACTTTTGGGGAGGTTCGGGGTGATAGCTGATAGGTTATAGTATAAAACAATAACTACTGCTGATTTGGGTCATTAAATGATTCTCTAAAATAATGGTTCTTTATGCATAAGAAAAAAGGATAGTCTGAATAGTGCAAACAGGATTATTCTTAATTCTAAGCAAATTCGGTAGAGGGACTAAGTTGAGATGGATTAAGACTATATTGGGTATTGGTATAAGATAAATTATATTAACTACTAAATATAAACACCTAATCAAAATTTAGTCAAACAACAGCTCGCGAATCAAAAAAAAAAAAATGAATCATTCCTATCTGCGAGTTATGTCAGGATGAAGGGAACATACAGTTCTTATGACGAACATTTTATATGAGAAAACACTTTTCCAGGCAAAAATTACTCTCTCTGGCAGGGTAATTTCACTCAACCAATATAATTTTTCAAAACTAAGAACAATTCCCACATCCTTAAAAATTGCTGGGGAGATTACGATAACTTTGGCGATAAAGTTTAATGACAGATTTGTATATATGTGGTTATTTTCAATTTTCTCAAAAACTAAAAGACATAAAATCATCTAGTTTTCAGTTTTTGATCAAAAACAAATAAGAGCAATAAATTCTGAAATAAAAACCATGGTAGATAAACTTGAAGTATTGAAAAAGTTACACTTTAAACCTTTTTTTAACTTTTTTTACTCAAATTTTGAGTTTAAAATTAAATTTTTCATTTTCATTTTTCAATGTATACAACTTAATTGTATCACCGTTATTTTTTAATTATTTTTTTCCATTTTAAATAATAACTTTTTTAAATTGCCCCTCCCGCCTAAACGGGGGGAGATAGACCCCCCCTCCCAAAGTAAAAAATGCTTGTATTAAGACCCTCTACCAAAAACCGTTATTATATCTTGGCGCCAAAGTTATCGTACTCGTGCCAAATTGCTATATGTATTGTATGTTCTTTTAAATTTAAGGTTTTTAACCAAATGTAAACAAATTCAAATCCTAATGTTGAAAAAATCAAAAAATGATGACATTTTTGTTTTTAAATAGTGAGAATGGTTTGCTCAGGCGTATACGTACTTTTTTATTTTAGCTTATTTAATATAATAATTTTAAACACAGAATCGATTTTAGTATAAATTAATTTATTTCACAAATTCGAATTAAACTTAGCATCCTTTTTTTTTAATAAAATGTGTCGTTGTATTAAAACTTAGTGAAAATGAGTCTAACCTCTTTTTGTGTATTTTATGTTGCGTTTAATACGGTGATTCCAAATCCAAGTTTTTCATAAATTTTAGGTCGCTATCGTTCTTTCACATTGACTGCCAAGCGATATTAACATTATGGCTTATCCCAGGCCAAAGCATTTTTTTTCATTTTTCTGTATCTTAGTACCTAAAAAGAAGTTTCTTACTAATTCCTACTTTTTTGTCATCATAACTGTGAAATTTTAACGGTATTTGTGTGTCGCACGTTTTCGTACGACGTGACCCCATAAAATAAATTATACTCGTTGGAGCCACGTCGCACAAAAACGTACGACAGTAGTTTCTTCGTGTTGTCTCGTATTATCTCCTGTGTTTTTAGTAAGTGTTACATAAGTGATTGCGCAAGTTGTCAATAATATTCGTACAGTTATAGGTTTCTGAAAAATAAGCATTAAAAATGGAAAATAAGGTTTATAGGGAAGCAGAAATGGAAGAAAGTGACGAAGATTTTTCGAGCGACGATTTGGATTTTGATGATAATTGGCTACCAAACGATGATCCTAATTCAGATACCGACTCGGAACATGAGGTGAACGCGGTTGATGCGGAAAATCTAGAAGGTGATGAGGAAGAGATGCATGAAGAAACAGAGGAAACACCAACCCTGATTGACACAAGTGACAACGTACGCTGGATGGAGTTTGCTTCCCGCCAAAAAACCTTTACTTTTACTGGAAAGTCCGGTTTTCTAATAGACGTGCCTTCAACTATAAGCTGTCTTGAAGCCTTTTACCTTTTTGTTGATGAGGAGGTTATACAACTTATAGTTTTGGAAACAAATAGGTATGCAGAGCAGCAAATACATCGCGTTCCAATAACTCGTGCATCAAGAAAAAAGAAATGGGTTCCTACAAACGCCACAGAGATAAGAAAATTCCTCGGGCTTTTACTGTGGATGGGCCTCGTAAAGGTGGGATTGTTGGAAGACTATTGGTCGAAGAAAAATCTTTACAATTTTGGCATTCCTGCTAAAACTATGTCCAGAAATCGTTTCCAACTTCTTCTGAACTTCATTCATTTTACTGACAACAGCTCCATAGTGGCAGGAGATAGAATTGGAAAACTAAAACCTCTTCTGGACATGCTGCAGACGAAGTTTCAGAGGGTGCTTATACCCGGAGAAAATATGGTCATAGATAAAACGGTAATTCCGTGGAGAGGCAGGCTAGTCTTCCGACAATATATACCAAACAAAGCTCATCCTTATGGTGTTAAGTTATTCAAACTTTGCTCGACAGAAGGATTCACTTGGTCAACTAAAATTTACTCCGGCAAAAGCTCAACAGGTGTTCGAGAAGTTGGTTTGGCAAAAAATGTTTGTGAAGAACTAAGTTCTTTATTGAAAGGAGAAGGTCGCACTCTATTTGTTGACAATTTTTATACCAGCTACGAACTGGCACGCTCCATGCTTGACCAAAAAACGCATGTAGTTGGGACACTTCGAGCGAACAAAAAATTCTTCCCAAAAGAGGTTATGAATGCACAGCTAAAGAGAGGAGAAATGGTAGCACGTGAGGAAGAAAACGGCATTGTTGTTCTAAAGTGGACACCCGAGATGTCAGGATGCTATCGACAAAACATGCTCCTGTTATGGCTGCCGTATCTGACCAATCGATTCCTGACCCAAATATTCCATCCACCAGTAGAGGCAGGAGAATAAACCGACGCCAGGGAAATCGTGAAAAGCCTCTTGCTATTATTGAATATAACAAAGGAAAGTCGGTCATTGATCTATCGGATCAAATGGCTTCATATGCTACGACACTGAGAAGAGGTCTCAAGTGGTACAGAAAAGTTGCCATTGAATTTTTGCTGGGAATGGCAGTTGTAAATGCTTATTTAGTTTACAAAAAAGCCAATAAAAGTGTAATGCAAATTCGAAAATTTAGAGAGCAGGTTGCTGAAGGATTATTGGACCTTCTTTCTCCACAACCCGTTGCTTCAAAGAAACATTTTATAGAAAAAAGGAAGGATACAAATGGTAAAACCATAAGACGGGCTTGCGTTTTGTGTTATGCACAAACAAAAAAATCCTCTGATAGAAAAACTGCTAGGAACAGCATAAAAAGAACAACAACATTCTGTCCAGAGTGCCCCAACAAACCACAGCTATGCGTTACTTGCTTTCCAAAATATTCACATTCAAAAAGGTAATTTACATAAAATATCTCTTCAAATTAGTTAATTTCAACTGATTTCTTTTTAGACAGTAGGTAAACCTGAATCTTTGGAAATTTTGCCCTTTGCTAAAAACAAATTTTAGAATAAGTAATAGTGAACTAATTAATTTTTAATTTTAACTTATTTTTTTGAATGAAATAATATTGTTATTTTTTTTTATTTTTTTGCTGAATAATAAAAAGTTATAAAAACGAAGTATATGAACAAACACGAAGAAGAAATTTCACTCTTATATATTTTCCTCAAAACTTATCCTACAGCCACGAAATTTGTAACGGTATTTAAGCTGTTCCTATTCAACTAGGTGCGATCGTATGCAAATATACCCTTATAGCCCTGATCCACAGGATCCCAAGGAATTTGGGTGTATGTTGAGTAGGTTGTCCTAGGGGTGAGCTGCGGGTAGGCACGCTAGCATGGCCAATTGGGCTTGCTCGTCGGAGGGGTGGGATCTTGCGGCTTCCCTTGGACTACCGTCGAATAACGTGCCTCGAGTCGAAAATCGCCATACCACAAAATAATCTTCTAAAACTCGTTACTTCAAATTTAACTCATTTTAACGACAACAAAAGCTTTTTCATTTGGGCTTATAGGTGTTCTTAGCCCTGGAGTGTAACCCTCCCCTAAGTCGCTACATATATAGTGACTCCATGGTCACTGCACCACTCCTCCTATTCCTGCAATGACCCCTTATCTGACGTCATCAAATTAATCACACTTTAACCTTCATTTTACCTTTTCGCCTCACCCTTTCCTTAAGCTCTTTTCCCTTGCTTTAGCAATTCATATTAATATCAATAATCTCCACATAATAAAACCGAAAAATATTCATTATTCTCTCAAGAATCTGTTCATTATTTATTTATAATTAATACCAAAATAATAATTCATAAACTTAAGCCTAATATTATTAAAATTGTTTTTGCTTCAAGAAGGATATAACATTAAAAGTAAGGTTTTATCATTAAAAGTTATGATAATCTCAAAAAAAAACTATATACCTAAAATATATTCATTCACATTAGAGTTCTTGAATTCGTAGTCTTAAATCTCGATAGTTTCTTAGTTCAATAAAAAAATCAATTGTCTCACAGCTGATCATTCATTAAGATCATTGACCTTTTTGGTCGGAATAAAATGAGAAACTTTAATAGAAAATGAAACTTATTTAAAAGAGCACATAAATCATAATTTCTATGTATCGATCTCATCAAATTAAATCTTGACCTACCTCACTCAATGTTCTTATTTGGCACTATTCCACTTTAAATACATTCCTTCATACACATATGTCAACAATCAAAATTTCTAGTCAAATAACTTAATTTTAGCACTCACCACTTACATAATTTGTCTCCTCCACCGAAGATGTGCGCACGTCTTTACGGGAAGGCGGGGGTGTTGCAATTTTGAGTTCTTTTAACTCTGTTACTATGAAGCTAAACGATGGGGAAAAATTTTGTATGTTATCATATATGCATTATAAAGTGTTTTCTAGGAACAAGTTGGAACTTTTATACTTATCTTTTTGCTCTTGAGTGAGATGGGTTAATAAGAGTTCTACTAAATAAAAACAATATAAGCTTAGGCTAAATTCGCTATTCTATGCTTGGGCATATAGGAAACCATAATTTGAAAGAGTGGTTTGATCACTGGACGCCGATGCTGCCGGATAAGATGTTGTGCTGTCCGATCCGTTTAGGCAGCTCGAATATGATGATGTGTGTTTGTTGTTGTAGTGTAATGTTGTAATGTAGTGTTGTAATGCAGTGTTGTAATATTATTTTAGTCGCATGCCTTTTTTTTTTTTTTATTATTATTTCATTATTTGAGATTTTTATTCTCTAACTTATGTATATCGGTGTTGCCAATTTTGAGGTTTGGTCAGAAGCTGTAGGTTTCACAGGGGTGCTCCGATGGACAAGATCGCGGCTCGTGTGTCGACGACGACACCCACGGCCGCGTCGAATATAAAAGTCTCGCCTTGAACCTTTTTCCTACGACAAATGTACGTGACCTTAAAATGACGCTTACACCGTAATACTTGTTTCTTATGTGCTTACCTTGTGCGGAGTCGCAATTTTCTGATATTTTTGCTTTGGCCGGTTAACCTGTGGCACCGGTTGTCTTAAATGTAGGTTAGGTGGATGGAGGTTAACCCGCGTGAAGATGGCGAAACACGTGGCTACTTGTGCCCTCTCCTAGGCTTAAATTGAGCTTGTAACAGTCTCTCCTTTAGCACAGATGAAATTGATGGCTAGATCAATATCTTGATACCGAGCGGTCTCAAAACGCGATATCACAGGAATCTCGCTTTAATTGCTACTTGCGAAGTATCACAAATTGAGAAAAAAAAACTTTGATTCTATGGGAACTTAGAATTTGTTCGTACCTTAGTATGTATTAAGCAACTTATTTGCTGCGTGGGCAGCTCTGAACTTTGGCGATGAGACGGTCTTCACTCGACGGTGGTTAAGTAATCAAGAGGAAGTTGAATCCACAGCCATCGACTAACATGGCTGGAGAATCATTCGAGGCTCGGGCTTTCGCAAGCGGGGTGACATGGCCGAATGGCTACATTCAGCAATAATCGTCTTTCAGAATCGGAATTAAAATTGTATGTATACAATGAGCAAAAATGTGTATGTATGTTTATTCTTTAAATTCAAGGCAGTAATATTTTTTTATGTCTGGGCATCACTATTTGGGAAATCAATATTACCTTTTTTTAAAAAGTAAGACTTTAAATGAGAAAAGAAATTGAAGGTTATTGATAATAAAAAAATGAGAAAGAACAGGTTGAATGAAAATATGAGGCGGCCTACACAAATTTAAACCAAAATGTTCACCAGAAGCCACGCAATCCGAAACCCATACAAAATCCCATATACTGTCGCACGAAAACGTACGACATGGCCTGAACTGAAGTACTAGGTGTCGCACGAAAACGTACGACATGGCAGTCAAAGTGTTAAAAAATCATTAAAATTAGACAATTAAACATTGGAAATTGTGAAAATAAGGGAAACTGCAAAATGGAATCAAAATATTTTGTTAACTTCCCAGAGGAAGTTATTTTAATGGGTCCGATTTGTCAAATTGAAAATGTTGACATTTCTCGACATTTCAAGGCCCCTAAAGTGCTATATTTTGTTAATAGAAAACACATTTTCATAATTAATGTAACTGTAATGTGCTTCTCCTTTCTTGGTATAAAAGGGCGAAGCAAATCATACCTAGCAAGCATTCTGTTCAATAAACTAAACTTGTAAACACACAACTTATAGTTGGAGTTACTCTTTTATTTTTAATAGTTTGCTTTTCATCGGTGGCATCAGTTCAGTAGACAAGCTGAACATATTATTTGGTCGCTTGGCTCTGCTTCTCCTCATCATCATCGTCGCTCCACACGCTTACATATAGCTTCAGCATCACTCTCATCACAAACACACACCCACGCAAACATTTGTGTTCTCTTTGGAAACGCAACACCAACGTTACAACGTTACAAGTGACAATTTCATTATACATTTTGTTATTAAATTAATGTTGCTTGTATTTTGTGATATTTAAGATTTAGTTGGCATATAAAATTAAGTACGAGTATGTTTGGAACTTTTAGTTTAGTTAAAACAAATTAGTAAATAAATGTAACTTTCAGTTTAGTTAAAACAAAATAGCAAAAAAGTTGAACTTTCAGTTTAGTTAAATAGTAATTTTTAGTTTAAATAGCAAATGGTTTTAAAAACTTTGCTTTACGTGTATTGAAATCAAACTAGCAAAAATAGATCTTTAGAATTTTTAAAAATTTTCTTTGTGGATTTTTTCTCTGTAGTTCATCGCTTCAATGGTAAATTTGTAGAGCAGCATCCAATTTGCACCATTCAGATAGTTGTAAAATTCTTCTTGTGTGAGATTATTTTTCCCGAAGTGATATCGCCTAACCTCCTTAAGTACCTATAGGGCAAGTCGCCACAAAGTGTAATATGTCTTCCCTTTCGTGTAGATTGCAAATACTACATGTTTCAGCTCTCTCTGTTCGATGAGGCAGGTAATTCAATTTTAACAGCTCTCCTCTTATTTTGAAAACTGTGCCTATTACTAAACAAGAGTAGAGTAGGCATTGTTAAAATAATTCCGCTCATTCAGATCATATAATATAAACTCTTGGCATAAAATTTTCTCTCAGTCGACAATATCGCGCGCCGTTTCGATGAATGAGTACCTCTCATCTTCGCCTGTTAGAGATATTACTTCGTACAAAGACCGTTTCCAGTTGTCAGCATTCATGTCCAAGAAATTAATCGTCATACCGCAGTTGGCAGCAAGATTAATCCAATCCTTACAAAATAGCTTTTTGTTAAGAACTGCATACTGAAGCATAAGCTTGGGCAGCCTAGTGTCATCCAATTTTTATGAAAAAAATCCAACAGTCCGTTTTTTCATAAAAAAATAAAATCTACAAGAAATAGTACGCAAATTTGGTAAAAATTGATGATCAAATTGACTTTCTTAACCCAACACGAAAACCTACAAACTTTTAAGCAAGACAAATCGACAGACGTTATAGGAAGTTATCAGTGTGGGTCGCATCCCAGCCTCTTTTTGTGTATTTTATGTTGCGTTAATACGTCGATTCCAAATCTATTTTAGGTCGCTGTCATTCATTACAAATATTATTAATATACATATATAAAAATTAGACAATTAAACATTGAAAATTGTTAAAATAAGAAAAAATGCAAAATGGAATCAAAATATTTTGTTTAATTATTTGTTTTGTTTTATGTCAAACTGTGCGTCATTTAAAAAACAAAAAAAAAACTACGTTTTAATTGGTTTTCCCAAATTTCTTTATCTTAAGAAATAATTTGGTTGAAAAAAATTCCTGTAAAAATGAAAGTGAAAAGATCAGTTAAGGAGTTGTATGCTATAAAAAAAACAAACAGCGTAGGTACATACTTTGTTTGAAAACTTTGTCAACGATCATCTACACTAATATTATAAAGAGGAAAAATTTGTATTTTTGTATGTAACGAATAAACTCAAAAAGTACTAGACCGATTTTAATAATTCTTTTTTCATTAGAAAGCTACATTATCACTAAGTAACATAGGCTATATTTAGTACTAGATTACTATATAAACTTTAGAAATTCCTATTAAAACCAACCAAAGCGAAGGTGTAAACAAATTAGCCATAAAATGTCTTTCATCGCATACACTGCGAAGAGTATTAATGATAGGACAACAAAATATATTTTAATTTAGTGATTCATGGTCGTTTTAAGCATGCTAATATAACTTAAATATCTGTACCTATTTATGTTTACCGGTGCGAAGCCGGGACGGGCCGCTAGTAATCTTATATTAATGAATGACGGTTCTCGCACTTTCTTCAGTAAGTAATACATTTTCTCCAGTTGACGTTACTATGGCAACTCAAGATTTGGCACCACTTTTTCGTTGGGAAGTTCTTCTCTTCTTTAGGAAACCAGGAACCATATTCCAATTGTAATTCGCTCTCATGAGCAAAGATTAACTAGCAAAGTCACAGCACGTTTCAAAAAAGAACAACCTAACTCTAACGTTATTTGAAGAGAGCACTAAAACATTAACAAGGCATATCCTACAACCTAAAACACCAACCAAGAGGCATCAACAATCAACAAAATAATTGGAACTGCTGCCTCTAAATCGATCCCACAAACAAAGAGACATTCATAAAAAACAAATCCATTATGGTTTATACTGGATATAGCCAAATTAGTAAAGGATAAGGAAAATGCCTGGAAAAAAGCTCGAAGGTTTCCATTAACTGAAAACTGTATTGCGTGTAGGAGAAGTTGTGCAAAATTAAAACGAGAATCGATTCAATCAAAACACTTCTTTTGGGAAAAGTTCGTCAATGCAATGAACCCATCATTCGATAGTCGAACACTATGGACCAGGACAAGATCCTTTTATTGCCACAGATCACAGCTTCAACATCCATACAAGATCTCAGAAAATAATAGATTGCTAAAATATCCTGAAATAATTGCTAACAAATTTGGAACAAAATGGAAAAACACAGTTATAACTCAACTCATCCTGCACCTATTATCGAAGAAAAAATAAATTTCCATGTAAACGAACTTCAAACAAATGAAAATCAGTGCGAATTTCTTAATTAAGAGATTTCTCGTCTAGAACTTGATATGACTCTTAGAACTGCGAAAGGCACAACTCCATAATCCGAAGGAAAAGGTGCCATAACTCCTTCTTCTAAAGTTAAGTTATTGCACCTATGCAAAAAGAGAAATTGTCATCCATTGCCATTGAATATTCGCGATACTGTATAGTCTCGGCTTCAAAAGAGTAAAACATTTTGGGTATTACGTTCAGTTTTAATATGAAATGTAATAGTCAGGTTAAAAACTTAATTCTTCAATTAAAAAAACGATATAACCTCCTTAAAATGATATGCTCCAAGAAAAAAGGACCTCATCTTGAAATAGCCTTAAAAATGGCAAAAACACTCGTCGAAGGTATTTTACAACATGGACTTAATGGGAAAACGTCAACCTTGATCACACCTTTACACATGGTTCAGATAAAGATGATAACTTATCTTTTGCTATAGTCAAGTGGTAACAGTATTCTATAACTTCTTCGGTCTGGCAAAGACTACTTCCCAATAAAGCAGGCAACTACATTGCAGAACTAGCAGCAATTAAAAAAGCCATATCAGTATTGAAAACTTATTTGGGACGAAGTATAATATTTACAGATAACCTGGGGATATTAAAAGGCCTAAGAAATGAGACAAGCCGATGAGACGGAAAACATCGTATTACCATGGTTACCAGGGCATTGTGGAATCAAAGGCAATGAAATGGCTGACGCAGCCAAAGATGCTACTAAATTTCCACTAGTTATTGATTCAACCCGTGGCATGATGGTTAGTGGGTTGGACTGTCATGCGAGATGTCTTGGGTTCGATCCCTGCCTGTGCCACCTATAGTTTTATTTACGGGTACTTCCTCTTGCGAGGAATTGATCAATTCTCCAAGAGTAATTCTTGTCATGAAAAAGTGCTTTCTCAAATTAGCCGTTCGGACTCGGCATATAAACTGTAGGTCCCCTCCATCCCTGCAATTACTCGCACACAGGAATGGTTGAGAGTTGTAAGTCACTAGGCTCTGGTTCTCTACGGACTGTTGCGCCACCTAATTTATTTTATTTTTTATTGATTCGACAAATCTGTTTCCAGCAGCTAAAGATGGAGCTCGAAGTTCAGTACTTTTTCTCGTACACATAAGCCCCATCACCATTGTATTCAATACAATAGGCACCTAACAAGGGAAGAATCCATAAAGATACTTCGAATAAGAGTTTGAAAACCCATACAAAAGAACTCCCAGTATTATTAGTATTAAAGCCTGTCATGAAATTCTATCAATTTATTACATATTTGTAGAATGTCCTATATCACGAGAGATGGACCCTGCACTTAAAAGCACACTCATTTCCAAAAAATAAACTGCCATCCTTAGCCCAGCTGATCACAATACAATACAAAGAAAAAGAGGCTGGGATGCGACCCACACTGATAACTTCCCATCCCGTCTATCGATTTGTCTTGCTTAAAAGTTTGTCTAAATGTATCAATTCTTACCAAATTTGCGTTCTATTTTTTGTAGATTTTATTTTTTTTTATGAAAAAACGGACTGTTGGATATTTATAAAAAAATTATTGAATATAAAAAACAATATTTTCTGTGAAATAAAATAAGTTTGAAGCCAATATTTTTAATTTTTGAAAAGCCGAAAATCAATTTTTACCAACTTTTATTAATTTTTTTGTTTAGGTTTTTATTTTTTGTAAAAAAACTGTCAATTCGATTTTTCTCAAAATTTTTCCTAATGTTGAAAACAATATTTTTTATAAGTTAAAATTAGTTAGAAGCCATAATCTCAAATTTTTGAAAAGATATTTAAGTCGAAAATCAATTTTTACCAACTTTTGTTAAATTTTTTTTTCGGTTTTTAATTTTTTGTAAAAAAACTGTCAATTCTATTTTTTTCAAAATTTTACTGAATGTTGAAAACAATATTTTTTGATAAAAGTAGTTTAAAGCCAATATCTCAAAGTCTTGAAAAGATATTTGAGTCAAAACTCAATTTTTACCAACTTTTTTTTATTTTTGTTTTAGGTTATTATTTTTTGTAAAAAAACTGTCAATTCGATTTTTCTCAAAATTTTATCAGATGTCAAAAACATTATTCTTCGTTGCACAAAATTGTTTTGGAGATGAAATCATATTTTAGTCGTAAAATTTTCGAAGTGACAAATTTTTTTTTCAGTTTTTTTGATTTATAAAAAAAACCGTTAATTGAATTTTTTTCCAAAAATATACTTGTTTTGTATCACATTACAATATATAACATAAAATTTAATTCAAGTCTCTAGCGTCATTGGTTCATGAGATATTTAGGGTTAACCAAAATTTTCACCTTTTTTTTAAACTGCTATGGTAAAAAAACCACCCACGCAATTTTCTTGAGAGCCCTTTCTGCATCTTTCTGCCTTATTATCTGTATAACAAAATTTATTTGAAGTCGATATCTCTTCTGGTTCTTGAGCTATGGACGACGAAAAAAACGTCGCGAACGTACGGACGTACGGACGTACAGACGTACGGACGTACGGACGTACGTACACACGCACGCACAGACATCTTTCTAAAAATCTTTTATTTCGACTCTAGGGACCTTGAAACGTCGAGAAATGTCAAAATTTTCAATTTGACAAATCGGACCCATTACAATAACTTCCTATGGAAAGTTAATAATAAAAATTGCTTTAGGTATTCACAGCAAATTTAAAGAAATCTAATTTCAATAATTTTGTTTTTTAACGAAGACATTACTTTCAACAATCATTATGTTCTGTAATTGAACTTAAGTACCTGCTCTAAAAGACGGCATTATTTTTGGTTTTGTTGCCCTGATGCCTTATTAAAAATACAAAAAAAAGAGGCTGGGATGCGACCCACACTGATAACTTCCCATCCCGTCTATCGATTTGTCTTGCTTAAAAGTTTGTCTAAATGTATCAATTCTTGCCAAATTTGCGTTCTATTTTTTGTAGATTTTATTTTTTTTATGAAAAAACGGACTGTTGGATTTTTATAAAAAAATTACTGAATATAAAAAACAATATTTTCTGTGAAATAAAATAAGTTTGAAGCCAATATTTTTAACTTTTGAAAAGCTATTTGAGCCGAAAATCAATTTTTACCAACTTTTATTAATTTTTTTGTTTAGGTTTTTATTTTTTGTAAAAAAACTGTCAGTTCGATTTTTCTCAAAATTTTTCCTAATGTTGAAAACAATATTTCTTATAAGTTAAAATTAGTTAGAAGCCATAATCTCAAATTTTTGAAAAGATATTTAAGTCGAAAATCAATTTTTACCAACTTTTGTTAAATTTTTTTTTCGGTTTTTAATTTTTTGTAAAAAAACTGTCAATTCTATTTTTTTCAAAATTTTACTGAATGTTGAAAACAACATTTTTTGAAAAATAAAAGTAGTTTAAAGCCAATATCTCAAAGTCTTGAAAAGATATTTGAGTCAAAACTCAATTTTTACCAACTTTTTTTTTATTTTTTTTTAGGTTATTATTTTTTGTAAAAAAACTGTCAATTCGATTTTTCTCAAAATTTTATCAGATGTCAAAAACATTATTCTTCATTGCACAAAATTGTTTTGGAAATGAAATCATATTTTAGTCGTAAAATCTTCGAAGTGACAAATTTTTTTTTTCAGTTTTTTTGATTTATAAAAAAACCGTTAATTGAATTTTTTTCCAAAAATATAATTGTTTTGTATCACGTTACAATATATAATATAAAATTAAATTCAAGTCTCTAACGTTATTGGTTCGTGAGATATTTAGGGTTAACCAACATTTTCATCTTTTTCTTAAACTGCTATGGTAAAAAAACCACCCAAGAAATTATCTTGAGAGCCCTTTCCGCATTTTTCTGCTTTATTATCTGTATAACAAAATTTATTTGAAGTCGATATCTCTACTGGTTCTTGAGCTATGGACGACGAAAAAAACGTCGCGCACAGACATCCTTCTAAAAATCTTTTATTTCGACTCTAGGGGCCTTGAAACGTCGAGAAATGTCGAAATTTTCAATTTAACAAACCAGACCCATTAGTTAAAAAGAAATATTCGAAATATCGACAATTTCTTATTGTAAAATTTTGAACAACATCCAATCTTCTTTTGTAGACAATTATGTTTATAATTACCAAGCAAATTACAAAATATTTTTCAAAGTTCAAGCTTAAACTGAGAAAAAATAACTTTAAAAAAACTATTATTTAAAAAATAAAGTTTCTATTTTGACGTGACAACGTCTTAAATTAGGTTGCGGCTGGGAGTCACTTATGAAAAAGTGTAACGCGCGGTAACGTTACGATGAGTCACCGAACGAGAGAGAGGCCCGCCGAATGCCTTGCGTCTCTCTCCCACTCAACTATGATCGGTCTGGCGCGCGCGCAGCACTAGAGAATTAGGCGCATTGAATCGGCGCATGCTTGTGTCTCTGTCTTTGTCTTTCTCGAACGTTCTTGGCGTTGGAAAAACAAGAAAGCGTCATAATACAAGTTCACACGGTTGGTTAAAGTATCGTCAGCTGTGTCTGTAGTGAAAATGTGGAGTGCTTAGATTCGTCATTTACAACAACTACAACAATAAAGGTAAATAATTGTACACTGATATTTCATTATCGTAAACTATGATTGATTGATTAATTGTTAGATTGACACAAAAGTTGAGAAACTGAGTTTATAGGTTATGTCATACTATTGATAAATGTTGATAGTGTTAAGTAAATTATTAGTTTAAAAAATTTGTGCAATTCTTATTTTCATTCAATTCCTTGTTCCTATTGTGCAATTTAATTATATTCATATCAATAAATATTCTACCGAGAAAAAGACGTTGTCACGTAAAATCTTCGCCCGTAAAACCGACTTTACAGGCAACCATTTTTTTTGGTAGAAAAACAATAAAACTTTAATTAATACCTGAAGGGATTTTAGACACAAAGTAACGTTTAGGCAAATAACATTTTTCTGAAAACACTGTTAATAAATTCTTATCCCTAATTGGGTTTTTTATTTAAAAAATAGAGTTTCTATTTTTTGATAGAAAAACAATAAAACTTTAATTAATACCTGAAGGGCTTTCAGACACAAAGTAACGTTATTCAAATAACATTTTTCTGAAAACACTGTTAATAAATTCTTATCCCTAATTGGGTTTTTTGGGGGCTTTTTGTCACTTGATTGTGATGTCCTCAGTGTACTATGTAGCAAACTTCACCGATTTTCGAATTATTCCGAATCTAAAAATAGAACTTTTTGGTAGAGCTTTATAATTTTAATAATCGGTTTGCTTCTCAGGAAATCAGATAATTTGCATTTTTCCGATACAATCATCGATAATCGGAGCAAAGTGACAAAAATTGTACGAAACTAAAAAACTTAAATTTCTTCAAAAATTAAGCAGTTTCTTAGAAATTGGCTTAAATGGAGGATATGATTACAAAGCAGATACCGATCGATGGATATTGGTTTTAAATGTGTGTTCATTGTAATGACTGTGAAATATTGAGTCTAGTAAAGCATTCCACAATAAATAATATTTCCTGTATTAATATAATTCCTGAGTTAAATTTATATTAAAACGTTTGAAAAACTGCCTAAGAATTTGAAGCATTAATAAAATACCAACATTTTAAACCAAAACAATGTTTTTTTGTGTTAAATTGTGGGTACACATTTTCGATCATTGAATAAACAAAAACTCCCAACAATTTTGATTTTTCTAATACAACAACCTTATGTTAATAATAAAATTTTATATAGAATGAAATAATTTTGAAGTCAGTTAATTCATTTGCTTTCCAGACATTCGAATTCGAAATCAGTTCTAACTTATTTTACTGAAATGAGAAAAAAAAATAATTTGGATTTTTATAAAAATCTTACTAAATGTTACAAACCATATTTCTTATTAGATAAATAAATTTAAAGCTGTTATCTTTAATTGTTACCAAGATATTGGCGTAGAAAATCAATTTATCTTAAGGTTTTGTATTTCCTGTAAAAAACACTGTTTCATCGATTTTTGTCAAATCTTTTCCAGATGTCTTCGACGCATAAAATTAGTTTGTAGGTAATATTATTTTTTGTTAAAAAAAATTGAGGTGTAAATATTTTTTTTTCAGGTTTTTTAAACTATTACACAATTGCAAGTTGATTAATTTTTCAAAATTTGTATCAACACATGATTTAAAGTTTAACTGAAGTTGCCATTGTTATTGGTTCGAAAGATATTTGAGGACAACCAATTTTTTCACTTTGTTACTTGCGACATATAACAACTTTTTTGCAAGTTTTGCATTCGACCTCGAGATTTTAATCAAACATGACATTACGATGGTAAAAAAACAAGTTGGTCCCCCGATGAAGTCCGTCTATATGTCTGTCTGTCTTTCCACGTCGATTGAGTTCGAATTTGGAAATTAATGTTTTGAGCCGATTCGCGTTAGGCGTTTTTTTTTTTAATTTTTTTAAAGACTAAAAATATCAGTAATTACCATACAATTTTTTTTTTTAATTTTATAATTTATATTTTTTTAATATTTTTATATTGCTCCAGAATTGTACCCCCCATAGAAACGTTATTTTGTTTTTAAGTTTTCTCAAGAACTAATGAACTGATTTCAATAATTTTTGTTGTGCACAAGCTCTTACACTGTCTCAAAAATATTTGATGATATAAAATCTCGTTGAAATAAAGATATTTTTGATTTAAATTTTATATCGTTTATTTGATTCAAAAAAACATATCGAGTCCTTTCTTTAAGTTTTAATTAATTTATAATTCTAGTACCAGTATTAATAATTAATTAAGTAAAATTCGCAATGAGTTGAGCATAAATAAGCATGTGGCTGAACGTCATAATGCTGTTTAGGTTGGTAATAATGTCGAATGGTGTTTCATAGGTTGACAAGGAGGAGTGGAGTAGATGTTAGATCTGTGGGGTAGGCTACATTGCATCTCCCTTTTTGAAGCATGGGGTCATCTCTGATGCTAGTACTTCAAACGATCTGGTGGCTTGGAAACTCTTCCTGATCTTGTTGTGACAGTTGATGATGTTGACATAGTTGATGATGCAGGGGTACCTGATGAAGCATTAGAAATATTAGTAAGATCTGAGAATTCATTTTTTTTATATGTTTGATTTGAGGAGTCATATGCGACATGCTTGGAACTAGCTGTGGGTTAGCTTCATCATTATTTAAACTTGCGGTCGAGGTTGAAGGTGTTTGTATAATGGCTTCTGTTGGTTTGATGTGACTGGAGTTTCTGCAATATTTATTACCGTTGTTGTCTCTGAGAATGTATGAACGCAGATGAACACAGCTCTCTATTACAGCTGGTTTCCACTCGCTCTTGGAATTCGTTCTTGTTACGACTCGTTGACCTGCAATGAGTTGTGGACACTCTCTCGCTCCTCTGCTTGAATATTATGCTTGTTTTAAACGTTCCTCTTGTAACTCTTCACTGATGTTGTGGTGAGGTTGTTGTGTTACAAGCGACGACAAAGTTGCTGGAACAAGGGATCTCAGATTCCTCGAGTATAGACGCTGAGCTGGACTTCCAAGGTCTCCTCTGGGGGTATTCATAAAATTAAGAATACCTAGTTGATACTCTGAGTTGTCGTAAGTGTATTTTTTAAAAATTGCTTTGGATGTTTGGACTGCTTTCTCTGCCAATCCATTTCCCCTAGGTTAATAAAGAGAACTAGTAACATGGTCAAATTTCCAGTGGGATGAAAATTTTTTGAATTCGCTGCAAGAGTACTGAGGTCCGTTGTCGGTCTCTAAAGCCCATGAAATTCCGTTTAATAAAGGTCCGATGCAACAATTTCAAAGGGGTAGTTGGGTATTTCTTTCTCGGCTAGACATACATAATGTTGTTATTGTTTCGTTGAAAGACTTGACAAGCAGCGCATTTTTGAATGTAGTCTTTGATGTCGCGTTTCATTTGCTCTTTGTATATAATGCCATCGTAAATAGAGAGTTCCTCTCTGAAATTTCAATAGCTTTTCATACTTGAACGTCACGTGGCCATCCGTGGCTCAGTTGTTTGCAGGTTTCATCAGATTTAGTTAATTGGAGAAGCTTATCTATTTCTTTGTCTGATATGGACAAAACAACTTGAACCTGTAAATCTGAATCTTCTTCATCTGGTTGTGAAAAACTGGTGCAGTCTCGGCTTAGGGGGCCATCGATGAACATCTGTTTGCCTTGTTTGTATACGTCTTCGAGATCCTATGTCAAAAGATTTAAGCGAATTCGTTGAAGATGGGCTGAAAATAGTTTCTAGTGGTTTGTGGTGGGATTCAACGACCAATTTCTTGTCCCAGACGTATTGATGGAATTTTACGCAGCCGAATTTAATCGCTTGAGCCTCTTTCTCCAATTACGAGTATTTTTTCTAGCCATTTGTGAGGGCTTTTGATGCATACGCGTGTAGGAAACCTCGGATTGCAATAATAAATAAAACAAGAATAATAACACCTAATAATAATATTAAACTATAATCCATATAAATACTACATAATTATATCTTTAATATTAATATCAAAATATCAATTATAATAATACTTGTTAATAAAACATAACTAAAACTATAATACTTATACTTAATATAATACTGATAATTCATAATAGGTACAACATAAATATAATATCTTAACCTAATAAACTTAATAGTAAAACATAATAATAATACATTATAATATTAAAACCTAATAGTAATACGTATTAATAACACATAAAATACCTATAATAATACCTAAGCGTAATATTCATACTTAATAATAAAATATAATCATAATAAATAATAATACCTATAATAATATCTTAACTATAATATTACCTACTTCTAATAATACATAAACCAATAATCCTATAACTACGATTATAATAATACCTACTTACATAATATACAAATAATATACAAATAATAATAATAATAATAATAATAATAATAATAATAATAATAATAATAATAATAATAATAATAATAATAATAATAATAATAATAATAATAATTAATCTAGCGATCCAGAGTGTTCCTACAAAAGCAGAAAATTCCAAAATACCGATCGTAACTGAACCATCACATCACCCGATGTACACTCAAAAGTACATAAGTACATACCAGATGGTCAGTTACATCGCTAATCTGCATAGAAACAATTAAATCTAACTGACCAACGTGTCATCCGATGTGTCTATAACATACGTAGGTACTTATATGCAGGGTGGTCGGTTACACAGCTAATCATCCGATCATCGATCCCGTTGATCGATGTGAGGTGATTAGCTATGTAATGATGCGGGTGATGGAATGGACCGTTGCCGAAAATAAAAATGCAATAATTAATTAAATTGGGTTAGAAAGGGGAGGAGCCTATTGCACCAAGGCTAAATGAAATTTGAATAGACGGAAAGTAGGTCAGTTGGTGACGAGCTTTATACGAGTGCGGTACCTAAAAATAAAAAGTAAGAACAAAAAAAAGGAGTAAAAGGAAAATAAAGAAAAAACTCCTAGTAATTAGAAATAATTAAATAATTGCCAGTGAAAAAAAAAATTATTAACGAAAGGCAAGAAACGAAATATATTATTCGGGAGATAAATTCCTGTAATAGAAATAAAGAAAGATAAAAACAAAAAAACAAAAAAAACTTGTGAGTGGGTAAAATAAAAGAAAGTGGAAGTGTTAATTAATCACTACAAAAAAACAGTGAGTGAAAAACAAAAAAAAAAAATACATTTTTTTAAAAGGAAGTGTCAGTTAATATTAACTTAAGAAAAAAGAAAAAAAAAGTGAAACACATACACAAAGACAAAAAAAAGTTAATTTATTAACAGACAAAACAAAAAATATATATGAACCAGAAACACAAAAGTGATCCTCTACCCACCCCACTTCAGAGACGAAACACTCGACCGCTCTTCCATATCCTAACCGCACAAAACTTTTACCTTCACCGCCGCCGTAGTTTTTTATTGGCAACATCAACATCATCATTATCATCATCAACATCGACATCTTCAACATTAACGTCATCATCATCATTATCAGCAACATCCGCAGCATCACCATCCTAAATTGTAAAAGTGTCCATTTAATTAAGTATTGCATTTTTATTTTCGGCAACGGTCCATTCCATCACCCACATCATTACATAGCTAATCACCTCACATCGATCAACGGGATCGATGATCGGATGATTAGCTGTGTAACCGACCACCCTGCATATAAGTACCTATGTACGTATGTTATAGACACATCGGATGACACGTTGGTCAGTTAGATTTAATTGTTTCTATGCAGATTAGCGATGTAACTGACCATCTGGTATGTACTTATGTACTTTTGAGTGTACATCGGGTGATGTGATGGTTCAGTTACGATCGGTATTTTGGAATTTTCTGCTTTTGTAGGAACACTCTGGATCGCTAGATTAATTATTATTATTATTATTATTATTATTATTATTATTATTATTATTATTATTTGTATATTATGTAAGTAGGTATTATTATAATCGTAGTTATAGGATTATTGGTTTATGTATTATTAGAAGTAGGTAATATTATAGTTAAGATATTATTATAGGTATTATTATTTATTATGATTATATTTTATTATTAAGTATGAATATTACGTTTAGGTATTATTATAGGTATTATTATAGGTGTTATTAATACGTATTACTATTAGGTTTTAATATTATAATGTATTATTATTATGTTTTACTATTAAGTTTATTAGGTTAAGATATTATATTTATGTTGTACCTATTATGAATTATCAGTATTATATTAAGTATAAGTATTATAGTTTTAGTTATGTTTTATTAACAAGTATTATTATAATTGATATTTTGATATTAATATTAAAGATATAATTATGTAGTATTTATATGGATTATAGTTTAATATTATTATTAGGTGTTATTATTCTTGTTTTATTTATTATTGCAATCCGAGGTTTCCTACAAAGCTTCTTCTTTCCACAGATCTATCGCATTGAAAGAAGAAGAAAAGAAACCTTGCCTTCTCCTTCCGTCTCATGCACAGACTGTTGCCGGGCGTATAAAGGTGTTCATTTCTTAAGGTCTTTGCAGTGGAAGATGCCAACCTTTTTTCCATTTAGGTCCTCCAACTCGTACAGATTGTTCCCAACTATCCTTGCGATTTTCATTTTGACGAATTTCGGACCCAGTTTTGCGCAAAACCTCTTTGATGCGTCGCTTAAAGCGTAATTCCTGCGAAACACTTCCTCTCCGACTGCTAAGTTGATGTCTTTACTTCGCAAATTGTAGGCGTTTTCGTACTGCGTATGAGCTGTAGCCAAAGCATTCTTTATATAAGCGTGCATGACGTTCATCTGTGCCGCTTTCAAAACATTTTCTACATTAGAGTTGTTCAACCCGTTCAACTTCCGGAGCAACTTATAATCCGAGCCATGCTCTATGCAGCGTTGTCCAAACAAAGCTTCGTATGGTGACATACTAATCGCTGAATGAGTGGTTGTTCGGAGAGCGCTGGCTATGGATTGTAAGTTGCTGTCCCAGTTCCTTTGGTCCGGGTCAATGTAGGACCTAATTGCGGCCAAGATGGATCTGTTCACCCTCTCACTGGCGTTCGCTTGAGGTGAGTATACAGCAGTTTTAACGTGGTTTATACCCAACAATGACATACACCTTTCAAACTCACGGCTTGTGAATTGTTTGCCGTTGTCGGAGAGAAGTGTTTCCGGTATTCCAAAAACGCAGAACACCTGTTCTTGTAGGAACTTCAAAGCGGTGTCCGTAGTGTTCTTACGCAGAGCTTTTACTACCACAAACTTGGTCAACTGGTCCAACGCAATTACAATATGGGTATTGCCTTCCTTTGAGCGGGGATATGGACCCAGAAAATCGATGTACAACATCTGAAAAGGTCTCTCGGCCAAAAAGGCCTTGCCCATTGGAGGCCTCAAGATGGCGTTTGAGGCTTTCGTGGTTTTGCAGATGTCGCATCTACCAATGAACGATTTTACCTGGGCTGCCATGTTAGGCCAGAAGAATTGGTGCTGCAGATGGAATAGCGTTTTTGCGATACCTCCATGCGAAGCTTTTGGCGGCTGATGTGCCAGAGCGATTAAGCGTTCGGTTAGCGCTTGAGGAACCCAAAGCTTCCAAACGAGGTCATCCTCTATCGGATTCCCTGTGCAATGTTTGACCTTCTTGTAGACGAAATTTTCCGACACTTGAAGATCAGGTAGCTTGTCTTTTTGTTCTTCGATGCTGGCTATGAGCTTGAGGTATTGCATAGATTTAAAACTAGGATCATCAAGATCAATATGCAACACATCGCAGGGATCTTTCAACATTGAGACCTCGGAAATCAAAGCGTCGACCCCATGTACTCGCGAAAGCGCATCGGGTACCACGTTCTGAGATCCTTTTCGGTGCTCTATGGTGAAGTCATATCCCTGTAGCTTTAAGCTCCATCTCGCCAAACGACCGCAGAGATCCCTCTGATTCATCAACCACTTCATGCTCGCATGATCGGTCACAATTTTAAACGGATGGCCCTCTACGTATGCACGAAACTTCTGAACTCCCATGACAGCAGCTAGGCATTCACGCTCAGTCACACTGTAATTGCGCTGGGCCGAGTTGAGCTTCTGAGAGTGGTAGTAAATAGGGCGTTCATTGCCACTTTCGTCCAGCTGGCTAAGCACACAGCCCACACCGGTGTTAGAAGCATCGCAAAGAATGATGAACTCCTTTGAAAAATCTGGATTTACCAGGAGCGGAGCGGAAGTTAGGGCTGTTTTGAGTTGGTTGAAAGCTTCCACTGCTTCTTCGTTGAAGACAAATTTCTTCCCTTTCTTCAACGTAACTGTTATGGGTGCCGCTAGTAAAGAGAAGTCTCTAACAAATCGTCTATACCACCCTGCCATTCCCAAAAAACGTCTCACTTGTTTCGGTGTTGTAGGTGTAGGAAAATCAGAAATGGCCGTCACTTTTTCCGGATCCGTCTTTAAACAACCATCTCCAACTATGTAACCCAAGTACTTCCATTCCTTGAAGCAGAATTTCGACTTCTGGACGTTCATTGTAAGTCCTGCATCCTTCAATCGACTAGCCAAAATCTCCAACAGTTCGATGTGCTCTTCGAACGTGCTTGACACGACCAGCAAATCATCCAAGTATGGGAAAATTTTTTCTCGCAGTTCATGAGGTACCACTTTGTCCATTAATCTGACCATGCGTTGTGGAGCATTACAGAGACCAAATGGCATTACCGTGAACTGCAACAGGGGCATACCGGGCACAGTAAACGCCGCACCGTCTTTTCCCGAGAAGCTTTCTCCAGAGGGATCTGCCAAAAAGCATCCTTCAGATCCACACTTGAAATAAAATGTGTCTCTGGCAGACGCGATAGCAAACCCTCTATATGAGAAAGTGGATACGCATCTTTCTTTGTCTTGGCATTAACTTTCCTGTAATCCAAGCACAAACGATTTTTGCCGGGTTTTCGTACTAGGACCACAGGAGAGCTCCATGCACTGGTACTTTCCTCGATACCACCGAGTTTAAGCATGCGATCCAATTCCTCATATAACAGTTTCTGTACCGCAGGAGAGATCGGGTAATGACGTTGCTTAATGGGCTCAGCATCCCCTGTGTCTAGCGTAGTTTTTCCTAAGCCTTGTACAGCAGAGGAAGGAAACAGGCTGATGGCATCTCGCAACTTTTTTGACTGCTGTTCGGTTAGCACGTGAGCATTGGGCTCAGCCACATCCAGGCTTGGAACTGCAGAGATTTCAGAGATCAATTGAGGTGAAACTCTTTCCAGAAATCGATTCCCAGGTACAAGTTTTGCTGCAACGACGGAACCAAATAAAGGGGAATTTTCTTCGTCATCCCTTTGTAAGTGATCTCCACGCTGATTTTACCCACAATAGCTTGTTGTTTTCCGTCAGCGGTCTTCACTTTGGAGGTAAGTTTCGAGAATTCTTGGCCGTGCTTTTGAAGAAAATCCAATCCATCTGCGCCTAAGCAGCTTATGCTGGCCTCACTATCCAGTTTCCCAAAAATGTGGACCGTAGCATAAGGACGAGGGTCGTCTGAACTGCAGAGCGTGGTGGCTTCAATGGCTTTGAAGGATTTCTTCTTTTCCCGAAACTTCCTCCTCAGCTTAGCAACCTTTTCAGAGACAACAGTGTCTTGGTTTCCAAAAATCCTCTTCCGGACTTCCAAGTAATTTTGAAGCCTTTCATGCAGGCTTTTGAGCGGCCTCTTGGGAACGACAGGTGGTTTGTTGTCCGTCTCAGAAGGAGTGTTGGTGATTGGTCGGGACAGGATTCGGACTGCAGGAACCGGAGGTTTTGGAGTGAGTAGGATTCTGGGCGCAGGAACTGGAGGTATTGGTGTGGATAAGAATTTGGGGTGGGAAGGCGTGGTTGGAGGAGAAGGTGTGAAGTTGCTGGTTGAAGGAGGTGAGTCCGAAGAGTTTTTTACTGAGACTCCGGGTTCTTCTCCAGAGAGCAATTCCCCCGGGTCTTCAAACTGCTCTGCGACACGTTTCCCGAACATCGAGGACATTGTGGAGAGGTGGTATTATCCCACCCACATTTGAAACAAAAGAGTGACCTTTGGGGGTCAGGGCATTCGAAGAAGGAATGACCCTTACCCTTGCAATTCCAGCAGGTGTAGTTGTGGGTGTCTCTATCCTTCCGTTTGGGGTGAAAGGCCTCTAGTTCCGGTGTAAACTCTTCTAATTTTCCTTCCTCAACGAGCAGTTCGGAGACTGCACTTCGGCGCGGTGGTGGTATTGCTCCTGTTCTTGGCTTCAGGGCTCCGGCTTCGCAATCAAGGAGGTACTTTTCCACTTTCCGACAGACATACACCATATGAGTCAGGGTCCTCGTATCGTAGGTGATGATGAGTAATCCCATCTGACGCCGAACATTAGTCTTCAGAAGTTCGATGATTTCTATGTCTGTTTTTGGAATTCTTAGCATGCTGTTCAGTTTCTGAACAGCAGCATAGAAATCATCGGAAGACTCGTTAGGACCCATATGCCTGTCGTAGAGTTTCCTTGACAGCTCGGAGTCGGATTCCAGGCTCCGAAACTGCTCAATGAGTGCCTCCTTCAGCACCAACCAAGGAGCTTCTGGGTTACCTTTCATGTAAACCCAAAACCAAGTCTCAACTGGTCCAGTTACAAAGTGCTGGAAATTGAGGACAAATTCGTCCCACGTTACTTTGTTACTGGACTTCAGCCTTTCAAGTCGGAAGAGAAACTCATCAACTGTCATCTTCCTTGGATCGAATTTTAGCTCCCACTTGTGAAAATTATGATATCGATAGCTGGTGGGACGGAGTGGTGCCTGGTGGTGGTCATTAGGCTCACTCATAGTTAGATCATGTAGCCTTCTTAAAAATTCATCCATGTTCGAAGTGTCTGCTGCTGCAGGTGGATACGGTTGAGGAGGAGGCCGTGCTCGTGGAGGAGGGGAGGACGATCTTGGCTGCGATCGGGGGGGCCCATGTGACGTAGAGAAATGGCGAGGCGCTTCGACCGAAATCCTCTGCTCGACTGGTCCCAACTGCAGCAGTGACAACTTCCTGGATATACACTGCCAGCTCGTTTCCTTTACTCCCCAGGGAATCTCGAGGCTTCGGAGTTGGTGCCAGTTCCCGTCGCCTACCATCCGTCGCCTGAGCCAGCAAGGAAGCAGCTCCTTCGGCATGAGCAGCTCCATCTATTGTCTGCCGAGGGCGGGGTTCAGTAGTGGCTTGCGTGACACCTAGGTCTGCGAACGAATCGGTCAAAAATTGCGACCTATGGCTTAGGCTTCGCACGGAAGCTTTGGTTTTCGACCGCGTTACTCGTTTACGCATTTTTAGAGACTCAAACAAAATAATTAAAGAAAAATAAAATCCGAAAGATAGAAAGAAGAACGCAACAAAAGCTGTAGACTGAAGAATGAAAAAAAAGAAGAGACAGAAGAAAGATGAAAAAACGGAAAAGGTAAAGACAGGAGAAGAAAAGAAAATAAGAAGGTAGGCATCAAATGAGAAAGAAAAAAAAAAAAAAATGAGAACTAAAAATTAAAAAAAATGTATGTTAAATCAAATTTAAAAAAAAATGATCAGGATTTTTATTAGGAAAAATTCTAAATTAAAAAAAAATAAAAGCTAAATTTACAACGAACTAAAAAAATATAAAAGAATTAAAAATGATAACAAAATCCGAACTAAAAGAATTAAAACTCGAAAGAAAAAGAAATCTATAAAATAAAGAAATTTAAATCGAAACTAAATTTAAAAAAAAAACGGAATTTAAAAAAAATTCAAAATTAATAAAAAGTTTAAAATCGAATTTCAGAAATAATAAAAAATAAAAATTAAAAAAAATCGCGAATCGAAATCAAACAAAAAAACTTTAATACCGAAATCGAAAATAAAAAAAACTTAATAACCGAAACCAAAAAAAAATAGATGAAAGAGATAGAAAAAGTATAAGAACTAGTAAAAAGAAAAAAAAATCAATATCATAAAAGCTTGAGGTGAAGATGACACAAAAAAAGGAACTCAGGAATATCAAGGTAAGAGAAAGGTGCAAGTTGAGAGATCCCTCTATAGAACACTTAAAACTGATCCTGGTCACTAGTATGGACTGCATCCGCTTAGCTGCATTTTGGATACTGGATACCTGGCATGTTAGTGTGGAGCTTGCATTGACTAATTGGCTTCTCCAGCCGAGCAGACAGACAAGCTCCAGTTGAGGTTTGTAAAAAAAATCTTTTAGTCCAATGATTGCAAACAGCGAAAGTAAGGTCTCATTTAAATCACAAACTTTGGATTTATAATCACCGAACTAAAAATAAAGAACTTATGTAGGGATCTGCTTAGGTGGGAACCGCAACAGCCTAAACAGGATGTATCACCTATCTAGCGGACGTTCCACCTAAGCTAGACAGACGTAAAGAAAAAAAACATTTTATCAACCAATTAACTGCCAAGGTAATACCAGTACAAAATCCAAAATGCAGCTAAGCGGATGCCGTTGTCTAGACACCCTCACCTTCCTGCTGCCAGGATCAGCCTCTAGTGCCTGTGGCTAGGGGTTGTAGTGGTGGTAAGGTAAGGGAAGGTGAGGCACAACAGCTAATTCGTTACACGCGATTGGTTGTACCTTTTGCAGGAGAACTACACATAATGCGGTAGAGCAAGCATCGGATTGTAGCTGTACGTCATCATTGACGTAATATAGTTTTAAGACGGGAGTGTTACAAATAGCGGATTTAAGTTTTATGTAAGTTTGCTCATGAACATCGTTCCATTCCCATGGAGTCGATTTTTCCAGTAGCGCGAGTAATTTAGTAGTTATTGAAGAAAAATTTGGGATAAACTTACTCAGATAGGTGAATTTGCCGAGAACTCTCTGTAGTTCTTTTCTGTTTGTTGGTGAATTAAGTCGTTTGATTGCCTCCGTCTTATCTGGATCAGCTGTCATTCCGTGCTGGCTTATGATGTGGCCTAAGTATTTGAGCTTTGGCTGTTTGAACACACATTTTGATTTGTTGAGAGTAAGGCTTTTGATCACCTCGGTTGTGGTTTTTCGTAGGTCTTTTGTAGATCTAGAATAAATTAAAATATCATCAATTGAAATTTTTACATTAGGTAAATGTGAAAAAAGGGACTCCATAATGCTTTGAAATACTTCATGGGCGGCAGATATACCTAAAGGTAATCGTTTGCAGGCGTAGTACTCGTGGCATGATGGTTAGTGCGTTGGACTGTCATGCGAGAGGTCTTGGGTTCAATCCCTGCCTGTGCCACCTTAATTAAAAAAAAAAAAAAAAGTTTTCATGGGTACTGCCTCTTGCGAGGAATTGACAAATTCTCCAAGAGTAATTCTTGTCATGAAAAAGTGCTTTCTTAAATTAGCCGTTCGGATTCGGCATATAAATTGTAGGTCCCCTCCATCCCTGACAACATTACTCGCACACAGGAGTGGTTGAGAGTTGTAAGTCACTAGGCCCTGGTTCTCTACGGACTGTTGCGCCACCTAATTTATTTTTTATTTTTTAATCGTTTGCAGGCATATCTGCCCCAAGGTGTTGAAAACGTAAGTATTTTCTTGGTTCAAGAACATAGCAAGGTGAATAGTTTGGAACCGTTAATTTGAGCTGATATTTCTTCATTTTTTGCATAGGATGATGACGGTGCAATATATTTTTGTTGACGAATATGGGATCTATGCAAATTCTAATTTTGTTGTTTTTTCGATACACAACCAGCTTCTCTCATGGGCTCGATGACTCCTAATTTGACCATTTCCTCTTTAACATCGTCACGAATTTTAAATGGAATTCGTCTTTCTACGAGGTCAATATCGTATTCGTAGTCTTTGAGACAACCTAGACCTTCAAAAATGCTGTCATCTATTTTAACTTGGTTGACTCTGGTGACAAGACCTAGTTTTTCGCAAGCATTGGCTCCAAAAATTGGTTTGATGTCTTCGGCTACGATTTTAAAAGATATTTTGCACAGTTGGCCTGCTATTGAGCACGGTATTAGTGCTTCGCCGAGTACCTTCATTCGGTGATTACTGAACGAGACGAGGTGCTTTACAATACTCGGTTTGAGGTTAATATTGGTAGTTTTGATTACACGTTTGGGCAGCACGTTACACTGGGCACACGTGTATAGTTTTATCATGTATGGCTTACCTTCTATGAATAGTTTTTCAGTAAAGTTGTCGATTTGCTGGCTGACGTTTTCGGAAACTGCACCAATAAAAAGTGAATCGTCGTCATCTTCGTATTCTTCACAGATATTGATTTCCTTGGGCAATTTTTTGTGGCGGTTTTTCACTGTCTTGCCTCTGCAAAATTTTTCAAAATGATTTTTCTTATTGCACTTCCTGCAAACATGATTGTAGGCGGAACATTTGCAGATTTCATGGTTTTTACCATAATTGCGGCAGTCAAATTTTTTACTTTTGTTGGTGTTACCCTTTCTAACGAAATTTACTGTCTTATCGCCTTCATTCACGATTTGGGCAGATTGTTTTTGAGCCATTTCTGTAGCCTGACATATATAGTTGGATTGCCTTTTCGAGATCTATGGGACAACAGTTTTGTGCGAAGATCGTCGCTTTTGATACCGAGTATGAGTTGGTCTCTGAGAAGGCTGTCGTTGAGCCCTTCAAAAGCACAATTCTTCCCTTGTAAGCGAAGTCTTGACATGAGTGCGTCTATGGATTTGCCATCCTTTTGAGCTATTTTGTTGAATTTGTACCTCTTAAATGTGGTGTTAACTTTTGGAGTGCAATATGTTTCAAAAAGTGTCTTTACCTCGTCGAGCTTCTTTTCAGGATTCGGTTGCTGTTATTTGTATATTTGGAGGGCAGAGTATCCGATTGCGGACATAAACGTTGCTACTTGAACATTGCGGCTTAGTGTTCAAGTTCATGCCTGTAACAGTTTCAAAGAATTCATATTGCTGCTTCCAAAGTTTCCACTCGTTTGCCATGTCCTTGTCGTGTTCGATGACGATGGGTTTGGGTGGTTAAGAGAAATTGGCAGTGATTGTCTGCGGCTGCGGCTGGTTGTACCATTTTATTTAATAATTTTTATTGAAAAATTAATGGTTAATTTTTCTTTATTTTTAACTTCCCATAGGAAGTTATTGTAATGGGTCCGATTTGTCAAATTGAAAACTTTGACATTTCTCGACGTTTCAAGGTCCCTAGAGTCGAAATAAAAGATTTTTAGAAAGATCTCTAAGCGTGTGTGTGTACGTACGTCCGTACGTTCGCGACGTTTTTTTCGTCGTCCATAGCTCAAGAACCAGAAGAGATATCGACTTCAAATAAATTTTGTTATACAGATAATAAGGCAGAAAGATGCAGAAAGGGCTCTCAAGAAAATTGCGTGGGTGGTTTTTTTACCATAGCAGTTTAAAAAAAAGGTGAACATTTTGGTTAACCCTTAATATCTTACGAACCAAAAATGCTAGAGACTTGCATTAAATTTTATATAATATATTGTAACGTGATACCAAACAAGTATATTTTTTGAAAAAAATCCAGTTAACAGTTTTTTTTATAAATCAAAAAAACTGAAAAAAAAAATTTGTCACCTCGAAAATTTTACGAATACAAAATGATTTTATCTCCAAAACAATTTTGTGCAACGAAGAATAATGTTTTTGACATCTGGTAAAATTTTGAGAAAAATCGAATTGATAGTTTTTTTATAAAAAATAAAAACCTAAAAAAAACATTACTCAAAGTTGGTAAAAATTGAATTTCGACTCAAATATCTTTTCAAAACTTTGAGATATTCGCTTAAAACTACTTTTATCTTTCAAAAAATGTTGTTGTCAACATTAAGTAAAATTTTGAAAAAAATCGAATTGATAGTTTTCTTACAAAAAATAAAATCTTAAAAGAAAATTTAACAAAAGTTGGTAAAAATTGATTTTCGACTCAAATATCTTTTCAAAAATTTTGAGATTATGGCTTCCAACGAATTCTAACTTATAAGAATTATTGTTTTCAACATTCGGAAAAATTTTGAGAAAAATCGAATTGACAGTTTTTTTAAAAAAAATAAAAACCTAAACAAATAAATAATAAAAGTTGGTAAAAATTGATTTTCGACTCAAATATCTTTTTAAAAATTTGAGATATTCGGTTTAAACTACTTTTATCTTTTGAAAAATAATGTTGTCAACATTCAGTAAAATTTTAAGAAAAATCGAATTGACAGTTTTTTTTACAAAAATTAAAAACTTAAAAGAAAATTTAACAAAAGTTGGTAAAAATTGATTTTCGACGCAAATATCTTTTCAAAACTTTGAGATATTGGCTTTTATCTTTTAAAAAAAATTGTTTTCAACATTCAGTAAAATTTTGATAAAAATCTAATTGACAGTTTTTTTACAAAAAATAAAAACCTAACAAAAAAAACAATACTAAAACTTGGTAAAAATTTACTTTCGACTCAAATAGCTTTTCAAAAATTAAAAATATTGTCTTCAAACTTTTTTTATTTCACAGAAAATATTGTTTTCGATATTCAGTGGTTTTTTATAAAAATCCAACAGTCCATTTTTTCATAAAAAAATAAAATCTACAAGAAATAGTACGCAAATTTGGTAAAAATTTATGTTCGGTTCTTGATATCTCTCAAATTAATTTAATTCATCTAATTAGTAAAAATTTAAGAAATGCTACTAAAATTGGTAAAAATTTGTTTTTCACTAAAAATCTATTTAACAAAACTAGATTTTCAAACTAAACTATTTAAATAAATTTTTAAGAATAATTCAACTGACAACTTTTTTAACCCAACACGAAAACCTACAAACTTTGAAGCAAGACAAATCGACAGACGGGATGGGAAGTTTTCAGTGTGGGTCGCATCCCAGCCTCTTTTTTTTATTTGGTTTCGGCACTTTGTAAATAATAGTCATTAATTTACTTTAAGTTTTAATTCATTTATAATTCTAGTATTAATAATTAATTAAGTACAATTCGCAATGAGTTGAGGTTAAAGAATAAGCATGTGGCTGAACGTCATAATGCTGTTTAGGTTGGTAATAATGTCGGATGGTGTTTCATAGGTTGACAAGTAGGAGTAGTTGTTAGATCTGTGGGGTAGGCTACATTGCAGCGACATTTTCAATTAAAAAGAAAAATTAATTATTAAAATTAGCTTTTAACACATGAAGTCTTGTTAGCTATTGTCATATCTAAGCTTGAGCACAATTAATAATTTCAAATACTGACTTAAGGCATAAGTGGTTGCATGGGCTAGCAATAAGCTTTTAAAGTGTCGTTTTACGATACACTTTATTTTAACGCTTTCTATAATTTAAAGAGCTATGTATAGGTATAATTTGTATGTTTAAACATTTCTTTTTTGTGTCTTGTATAGCTTCATAACTAAACACAATTCTTCAGGCAAAGTGTTTTCATTCAGAACTCCGTGCACATATTTATTTTTGTTCAAAGTTTAAATTTGGAGGCGTTGTTAAGGCGTTAAGTCATTTATAATGAATTGGCAAATCACACTGAACGGAAAACAAAGTTTGACACTTTCTACTAAGAAGACATAGACAAAAACTATTTAAACTAAAACACATCCTTTACAATTAAAATACTATGCTTACAAATAAAATTATATTAATTTTTGTTCTGATCAATAATGAAAGAAAATCCCAATTCCATTATCTACTGCCAACCTTTATAAGAGTTCATCACAATATAACACATTTTATATTAAGACTGTTGAAATAACTTAAAAACACACTGTCTTACATAACACAACCCTCTCCCTTCTGTTCTCTAGATTTCAAACTCTTAGCGTTATTTTACAACATAATATTGAGATTCATAAATTGAAATTATTATTCAACCATATTTTTTTTCTTCGTTCTCTAAGTAAAAAATCTTATAATCGATGTTATTCAGGGCTTGAAAAACTGTAGAAAAATCCATTAACCATCATTCAGTCAGTCCACCCGCCGCCTCCGCGCCACCGCGCCATAGCACAACAGCGCCAGTGCCAGCGTTGAGTTTTGAATTTGATCTGCATTGCATTGCTGCATCCTATGGAATTTAATTTATTTGACTTGATTCAGCACATCTGGTTTTTCTCCTAAACTTCTATAACAATTTCCATTTTCACTTCATTCCCAGCTTAGCTCGGTCATATTTTTCTGTTGACCTTGCAGGAATTAATCACAAACCGACAAATCATTTTGGTTTATATGAAAGAAAGCTTTCAAAAAATCTCAAAAAAATACAAAAATAAAATCATCTCAAATATATCACGTTACTTTCTGACTTCTTTTTTTTCCATGTTTTATCCATCAACTACCCCATTCCATACATCAGCCCCCTCTTCCTCTTCTTAGCAAATAAAGTAAAAGATTACCAAAGGTAGTTCAAAAATAAAAACGATTGGAAAAAACTGCTAGACTCTGGTAAATTTTACAAATCAAAATCCATTATAAGAGATAAAAGAGCATTTTTCAAACCGTTCTACCGAATAACGAAAAATAAAAATAAAGGGTTAAAAAATTCTCCATTACAAGTCGAAGGACGTGCAAGAAAAACTTCCTTCTGCCATTCTTGTTCGTACATCCCTATACTATATGTGTGTATATAGACGACTACCTCTCGCAAGTACAACATCCTTGGTGCGGTCGTTTGGCATTTGCATCCTTTTTCCATATCCCAGACTTTTTTCCTTGCATCAAAAATAAGAAGAAGAAAAAAGAAAACACACAAACAGAAGAAAAATTCAAGGAACAGCAAAACGAAGGAAATTCCTAGAAAAATGCATATAAATTGATTGCATGCCCATATCGGCATTCCAAAATGGATCTTTATTGATTTTATATAAAAGGATTCAAGAGCACACACAGTGTGTGTTTTTGTAGCTACTCCTACCTAAGGAAGCACAGTGCTGGATTATTCATTTCATATTATGTAAGACAACTTTCACAGAAAACACGAGTATGTCGAGCTGAAAGATTTATTTTGCGTAATCATTTGATTTTTCAAAACCATTTCCAATCAGAAAAGCCATTTGATGTTAATTGATGACAAAAATGTTCCAAAAAGTTCGAATTGCGTTTTCTTTAAGCCCTTTTTTATATTTATACAGATGTTTTTTTTAGGTATATACATAACTTAAAGTTGGCAAAACTATTTTCACTGGCGGCCATTTTATCAGTAATTTATTATTAGTTTAATTTCAATGCTCACCTTCTGTGCATATTGCATACGGGACCGTAGATCACGCGAAGATCTTTCCTCTCGAAATTACCTCAACCACTTTTGTCATAGTCCATGCTTCTGCACAGTATAGCAGGACGGTGATAAAGCGACACTTTGCATACTCGGGACGGCTGGCGGCGCGGCGTCTTACTACTTAATTGCTTTCTTAGTTCAGCGCGCGGTTAGCAAGAGTAATTCTTCGTTTGTTCTCAGCGCTGGCGCTGGTGTTGTTTTCTGTATTCATAGCGAAGGCTAGCTAGACGAAGTCCATACGTACCTCAAAGTTACGACGACGTCTGTCGATGGTGACGTTTTGAACGAAACGTTCAGTGATCCTTTTTTTACGACAGCATGTACTTTGTTTTGGGTTTCATTAAAGGTTAAACCCATTTTTGCCTGCTCTTCCTCAATACTCACAAAAACCCCATTGAAATAACGCAGGAATCGTATGACAGCACATCACCTTGTCTAAAGCTTTTTTTGATATGAAAAGTTTCGGTTAAGTGTTTGTCAATCTTTGTGGAGCAACTCGAAATCTTCATGTTTATCTTAAACAAACAGACGAATTTTATAAGAATGCCAAAACTAGGCTTGTCTCTATACAGTTTAGAGGATCTCCTGTTTTTCAGTATCGGGCAAACAATACTGAGGTTCCATTCATCGGACATGCTTTTTTCCGACCATATTTTACAGATAAGTTGGTGCATGCTCCTAATCTCCAACTACTTTGAAAAGCTCGGCATTGAAGCCATCTGCTTCAGCGGCTTTATAAGACTTGAGCTTGAATATGTCAATCTTTACTTCAGCTAAGTCAGGAGAACGGGATTGTTGGCTTTCGTTGTCTATATTGAACAGATCATACCGCCTAACAGCGAAATTCGGTTCGCCGTTATACAGCCTGCACAAGTGATCTTTCCATATCCTCAACATTGACTGCGGTTCTGCTAAGATGTTTCCACTTTCATTTTTGCAGCCTTTGGTTAAAGGTTTATGCACCTGCTCATAAGACTTTCGAATTTCATTCCTGCTTTTGAACTTCTCAAAATTTTCAACCGCACGTTTCTCATGCTCTTTTTTTTCCTTCTGAGAAGTCGGTGTTCCTCTCGCCTCTTCTGCTCATAGAGCTCGTGAGCAGTTCTCGTCCTTCTATGCAGCGCCACTTTACGTGCCTGTTGTTTGGCTGTATTTGCCTGACAACATTCCGACATTGTGTTGACTGCGGAGAACTACGACCGAGGTTACTTGGTAGTAAAAGGATTTGGCGATCTCTTGCGATTGTAGCCGTTCGACGTTGTATCTTCTTCCAGTATCTCCTTATTTTGATTTAGATCTGGAAAGCTGAAGTGATACTTTGGACACAACGGTAGTGGTCCAAGTAGATGACAGATACTCGGAAAGTTCGGACATGGATGATGCTGGAAGCGTGTCTAGCGTCGATCGCAATATGGTCAATCTGGTTGACAGTAGATTGGTCTGGAAAACTCCAAGTTCCATTGTGGATGTTCAGGTGTGGAAAGCGCGTACTGACCATTATGACGTTTCGCCCCCAGACAAATCTATGAGCCTAAATTCGTTATTGGAAATGTTGTCGTGCAGGCTGTTTTTTCAAATTATTCAAATTAATTCATCAAAGATGTACTCTTAAGCCTAGTACGCTGCTGATGCGAAACGAAATTTCCCATACAAAAATGACATGACGAAATCATAAACGAAAAATTTCGCTGTGCTTTTCGTTTTTCAGTCCGCTGCTGAACGACGAAATGTGTCATTTTAGTGGATAGCTGTACTAGATTTCGTAGTACAATTCTCCACTCTTTTCGTTCTCAATTTAATTGCCCGGTATATTAATTGCTTGCGAAATTTTGACGTTTTATTTATTTATTGAAAAATTTTTTGAATATTTTCGTTTATGATTTCGTCATGTCATTTTTGTATGGGAATTTTCGTTTCGCATCAGCAGCGTACTAGGCTTAAAATTGAACTTCAACTTCCAGACAGAACTCTCCACAAATATTTTTCCGCTGTGGTTTTCGTTTTAATTTCGCTCTGCACTTGGAGACTGCCGACAAATTTCGTTTCGCATCAGCAGCGTACTAGGCTTTAGAATGAAAATTAAAACTTTCGTCAGCTGTCAAATAAGCAAACTCCTGAACAACTTTTCCAAATTGTGCAAATTTAAAAACGATGCTGGCCAGGCCAGAACGTTGAAGTCAATGGTGACCGCTTTAAAGTCGTAATTACTAATAAATAAAGAAAGTTTTTAAATACAAATTCAATATGCATGAAAGTAGAAGACTGTTGAATTAGAAATTCGAAAAAGCTTTACGGCTTAAAGTCTTTCAAAAATAGGTTCACTCACATTTGCATTGTAGTACCCGTGGCATGATGGTTAGTGCGTTGGACTGTCATGCGAGGGGTCTTGGGTTCGATCCCTGCCTGTGCCACCTAAAGTTTTATTCACGGGTACTGCCTCTTGCGAGGAATTGACAAATTCTCCAAGAGTAATTCTTGTCATTGAAAAGTGCTTTCTCAAATTAGCCGTTCGGATTCGGCATATAAACTGTAGGTCCCCTCCATCCCTGCAATTACTCGCACACAGGAATGGTTGAGAGTTGTAAGTCACTAGGCCCTGGTTCTATACGGACTGTTGCGCCACCTAATTTATTTATTTTCACATTTGCATTTTGTCTCGGTAATCTTAATAATTAGATGATAAGGTTTTCTCACTCGTAAACGGATACTACACGCATTAAAATAGTTAAAATTCACTTTTCAACTTTCAGGATCTGATGAAAAATATCCTGTTAGCCTAAGAACGATAATTTCAAAGCTAAACGCATAAAAAGCTGTTCAATGTTTTTGGTTGTCAATACTTTTATATCGTTTCTCCTGAAGAACTAACTTCACAAAGTATTTGATCTACAGTGACGATATCAATTTCACTATAATAAATGTTTATTTACGGTGGTGCCATCTCTTGAAGACGATGCACGGCGCGGCGTGTTACAAGTTGGCCACCAAGATCTTGTGATTTGACTCCTTTGAACTTTTTTAAGATCATGTGAAAAATAAGGCATATGTGATTGTGAATCTTCGTCAGTCGAATCGATTAGGGACCTTAAGGATGGAATTCGTGAAGTATTCGAGGGTCATTTCTTGCCATTTTGCTGATATAGCTTTTAACTTTTTAAAGCATACCTTTCTTTTTATGATGAAATAAACATGAAAGAGGCTGAGAAATGTGTAGCATACGAAAACATGCACGTGTTGTAATATTTGATTACTGGTGAAGTGTGATCATAGCCTCTAAATGGTGGCCGTTAAAAACAAACACCAAAATGTTTGGCTAATAACGTCATACTATGTCCTCTAGGTTAGCTATAATCTCATAACCTGTTCCGCTAAAAAAAAATATGGACTGATTTCACGACGTCAACGATTTAGGAACAACGATTTAAGAATTTTATTATGGAACGTAAGATCGATCTGTCTAAATACAAGGCTGATATAATAGCGTTACGATGAACAGGGTGTGGTGTCTTACAGAAGAAAGAATATGAAGTGTACAACAGCTGTCATACAAAATGCTGTACGCTTCGAGTAGGCTTCCTAGTCAGCAAAAAAAAATAAAGTCTATTATCATTGACCTTAACGCTATAAGCGAAAGGCTAAAGCACTATTCACGTCCGAGGCAAACTTCAGAACATCAATCTCATAAACCTTTACAAGCCTACGGAGGAGTCCCTGAACAAGAGAAAGAAATATACGGCTTGCCATGAACTAGTTGAAAGGGCCCTCAATGCCTGCACAAGGTATGTGATGTAAAAGTCATCCTTGGGAATTCGAACATAAAAATAGGTTGGGAGCCGGTATTCTGGCATTACGCAGGCATCCAAAGTTTGTATATCAAATTCCCTACTCAACGTAGTAAAAAATATGGGTGACAATATATGACTTAGTAACCATAAGTAGATGGTGACCAAAGTTTGATTTTTAACGCCCAAAGCAACTCATTTCTCTTGGTAATTAAGAGTATTATATGGCGATGCTAGCGGAACGATCTTGGAACCCATCAATGATAAATTGAATAATTTGTTTTTCGTCAATATCAGCACGTGATGCAAGCTCTTGCATTTTTAAAATGTAGCCCATAATAGATGTGTTTGAGGACACAAATGGAGTACTTCGCATCTTATCAATAATTTCGGAAACTGAAAAAGTGTGTCCAAAATTGGCCAAAAAATTGCTCCGGGAATCAGAATAGGTATTAGATTCGTCAATTTGTAAGAATATTTCGGCAGCGGAATCGGGCTTTGATCAATTGGCGAATGCTTTTTAATTTGAACACACTATCACCGTGAACGGAATCACATGCTCGCTCAAAAGTGCTAATCCATTTCTTAGCATCGTATGAATCATCACCAGAAAACAATGGTAAGGAATATTGAATGTCCTTAAACGAAGGTTCATACGAAGGCGACGAAGAACTTGCAAAATTTTCTTCTTGTCGAGCTAGTTCACGACGCAATTCAATAAGCTTAACTTTCTTTTCAATCATCTGAATTTCTTTATCCATCTCAGCTTCATTTCCTGGAACGGATTCTTGAATCTGTTGTGACAAATCAGAATTTATTGTCTTAACAGGACGTTCAATATTTTCTGCTTCGATGAAATGGTCTTCGGAATAATTGTCTTCACAATTTTTTTTTAATAAAGCTCACGTAGTTGAGCAACTTTTGCATCTGCTGCAAAGTGTATGTTTCGCTCGGTTAACCAAGCTATTAATTCTTGCTTCTTCATTGTTGATGACATAATATCTTGGCTTATATTTCAAAATTGCGGAAAATTAAATAAAACGTTGACGGTATTTAGGGCTGGTCCACTTCTGAAGTTGTGGACGATAGCTTGGTTTAAAAGATTTTTATTTATTTAAACAAGACTGTTTCGTCTCACAGATATTTTTTATATTAATTTGTGATTTTCTTACTCTCTATTTTTTACTCTGACATTAATTTAATAAAAAAAAAGAGGCTGGGATGCGACCCACACTAATAACTTCCCATCCCGTCTGACGATTTGTCTTGCTTAAAAGTTTTTCTATATGTATCAATTTTTACCAAATTTGCGTACTATTTTTTGTAGATTTTATTTTTTTATGAAAAAACGGACTGTTGGATTTTCATAAAAAGATTACTGAATATCGAAAACAATATTTTCTGTGAAATAAAATAAGTTTGAAGCCAATATTTTTTTATTTGAAGAGCTATTTGAGTCGAAAGTAAATTTTTACCAACTTTTGTTAAATTTTTTTGGTTTTTAGTTTTTTGTAAAAAAAACTAAAACTGTCAATTTGATTTTTTTCAAAATTTTGCTGAGTGTTGATAACAATATTTTTTGAAAGATTAAAGTAGTTTAAAGCCAATATCTAACAGTTTTGAAAAGATATTTGATACGAAAATCAATATTACCAACTTTTATAATTTTTTTTAGGTTTTTATTTTTTGTTTCAAAATTTATCAATTCGATTTTTCTTAAAATGTTTCCTAATGTTGAAAACAATGTTTCTTTTAAGTTTAAAGTAGTTAGAAGCTATTACCCAAATTTTTGAAAAGATATTTGAGTCGAAAATCAATTTTTACCAACTTTTATTATTTTTTTTTCTTTGGTTTTTATTTTTTGTAAAAAAACTGTTAATTCGATTTTTCTCAACATTTTTCAAAATGTTGAAAACAGTATTTCTTATAAGATAAAAAAAAGTTTGAAGCCTTAATCTTAAGTTTTTGAAAAGATATTTGAGTCGAAATTCAATTTTTACCAACTTTGAGTAATGTTTTTTTTAAGTTTTTATTTTTTATAAAAAAAACTATCAATTAGATTTTTCTCAAAATATTATCAGATGTCAAAAACATTATTCTTCGTTGCACAAAATTGTTTTGGAGATGAAATCATATTTAGTCGTAAAATTTTCGAGGTGACAAATTTTTTTTTTTTCAGTTTTTTGATTTATATAAAAAAACCGTTAATTGGATTTTTTCCAAAAATATAATTGTTTTGTATCACGTTACAATATATAATATAAAATTTAATTCAAGTCTCTAGCGTCATTGGTTCATGAGATATTTAGGTTTAACCAAAATTTTCACCTTTTTTTTAAACTGCTATGGTAAAAAACCACCCACGCGATTTTTTGAGAGCCCTTCTTGCATCTTTCTGCCTTATTATGTGTATAACAAAATTAATTTGAAGTCGATATCTCTTCTGGTTCTTGAGCTATGGACAACGAAAAAACGTCGCGAACGTACGGACATATTGACGTACGTACACACGCACGCACAGACATCTTTCTAAAAATCTTTTATTTCAACTCTAGGGACCTTGAAACGTCGAGAAATGTCAAAATTTTCAATTCGACAAATCGGACCCATTACAATAATTGCCTATGGGAAGTTAATAAAAAAAAATAAATAAATAAATTAGGTGGCGCAACAGTCCATGAAGAACCAGGGCCTAGTGACTTACAACTCTAAACCATTCCTGTGTGCTAGTAATGTTGTCAGAGATGGTAGTTAATAATAAGCAGCAAGTTAATTATTATAAATTGATCTTGGAAGGACAAATTGTTTTTAAATATACTTACTTGAAAAGGTAATTTATTTTTAAAATATTGTCAAGAAATTGAGATATGAGTGTGTACTGTTTGATGAGCGGAAAAAACAGTTTGTTCCAAATTTGGTGACAAATTACATTCCAAAAGGTTGTTTTTAGCTGTTTACTTTACTATATTAAGTTTCTTAAACATTATTTTGTTGCGCCGAGTATATGTTAATAAAAATCAGTCCGGCCCCAAAATAAATAAAGGAAGAAAAAAAGAATAATACCAGGAAAAACCCTAAACACTCCTTCAGGAAAACTCCTTACTTATCCTGAAGTGAGAAATTAAAAAAAAAGAAGAAATGAAAAAAAAAACAATTCTTGAAGTAGTTCTGTTCTCTAAACACAGGAATAGGACATTTTCCGTCATCTCCCACTACCCCAGTATCATTCTTATGCCCATTATTCTTGGTCTTCGTCTTCGTCCTCGTTCTCCATAACCAAACCAACTGGCAACCACACCGTGAAATACAACGAGCTACGACTATAGCCCGATTCTAGTAGTTATCCTTCGATATTCGAATATTCGTCCTATTTTGGTTCCTTATTCTTGTTCCATTCAAACCGATATTACATTTTTTTTGAAAACTCGCCCAGTGGTTGCATTGTGTTCGTGTTGTTCGAAAGAAGAAGAAGTATTTTATTCAATTCTCAAGTCGTTTCATTTCTATTTTTCTTTTGCCGATTTCCTTCAACCCACAGAGACGAGACATAGACAGAGAGAAGCAAAGCCAAAGTACGATATATACAACGGTATACATTGCACATGCATCTATATTAAGGATATCGGTGCAAATACCGCATTTTTGCACATTGCACTCGTACCTTTCTCCTCACTTTTCTTGGATTGAAAATCTTATGATATATACGTTCTTGGCCAACGAATTTTCTCTTTTTTGGGTAAAAAAGGATGAAAAATCCGGTGCAGGTGTTACACAGGTCATAAAACGTCATGAATTTAGTAATACAGTCGAACAGGATTCTTGGGTGTTGGATATTATGCCCATTTATGATCGATTTAACTTTATACTTCTCATAGCATTCTAATAAGTCGTGTTTTATTCAGTTTTTCCTTTTCTCCTTTTTGGAATAAGGATTTTTGTTCGTTTTTTTTCAAACAGTGAGATTGAAAACATTAAAGAAGTGAATATGAATATAAATTCAGGAGGAAAATTGAATTTTAAAAACGTTTGGGAATTTTTTCTTTAAAAAATAGAATTTACTTTCGATCTCTGCAGAAAACCTAGCGCTAGTAGATTTAACTTATTTCCTTACAGCGGATCAGTCTTATTAACTTTATATTGTGTCGATAGTTTTCGACTAAAAGCTACAATAGCATCTCACTGATGAGCCGATCTGTTTTGTTAATGGCCAAAAAGCATTTGACCCTCAGGCCCCTTTCACAAAAAAACGAATCCGAATCAATCAGAATCACTGTGAATCAAGTTGAATCTGATTCGTCATCTCCACTCTTTCACACCAGCTGAATCAACCTGAATCATAAATCGCACTATTTTCTTTAACTTTTAAAATTAATAACTCCACGTCCATATCGTATGGTTGTTGATTCAAGAATCAAGAATCAAGGAATCCGACAGGTTGAATCAAGTGCGACCTCGAATCAAACCTGATTGAACCAGATTCGTCCGGTCTGAAGGCGGGAAAAGAATCCCTTCACATTTAAACGGAGCGCTCGAAGCCGAATCCTGGTCAATCAGATTCAACTTGATTCGGAGTGATTCTGATTGATTCGGATTCGTTTGGTGTGAAAGGGCCCTAAGTCTCAAAATAGGTGCGGGGATATAAATCCACGGGAACTAACTCCACTGAGGGATTTAGTTACCACTCAGTGGGAACTAAATCCACTTTAGTAAAGTGGATTTAGTTCCCATGCTAAGTGAGAACGAACTCCACTTACAGTTAGTTATCATTATCAGATTCTTGAAACTTGTTCGATTTTGATGAGTACAGTCGAACATCAGTCTGAAGCAATTTAAGAAAACAGTGCGTAGTGTGAATAAAATTAAAATAAAAAATTAAAAGCATGGAAAATAAAATTGAATTTATTACCGGGTTTCGTAAAAATAGTGTGTTAATTTATGACCGTGAAGAAAAACAAATGTATGTTAAAAAATATACTCGAAATAATATTTCACGTTACATTTGCTATTATGGTCAAAATTGCAAGGGGAGCTTAGTTATTGATGAGCAAGGTGATAAAAAACTAATAAAACATTGTCCCCAAATTTTTGCAGAGCCAAAAAAGAATATAAAGTTTTTGTATTTCAATACAATGAACAATAATTTTTTGATACGGTGATAATACAAAAATTAGGAAAAACAAAAAAGTTTATTTTCAATATTATTTTCGGGATCTTAGGATTTTAACTCCCTTTTTCGGGGTCACACTCGCTCACGCAACTCCGTTGCTCCGCTTAGGGTTTGTAAAGTCGCTAAGCAGGCGCCTATATCAACAACTTCTTTCAATAAAAGCAACTGTGGGTGGCCCGCTTCGCGGGTTCTCAGGATTTTAACTCCCTTTTTTGGGGTCACACCCGCTCACGCAACTCCGTTGCTCCGCTTAGGGTATGTAAAGTCGCCAGGCAGGCGCCTATATCAACAACTTCTTTCAATAAAAGCACCTGTGGGTGGCCCGCTTCGCGGGTTCTCAGGATTTTAACTCCCTTTTTCGGGGTCACACCCGCTCACGCAACTCCGTTGCTCCGCTTAGGGTATGTAAAGTCGCCAGGCAGGCGCCAATATCAACAGCTTTTTTGAATAAAAACACCTGTGGGTGGCTGGCTTCGCGGGTTCTCAGGATTTTAACTCCCTTTTTCGGGGTCACACCCGCTCACGCAACTCCGTTGCTCCGCTTAGGGTATGTAAAGTCGCCAGGCAGGCGCCAATATCAACAGCTTTTTTGAATAAAAGCACCTGTGGGTGGCCCGCTTCGCGGGATCTCAGGATTTAAAGTGATCCAAGTTGTGTCATTTGGTGATTCTTATTAAGTGGGACATTAGCCCCAACATTTTTATTTGGGGCTTCGGTCTTACTTGGGTGGGACTTAGGGCCCAAATAAGATTTCGGTTTTATGTCCCACCGGAGTGAGACATAAGCCCCAAAAAAAAAAAAGTTGGGCGTTATGTCGCTGGTCCCTATGTCCCTGCGAATTATTCTACTTGCTTCTTCTTTTAAAAAGTGGGAATTAATTTCAAACTCAAGGAGAACTTAAATCACACATTTTTTCGGAAATAGATTCCCAGTTAGCATGGGAACTAAATCCACTTTACTAAAGTGGATTTAGTTCTCACTAAGTGGGAAATAAATCCCTCAGTGGAGTTAGTTCCCGTGGATTTATTTCCCCTCACCCTCAAAATATCTAGATTGCATTTATGTAAATATTCAGATAAGCGCTCAAGATCACGTGTTGACTAAAGTTGGAATGTCATGAACAGTAAATGCCTCAAGTGACTGCATGGAGGAATGCCAGACATGACATGAATTATTTAGAAAATAAGTCATTTATGTATATTTACCATATGTTCTACCATTCATAAAATACTTGAAGGGAAGCCAATGCATTCCTTATTTTTTTTATTTATAACATAAAGTGATTGACCCTATCGAAAGCCCTAGAATAGTCGGTAAATAAAAGTGATATAGTTCCAAAAAATTTCTGGGTTTGGCATCATTAAAAGCACTTAAGGCTGAATGAACAAAATTTAATAACTTAAGTTGATGAAATTATAACCTACAATAGATGAACCCAGTAAGGGAGTAGTAGCGGTAAGCAATTTGTATTTCCATAATTTTTTTACTTACATATATAAAATAAGTTTTGCTGATTTTAAATATAATTTGACAATAGCTAATTTTAGTAGCCTGTCAGGCTAAAAAAAGACATTGTGAGATTACCTTACATTAAAAAAAAAAACATTCATTATTTGATGACGACAATGAAAGGTACCTACATTTTAAAATTTAAAAAGAGGCTGGGATGCGACCCACACTGACAACTTCCCTTCCCGCCTGTCGATACATATAAACAAATACAAATTGGATGAATGAAATTAATTTGAAGTCAATACCATCAATTTTTACCAATTTTGCGTACTATTTTTGTAGATTTTATTTTTTAATGAAAAAATGAACTTGTGGATTTTTATTAAAAAAAAAACTAGCAAACCCGGCGAACTCCGTTTCGCCACCAGATGGCTTCGTTTTTTGTAACATTTCGTTTGGGGATTTAAAGATGAAGAAAAATTATTTCTTTTTTTTTTATATTTGAAAAGAAAACATTTTATTTCATTTCACAACAGTAATGAATTAATTTCAATTACAAAAATGAAGTGTAAGTTAGTTGAACTTCTCTAAGTAAAAAATGAAAGTGAATCCAAAAAAAATCCTGAATCGAAGCGTTATACTTGTCCGCAAATTATCCGTTTCATTGAAGTGCTCTTTGGTTAACCACATTTTTTGTTTTTGGTCTGACGTTAACACAAATCGTGAACACGCAACGTATAGGTAGCTGTCCATGTGAAAAACAATGATTTTCTAAATTTATCCCGCAAACACTAAGCGATTGGCCTTGCGACTTGTTAATTGTCATTGCAAACGCAAGGCGAACCGGAAATTGCAATCGTTTGAAGTCAAACGGAAGATCAGTCGGAATCATTGGTATTCGAGGAAAACATACATTTTCACCTGCGTACTTTCCGTTAATAATGGTTGCCTCAATCAAATTCGGCATAAGTCTTTTCACCGCAAGTCGAGTACCGTTGCAAAGTCGCAGTGTAATTACGCGATATCATAATAACTGAACCAACTTAGAGTTGCAAGTTATGTGGTGGAAATCCTGGTAACTCAAGAGAGTTCAAAAACTCCGTTGGATAATTTACTACATCATTTGGATTTGTTTCGAGACGGTCCTCCATCTTTCTAATAACCACGCTCACTGATGCTTGATTTCGGTGATCGATGGGAACCGATTTTTTTTTTTTTTTTTTTTTTTAATTTATTTTTATTAATTCATTCTTAAAACTATCTTAAAGCTAGACAAAAATTCATAAAACTAGCCTAATTAACCATAGGTACATTAAAACTAACTTACTGGTCCCATACGGACACTCTAAGTTAAACAATAATACTTAATTCTAATGCCTTTCGGTCCTAAGATCTATTTTACTTCAATTAAATTTTATTTATTTTTTATTTATTAGAAAATAAAAAAAAAACTAATTTCAATATCTTAAAGCTAACTAAAACTACCTATTCTACCTATAAACGACTTAAAACTAGAACAACCACAGCAGCAAATCTAACTATCTAACGTTTTTTGTTTTTCATATTTTGTCTTTTTTTTATTTTATTTTTTTTTTGATTATTCCATGTTTTTTTTAACTTTTTTTTTTTGTATTTTTCTTTTTTGTATTTTTTATATTTTTTTTGTATGTTTTTTTTGTGCCACCTTGGCTATTCTACTTAAAACTAAACCCTAAAACTATAAAACAAGTATGTAAGCCGGCCAAGGCTTAAAACCCCATTGCGACTACCCACTATCAAGTGCCGATTGAAGCCACCAAAACTGGTTCTCCTGCTTCACCCTATCAGTTCGGTCCCGTTCGGACACAGCCCTACTGAACCGAAGGAGCTCTGCTCCGTCTTGTGCCATGACGTCCCGATTGTACAGGAGTCGCCTATCCACGGTTCGTCGTCTGACGTGGTAGATTAGTGGAACTGCCAATCCATCCTGTATCAGACCGTATCTATCTAAAAAGAGGAATGCTTCTAGTGGAATGAAGCCGCCCAAGCGTGCACTTTCAAAATACTTGTCGTTCGGATAGAACACCCCGAAAATTAAATTGTTGGTCGAAGACATAGCTCTTGCAATGTGAACTCGAACGAGTTTTATCACGAAATTGTCAATTCTGTTGATTCGAGCCCCGTTGTATAGGACCTCGTTGGAATAGTAATGCACGTAAGAAGATTCGGCTGTTCGATATAAGCTGGTACAGCGTCTTAAACACTGCCGCTCAAACACCCGAAACTTCTCCATCTGGAAAGGGGCAACGTTGAACCACACAGGACAACCATAATCGATCATCGGCCGTATGAGGGCCATGTAGCAAATTACCTTCACTATTGGGTCAAGCCGACTGCTGTAAAACAGCCGTTTCGTCAGAGCGAAGGCTCCTCTGGCCCTGGTCAGAGCAGCATTTATATGTCTGTCGAAATATAAATACTGATCTAACCAGATACCGAGGTACTTCCGTGAAGATCAACGATGACCATCTTGCGCCAATTCTTGCACGTGTCCCTCGTGGCCCTAGCCAACGGAGTCCGGAACAGAATAAATTGTCTCCGACTTCTTTTCAATATCGCTGAATCTCGTCGAAATCACGCTGCAAGAGAATTCTAATAACCTCAACTTTTCGGGCCGTTCTGTACGCAATTAGATTGTCGGCGTACGTAATTGCCTTTCTAAGACTACCTATCAGATCGCTGGTGTAAATGCTGAAGAGAATCGGAGAATTCACCGCAGGAACTGAAGCTTTATCAGTGACTAGGCCGTTGCCTGTTGTTGAAATTTGTTGATGATTTAGTTATTTTTAAAACTAAGCTGTTGATAAATAGTTGTATTTTTAAAAAGTTGTGATTTATGTTTCAATTGTTAAAGCTTTATTATTTTATCTAACTTAGGTTTGTCTAGCAGATTATTTTCTAACTGATATAATAAACTTAACAAAACTAAATCTCTTGAAAAATATATAGTTTAGTTTTGACTTATTAATATGAAGAAGTATGTGTGATAATTGTATATACAAAAATAAATCACAGTGTTAAAAGAAGCACGTGAGTTGATGCAAAACCAACAATCTCTCATTAATATTATAACCTTAAGCATAAGTTCTCATACAGTTATAGTTTTATGCAAAAACCCACCTCAATCGGGACTAGAAAGGTAAATTTCCGTAGTGTTTCTCAGAAAACCAAAGTATTATTCTAAATTCAACTAACCTAAACCTTGCCATAGTCTTTTTCAGAAAAAAAAACAATGACCTCGAATAAAAGCCAAGGAAATCATTACCCTCTTTTGCTTTTGAAATAAAAATAATCAATAAAAAACAAAGAGATATACCTATCCTCATAATATACCTCCCTAACCTAGCTCAAAGCAGCTTTATGTACGTGCGTCGTACCGCTACCGTAAATATTTGCATTTGGTCTCGACTCCTCACTCTCATCCCCTATACAAAAAAGAACACATCATCCACATCACTATCGTCCCAGATAATCCATAACAAAGCTCTGTGATGCCAAGCCCCACTTTCAAAATACATATATATATACTCATAGTCGTATAGGGAAGGTACGAAAACCACCCGGGACGAAGACCGATACCGAGATCGAGACCGGGAGTTAGGGAGACACAAACAGAAGAAGAAAAAGGACTCTGTCTGAATTTGTTAATTTTAAAACAATTAATCATGTCTGTGTTTATTATTCTATTAACATTAAAAATGTCCAGTGGACCAGAATAATTTATATCGTTCGCTTCATCCACTAAAGAAAAAACAACAACTAAAAGAAAGAAAAACCGAAGAATATAATGGAAAAGAAAACTGCGGTGTCTCGAGTTTCAAAGCTTCTCCCACCTTAGAGTCCTTGCTTGAGTTCAACAACAACAAAAAATATGGAACGAACTAAAAAAGGAAAATAAATAAAAGAAGAGACAAGGAGCAAAATACACATGAAAATTAGAGGTAAATAGAAGAGACAACGCAGAGCGCAAAATTTGATTGCCATACTCCACCCCACCATCCTGACTAAACTTCTGCCCAACAGAAGGACTTTCCCCCACTTAATATGCATCTTATCGCCGGATATCCTTGCCCACTCCATAAAAGTATTTCGATTTATGTCCGCTTCTTATTCTCGACTATACACGAGTACATGTTTGTATGTTGAACAAAGGACGAAACAACTTCGTAGAAGCCAAGCCGTGTGTTCGTTTTGGTCCTTTTCGTCCTCTCTTGTTCTTGAGTGCACGTCGAATAACTTAAATGCAGAGGAAGAGACTTTTTGGACCAACAATTTGCTAGAAGTTTCCGTAAAGACCTATTTGAGAAAAATGTAGCATCTGGCGGTAAGTTTTTTCAAATGTCACAGGACATAAAGCACAAAGTTGGTAGGTAAGGTATACGAGGATATATGAACATGAATAAACACAAAAACACAAACAATAAAATTAGGTGAGACACACACCGATAGGAGTTAATTAACTTTATATGACGGAGGAAGTATTTGGAATTTCTTAGACGCGGCAGTAATATTTTTTTTTTAAAGTAGGATAATCAAAGCTAAAGCCTTAAAGTGTTATGTGTGCCGTATGTTGTATAAAGGACGAATTATTATAAGGATATTTATAATTAAACTTCTCATTATTTTGATAATATTCTAAAGTGCTTATTATAACGGGGTTATATGAGTGATTTAATAAAAATATGTTCAAAATCATCATTTACGAGGATTCTTGTTCACGTCTCTCAATCTTCCGTTTTCGATTTGTGTGTCATGTCCTTGAAAACTTCAAGACAAACTTCTCTATCACAAAACTCACAAAATACTCGTACACCAAGCTTTTAAAACCATCATCATCACGATATACCAGATAAACCAAAACTTTAGAAACTATCATGTTTAACGATTCATCTCAAATTTTCTATACGAGTCCTTGCACTCACATCCTTTATTTAGCATATAAACTTATATATGTTAAAGTGTCAGTGTGTCAGAATGTTTGTAAATATGTATACTCTTCCTTTGTCGTAACAAAACAGGAACGAAAGCGGATGAAGACAACATCAAGATGATGATGATGATGATGATGAAGAAGATTAAGATATTGCACCTGATGGCAAAGTAAAGCTGAACTTTGAAGTAAATGTACTTAATGCATTTACCAATGAAGCGTAGCGTTTTCAGATGTAATCTTTTGTAGTAATGGGTTTTAGATATGTATAGGTGAACACCTCTGTTCATGCCGATGGGTAGTATACTGCTCAAGTATAGTTAGTGGAAAAAATCGATAAGAATTTCATTTTGAAATTGAATTTAGTTTCGAGATGATCCCAAAGCCTTCAATCCAACAATTTGTGTAGCTATAAAATACTTGGTATAACAATTGAAAACTGAAATGACAGTTTAAAGCTGGTATAATTGAAAATTTACATAAAGGTATGATGTTTACAGTGCACATTCGTGTAGTTCGGCTGAAGAAAGTGTATCTATTCTTAAAGGCTGAAATTGAGACGAGAAAGCTTGCTTAGAAGAACAAGTACCAGTGTTAAACTGTTTGAACCAAATAATTTAAGCGGCAATAATACTTTGGCAAAATGCATTTTAGGTTTATGATTTCGTGTAAAGGCCTTTTGTGTCTTTCGTTTAATTCTAACAATTTAAGTATAGAACAAGTGCTTTATATGGTGTTAATTTACTTTTTAGAAATCAATTCATGTTTGGATATAAATGTCTTAAGTTCATTGAGTATGTGTGACCAGTTATGGACTTCAGCCCTTTTTGACTAACGTCAAAGAATTGTGACCACAATATTTAAAAATTTAAAAATGTTTTCTTTGAGGGATTGGACAAACAAAACTCCATATACGACAATTTTAATGGATTTAGAGAGGATAAGGTCTATAATAAGTGCTTCTATGAACTTATAAAACGAGAGAAATTAATGAAAACGACCAACAATTTAAAGGAAGGTTTTCTTGAACGGGCTTCGCAAATGCCAATGTCGGTTTTATTTATAAAGTAATTTTTAGAGTAGGACAGTTACAAATTTTAAGCATTGAATTTGAAACCGTTATCAAAAAAAAAAAAAGTAAGGGGGATATTATTTGAACCAGTTAATGTATGATGTATGTATATCAAGACCTTTAAGTATTTTTGCAACCTAAGAAAACCATTAGAGTATGTAATCAAAAATTTAAGTGTTACCTGTTTTTGGTTGAGATATATTCGAGAAGTTAAATCAATATAGAATTATTTTGGGTTGAGCTTTAATTTTTGTTAGAAACACTTTTTTCAGATGTTACAGAATAGTGTTATAAGAATATTAAAAAAAAATTGGATGGCGCAACAGTCAGAATGTTTTTATAAGGGATAAAAAAACCGTCAGTTAAATTTACAATTTAGTTGAAGTTGCTAGTTTTATTGAGTTGTGAGATTTTCGAAGTCAACCAAATTTTTCCATTTTTCATGATATTGTTATAGAAATGACAAAAAACGGATTTGTTTAAATTTCTTTCAGCTCATTTTAATGTTATTATCTATAAAATAAGATTTATTTGCAGCTTATGTATATATCTTTGATATTTCTTGAGATATAGATAAGAACGTACAGATCTCTCAATTCGAAAAATCGGACAAATAATAATACAAAAAAGGAGGCTGGGATGCGACCCACACTGATAACTACCCATTCCGTCTGTCGATTTGTCTTGCTAAAAAGTTTGTCTATATGTATCAATTCTTACCAAATTTGCGTAGGTACTATTTTTTGTGGATTTAATTTTTTTATGAAAAAACGGACTGTTGGATTTTTATAAAAAAAAATTACTGAATATCCAATATTATTAATTTTTGAAAAGCTATTTGAGTCGAGAGTAAATATTTACCAAGTTTAAGTATTGTTTTTTTTTTTAGGTTTTTATTTTTTGTAGGTATAAATGTACATTCAAGAGGACACAAGCGTCCACAGGTTTTTTCTCAAAACCCACCTCTGTCTATCAACTCCTACTCTCACCTCCCCGTGGTGAACATCGGGTGCCTAGTACCTCAACTGGAGATTGGGTTCTAACCCCAGTGGAAAGTTGTTGGGGGCAGCAAACGAGAGAGGGGGGGAGAGGTGTTTCCACTAAGGCACCTCTCCTTATCCAGACGGCAGCGGACGAATTCTCGAGATGGAATCAACGGTGGCGTCTACAGTTCCAGTAAGGCTGAACTACTTAGTGAACACCTTATAGGGCTTCTACGACTTATTCGGAGCCCAGGCCTATAAGGAGCGGTTTATCCGGCTCCCTGTCCTTGGAGTTATACTAAGGATCTGGCCCTCCAGGTTGGGGGTTGTGCCGTCAGGGTGACTTCCTGACCACGTAAAAATTTTCTAGTTGCGAAGCACCAACAAGCCTCGGATACGGACGGATTCACTGTTGACAACCCAAGCAAGCGAAATGAGGACAACGAACTTCGGATCTGTACGTGGAATGTTAGGTCCCTTAACAGACCACGTGCAGCCGAACAATTAGCGGAAGCCCTAAACTGCTGCAAGGCAGATATTACCGCCATCCAAGAAGTGCGATGGGATGGACCGGGCAAACGCAAACTAAAAGACTGCGATATATACTACGGCGACTGCTACCGAGAACAAAGGCAGCGTCTATTTGGGTGTGGATTTGTTGTTGGAACTAGACTCAGGCAAAAAGTCTTGAGTTTCAACAGTGTGAGCGAGCGCATCACGACAATCCGCATCAAGGCTAAATTCGCCAACATAAGCCTAATATGCGCGCATGCCCCAACAGAGGAGAAAGATGAAGACACCAAAGACATATTCTTCGAGCTCTTGGACAAGACATATGAGCAGTGCCCTGGCTATGACATTAAAATTGTCTTAGGAGATTTTAATGCCAAGCTAGGAAGAGAAGACATCTTTGGTGGCACAATCGGAAGATACAGCCTGCACGACACCACCTCCGACAACGGATTCAGGCTGATCGATTTCGCTGCGGGGCGAGACGTTCTGGTAGCTAGTACGCAGTTCACACATCTCAATATCCACAAGGGGATATGGAAATCTCCTGATCAATCAACCGTCAATCAGATTGACCACATTGCGATCGACGCACGACACTTCTCCAGTATACAGGATATCCGAACATTCCGAGGGGCCAACATTGACTCGGACCACTACCTCGTTAGCCAAGGTACGGCTACGGATATCCCGGTCCAAGCCAAAACAAGGAAGTACTGTGAGAAGTTTCGACGTTAGACGGCTACAATCGCAAGAGACTGCCATGTCCTTTTCCGATCGAGTCTCTAGTAACCTCTTAAGGAGTCCTATGCTGCCTGCATTAAGCATTGAAAACCAGTGGCAACATTGCCTTGCAGAGATGCCGCCTCTGAAGTGCTAGGTTTCACACGGCCACAACAGCGAAACCCCTGGTTTGACGACGAATGCCTGCAAGCGCACGCAGCGAAGCAAGAGGCATACAAAACGGCCCTGCACAGAAGGACCAGAGCTGCTCGCGAGCTCTACGAGCAGAGGAGGAGAGAGGAACACCGGCTTCTTAGATGGAAAAAAAGAGAGCACGAGAAGCGCGCGATCGAGGAGATAGAGGGATGTTATAACAGGAATGAGCTTCGTAAATTTTACCAAAAGGTAAAACAGAACTGCCAAGGGTACCGAACCGAAGCCTGTAAAGACGATCAGGGGAACATCGTAGTAGAACCGCAGTCTATGTTGAGAATATGGAAAGACCACTTCTCCAAATTATATAACGGCGATGACGAACCGAATCCCGCTGTAAGGGAGGTAGAACCACTTAACTTAGGCGACGCAGATCAACAATTCCGCCTACCCGACCTAGACGAAGTGAAGATAGCTATATCTAAACTGAAGTCAAACAAAGCTGCTGGAGCTGACGGCATAGCTGCCGAACTATTTAAAGCAGCAGGCGATGACTTGGTAGGGAGCATGCACCAACTCATCTGCAAAATATGGTCGGAAGAAAGCATGCCCGATGAGTGGAATCTCAGCATAGTTTGTCCGATACATAAAAAAGGAGACCCTTTAAATTGCGCCAACTACAGAGGGATCAGTCTCCTTAACATTGCATATAAGATCCTTTCTGCCGTACTATGTGAACGTCTGAAGCCGTTCGTCAACAACCTGATAGGTCCTTATCAGTGTGGCTTCAGACCAGGAAAGTCCACTATCGACCAAATATTCACATTACGGCAGATCTTGGAAAAAACCCAGGAGCTTTAAATCGATACCCACCATCTCTTTATCTATTTTAAAGCCGCGTATGACAGCATCCATAGGGAAGAGCTCTACAGAGCAATGTCTAGTTTTGGCATCCCTGTCAAACTTATCCGTTTGTGCAGAATGACGATGGAGAATGCACGCTGCTCCATCAAGGTCGGAAAAGATCTCACCGATGCATTTGATGTCAAAAAAGGTTTTAGACAAGGCGATGCACTGTCATGCGACTTCTTCAACATCGTTCTGGAAAGAATTGTGCAAAACTCAACCGTCAACACTAGAGGCACAATCTTCCAAAGGTCCATCCAATTACTCGGATACGCAGATGATATTGACATAATTGGAAGATCAAAGCGTGATGTCAGTGGAGCGTTTTTGAGCATTGCGACGGAAGCGAAGAAGATGGGTTTAGTGGTCAATGAGGGCAAGACCAAGTATATGCTGTCATCAAAAAAGGACATTGAACAACGACGTCTTGGACAAAACGTCACCATGGACAGCTATAACTTCGAGGTAGTTAAGGACTTTGTCTACCTAGGCACCGCTATAAACACAGGCAACGACACCAGCGCTGAAATCAAACGAAGAATAACTCTTGCAAATCGCTGCTTCTTTGGACTTAGAAGGCAATTGAGAAGTAAAGTCCTCTCTCGAGCATCTAAAATCACCATCTATAAGACACTCATCATCCCGGTTCTCATTTATGGCGCTGAGGCCTGGACCCTTTCAAAGAAAGATGAGAACGTCTTAGGATGCTTCGAGAGAAAAATTCTTCGGGTGATTTTTGGTCCCATACGTATAGATGGAGAATGGAGGAGAAGATATAACGACGAACTGTACGGGCTGTACAGCGACACTGACCTAGTTAGCAGAATAAAAGTCCAACGGCTTAGATGGCTGGGTCATGTAGAGCGAATGGACATCAACGCTTCAGCCCGGAAGGTCTTCGAATCCAATCCCGAGGGACGGCGCAGTAGAGGAAGACCGCGACTCAGGTGGCGCACTCAGGTGGGTGAGGACCTCAACCAACTTGGCGTGCGAAACTGGAGACAGCTAGCTAGGGACCGAGCTGGCTGGAGACGCATGTTGGTTGAGGCCCAGGTCCGCCCCGGACTGTAGCGCCACCTTAAGTAAGTAAGTAAGTAGGTATAAAAAACTGTCAATTTAATTTTTCTCAAAATTTTATCAGATGTCAAAAACATAATTCTTCGTTGCACAAAATTGTTTTGGAGATAAAATCATATTTTAGTCGTAAAATTTTCGAGGTGACAATTTTTTGTTCAGTTTTTTGATTTATAAAAAAAACCGTTAATTGGATTTTTTTTCCAAAATATACTTTTTTTGTATCACGTTACAATATATAATATAAAATTTAATTCAAGTCTCTAGCATCATTGGTTCATGAGATATTTAGGGTTACCCAAAATGTTCACCTTTTTTTTAAACTGCTATGAATTAAAAACCACCCACGCAATTTTCTTGAGAGCCCTTTCTGCATCTTTCTGCCTTATTATCTGTATAACAAAATTTATTGGAAGTCCATATCTCTTCTGGTTCTTGAGCTATGGACGACGAAAAAACGTCGTGAACGTACGGACGTATGAACGTACGTACACACATTTCGACTCCAGGGACCTTGAAACGTCCAGAAATGTCAAAATTTTCAATTCTACAAATCGGGCCCATTACAATAACTTCCTATGGGAAGTTAAAAAAAAAACGTTTATATATTTTCAAACTCTAATATTTTACTAACCAAAATTTTTTAACTTTTAGAATAATATTTTTGTCGTGTTTTAGAACGTTGACAAACTGAGATTGGGAAAGTAGTTAACTGGTAAGAAATTTTCTTTCGTACTCTTTGAAAATTGGACAGGTTCCGACGAAGTGAAAGGTATTTTCACATATGCCATCAATATCTCACTGAAATGCTTGTCATTAATGTTAAGAAGCCTACAACGGGCTTTGAAGTTGATAGAAATCTTATCGCGGGAGTTCGAGTCGTCAAAATAGTTTGGAACTTCGGAGTACAGTAAGTGGCAGAATTAGTCATGCATTTGACCGATTTTATATATGGGTGATTATACAAAAGTTGGGTAACTCGATGTCATCAACCAATATATACAAAGTCTGATTATATTTTATTGAGATTGCAATTTATTTTGAAACAATGGAAAGACCTTTATTTAGTCACTCAATTTCAGTTCTTCATTTTGAATACAAGTTATTAAAAAAACACAATTAGTTCTTAAAACGTTAGTCCTCTGGCATGTCACAACCCTGAAAACCAACCATTAAGTGACTGTCTATTAAACATTTTCATTGATTTGAGAAAACTTATTAAATTAATACAATCTGCGATGTATATAGTTTAATATATACTACAACTTTCATAATGCAGTGTTCTCCACTTTATTTAAAAAAAAAAGAAATTTTGTGTTCAGTTTTATTCGTCAGTTTCTTGTGTGTTATTTAAATTTAAAATTCGTGCAAAATATCGTCGACTCAACGTCAAATCCCACTTTGAATTTTTATGTTGGCAATAAAGTTAGTTGCGGGTCGCACAATTTGACGGCCACTATAACTGTACCAGAGTTTGTGTTATGTTTGTTGTCTATATACGTGCTTAGCCAGTCAACACGTCAGTTTTATGGTGAGTCGTAATTTTTTTTTAATCTAAAGTTTATTTTTATTTATTCGTATTAGACTTTGATTTGTTAAAATGTAGTTTGTTGATATTTGAAATTACAAAAAAAAACATTAGTCCAGATTATAATCTCAAATTTCGTCTTTTTCGTCAGTAGTGTGGCGTCAGTTCTGTGTCAGGTAAATTGTTATTGTTCTTCATTTCTTGATCATTAGTACTTTAAAGATGAATATTTTTAGATTTTGTTTGTTGATTACTTTGAAATATTTAGTAAGACTATGTGAAAGTAGTAAAAGATAAGTGAATAACGTTACGTTAAATGTCAAAAGTCTGTTTTGAAAACTGATGTAGTATTTTCTCCTAGTATTACATATTAATAATTATTTTTAATTTTGTCTAAGTAATTTTAAGTGATCATTATTAAATTTTTACTAATTTGATTTAATTTCATTATAATACTTTCAAAACTGTGTATACTCGTCAGTCCTCTGGCAGTCATATTCTGAAATTTTTAAATATCTTACCATGTACTCAAAAAAGTGACTGTCCCAATTGGGAACAATATATTAATTAGATTAGCTATCATATACACCCGAATTTATAGAAGTTTGATTTAAAAATTATAGTAAACAAAATATCCTCAAAAATTACCCAACTTTTGTATAATCACCCATATGTTAAATTTTATAGAATGTCGGACAGATGTATCTCTCTGTAGTGTGCCGTGAAACTAAGCCAAGTGCAAAAAGGCCAACTTTCAAAATTTGGCCTTATTGTACTTTACAAATCTGAAATAAGACCAATTATCAGCAATTGGTCATATTGCACTTTGATAAAGTGAAATAAGGCTTAATTATCTCGACCGACACATTTTTACTGTGTGGTATGTAAGGGGGGGAGTGTGCTAACCCCATGCAACCCCCCTGCTTGGGCACACTGTAGGATTTAGAGTATGTATGATGTGAGGTTGTTGCTTGGCCTTTATGGCAAACCATACTGTTAAAGGTAAAATAAAACCAGCTTGGCAGGTTAAACAAGGCCAAATGTTGGAAATTGGCTTTAATACATTTTACAAATTCTCGCAATTTGGCCTTACTTTACTTGACTTTGCTAGTTGTGTATAATAGCAATTATTATCTTCAAATATATTCCCAGAGTTGATAAGTTGTAAAATGAATAATGTCGTTGTGAAAAGTAGAATATACCGTCGTTTTTAGACTTAGTTGGAGCTGTATAATGCATGAAAGATTGTAAGCTAGGTCGACAGTAGAGTAGTGAACTCCAGTTATCACTGGTTTTCATCACTGAAAATTTTGTTTTGAGATTTAAAAGTAACTCAGAGAGCCAAATTTGTTATATGTTTGTGTCAAAATGAAGCTGATTAGTTATAGATTTTTTGTACTCAAAAAACTAACTTCACCCAGAACTTTTGTTTTATTTCATTATTAACTTTCCATAGGAAGTTATTGTTTCTTAAGCAAAGCAATTTAAAAAAAGTGAAAATTTTGGCTAACCCAAAATATCTCACGAACCATTATATTATGTATATGGTGTGAAGTGTTACCAAACTAGTATGAAATAAAATGCACGACTGGGTCGCACAAACTTACTCCTGTATGCAAAGAGTCTGTTTAAAAAGTACCTATATAAGATTTAAAAAAATACCTGTAAAATAAGTTTGTCTTCAAAGATATTTTTCAAAAAAACCTGCATTTTTAATTTTAGACCGGTTTCCATTTTTTCTTAAAAATATTTTGGCTATGCAGTTGTTTAGTGATTGTAAATATACGTTTTTGATTTGAATTTCGTAAAAAAAATGTGAACCCTTTTTCGAGATATCGGATTTTGAAAAAAAAAATCAATATTTTTTTTCAAAATCCAAAAAAATATATACCTACACTTTTGATCATCAAATATTGAAATGGGTTCATTAGTTCTTGAGAATTATAAAAACAAAATAAAGGTTCTATGAGCGGTACCCTTCCGGAGCAATACAAAAATACATTTTTTTAACTAAAAGAAGCCAAGTTAAGAAAAAAAAATAGAGACAATTTAATACTAATCAAAAAATTAAGACAGTATTGATATGGGGTAAGCATACTTAACGAAAACAATTGTTTGTGTATTCAACTATTTCGTTCAAAGCTTATTCCTTTGGATAGCTTTATTAACTTCCCATAGGAAGTTATTGTAATGGGTCCGATTTGTCAAATTGAAAACTTTGACATTTCTCGACGTTTCAAGGTCCCTAGAGTCGAAATAAAAGATTTTTAGAAAGATGTCTGTGCGTGCGTGTGTACGTACGTCCGTACGTCCGTATGTCCGTACGTTCGCGACGTTTTTTTCGTTGTCCATAGCTCAAGAACCAGAAGAGGTATCGACTTCAAATAAATTTTGTTATACAGATAATAAGGCAGAAAGATGCAGAAAGGGCTCTCAAGAAAATTGCGTGGGTGGTTTTTTTACCATAGCAGTTTAAAAAAAAGGTGAACATTTTGGTTAACCCTTAATATCTTACGAACCAAAAATGCTAGAGATTTATATAATATATTGTAACGTGATACCAAACAAGTATATTTTTTGTAAAAAATCCAGTTAACAGTTTTTTTTTATAAATCAAAAAAACTGAAAAAAAAAATTTGTCACCTCAAAAATTTTACGAATACAAAATGATTTTATCTCCAAAACAATTTCGTGCAACGAAGAATAATGTTTTTGACATCTGGTAAAATTTTGAGAAAAATCGAATTGATAGTTTTTTTATAAAAAATAAAAACCTAAAAAAAAACATTACTCAAAGTTGGTAAAAATTGAATTTCGACTCAAATATCTTTTCAAAACTTTGAGATATTGGCTTTAAACTACTTTTATCTTTCAAAAAATATTGTTGTCAACATTCAGTAAAATTTTGAAAAAAATCGAATTGATAGTTTTCTTACAAAAAATAAAATCTTAAAAGAAAAGTTAACAAAAGTTGGTAAAAATTGATTTTCGACTCAAATATCTTTTCAAAAATGTTGAGATTATGGCTTCCAACGAATTTTAACTTATAAGAATTATTATTTTCAACATTCGGAAAAATAAGAAAAATAAATAAGAAAATAAGGAAAAAAAATATAACAAATAAGAGCAATAAATTCTGAAATAATACAAAAATAATGGAAGATAATCTTGAAGTATTGAAAAATTACACTTTAAACCTTTTTTTAACTTTTTTTACTCAAATTTTGAGTTTAAAATTAATTTTTTCAAAAACTACGCATAGTTTTGACTTGAAATAAAAACTGGCTAATACAACAGAATGTTGGCATTAAAAAATTGTATAAAACTTAATTGTAAGTATCACCGTTTGAGAAAAATCGAATTGACAGTTTTTTTACAAAAAATAATAACCTAAAAAAAAAAATAAAAAAAAAGTTGGTAAAAATTGAGTTTTGACTCAAATATCTTTTCAAGACTTTGAGATATTGGCTTTAAACTACTTTCATCTTTCAAAAAATATTGTTTTCAACATTCAGTAATATTTTGAAAAAAATAGAATTGACAGTTTTTTTACAAAAAATTAAAAACCGAAAAAAAATTTAACAAAAGTTGGTAAAAATTGATTTTCGACTTAAATATCTTTTCAAAAATTTGAGATTATGGCTTCTAACTAATTTTAACTTATAAGAAATATTGTTTTCAACATTAGGACAAATTTTGAGAAAAATCGAATTGACAGTTTTTTTACAAAAATAAAAACCTAAACAAAAAAATTAATAAAAGTTGGTAAAAATTGATTTTCGGCTCAAATAACTTTTCAAAAATTAAAAATATTGGCTTCAAACTTATTTTATTTCACAGAAAATATTGTTTTTTATATTCAGTAATTTTTGTATAAAAATCCAACAGTCCGTTTTTTCATAAAAAAAATAAAATCTACAAAAAATAGAACGCAAATTTGGTAAGAATTGATACATTTAGACAAACTTTTAAGCAAGACAAATCGATAGACGGGATGGGAAGTTATCAGTGTGGGTCGCATCCCAGCCTCTTTTTTTTTTTTAAAATTGCCCCTACCGCCTAAACGGGGGAGATAGCCAATAGTAAAAAATGCTTATTTTTTACTCTTCTAACAAATTCCGTTATAATATCTTGTCGCCTAAGTCATCGTACTCTTGCCAAAAGTGAAATTTATTTTATTTTTCCTTTGTGTAAAACTATAAATTATACCTACCTATTTGCAGGTATATAAAAAATATAATCCAAATCTCTTAAACCTTGTTTCTGCACCCACACACAACTATTTAAACACTTGCTTTATTAGTTGAAAAAACTACTACCTGCTTCAAAATTCTTAATACACACATGTTATCTAACTCTACTAAACGGTCCACCTCTCGCGTTAATAAGAATTTAATAGTCAACTCGCCAAAAGCTCCGTCGTCCCCTTTTCAAAAATCATCACAAAAAGTCATGGATAACAAAGACAAAACCTGGATGGATGAAAAACTTCGACAATAAAGTGAGTTCATTGTTTCACTTTTATCCAAAAAAATGGATGATTCAGAAAAAAAAATACTGAAGAACTAGGCCGTGAAATAAAAGACATTCAAAACACTATTAGTGACATTAATAATCGAGTGGTTCAATTAGAATCATCACATACGGCCACGCAAACTGAAATCGTTTCACTTACCACCGAACTAAATAATCTTAAATTGTCATTAACGAATGCTACAGCTGAGTGTAAAAAAAGTAAGGCACTGCTTGTTGATAAAAGCGTTGAACTTACAAACTTAAACAAAAAATTCGTTCAGACCGTCGAGGAATTAAAAAACATTAAAGAATCTATTGATTCTTACGAGAATCGTGTTGTTGCCCGTGATGCTTTCATGTTTGGTATACCGTGCTTGCCTAATGAAAATCTTAAATCAATCTTCAAATTGTTATGCAACACAATTAAGATTAAACCACCAACAATTTCTAATGTATATCGCACTCGTCCAAAAATTAAATCACACAACAATTCTGCAATCATGATCAAATTTAATTTAGCGTATTAAACTTAGATACGTCCCTAATAGCTGGAAAAAGGTCAAGGTAGTCTTTATCCCAAAAGCAGGGAAACCGACTCACTCGACCGCTCAGGATTATAGACCAATAAGTCTCTCTTCGTTTCTCCTTAAGACACTGGAGAGGATAATTGATCTACATGTTAGAGAACTTCTCAACGAAAACAACTTGTGCAGCTACCAACACGCTTACCTTAAAGGTAAATCAGTGGAGACTGCTCTGCATGAAGTAGTTTCACATATTGAGAAAAGTCTTGAACACAAAGAATATACACTGGCAGCATTTCTTGATATCGAGGGTGCGTTTAATAACGTTAAAACGGAATCGATCAAGACTGCCTTAGTTGAAGTTGGAGTTGAATCTGTCATTGTCGATTGGATCTTCACCATGTTAAATGGCAGAATTATCAACTCTCAAATAGGAGTTAGCACTATTGAGAAAACAGTTACTAGAGGCACACCACAGGGAGGAGTCATCTCACCCCTGCTCTGGATCCTCGTAGTCAACAAAATTCTCACAAAGTTCAAAGATCAGGGCATTAAAATAGTAGCATATGCAGATGACATAGTGGTTTTGGTATCAGGCAAGTTTCTTACCATCATCGAAAACATTATTGAAAATGCATTAAAGGATTTATCTTCTTGGGCAACTAAGAACGGTCTCGGGGTCAACCCCACCAAGACAGAGCTAGTCTTGTTCACGAAGAAACGGAAACTGGAGGGCTTCAACCCTCCCAAACTAAATGGTATTCCTCTAAAACTTTCTAAGGAAGCTAAATTTCTAGGAGTAATCCTTGACTCCAAGCTTACATGGAAGCGTAAAACGGAGGAAAGAATGAAAAAAGCATTATGTGCATTCTACACATGCAAAAAGACCTTCGGTGTACGTTGGGGTATGCGACCGCAAGTCATCCAATGGATGTACACAGCGATTGTCAGACCCATTCTTACCTATGGCTCTATTGTATGGTGGAAGGCGGTGGAAAAATCAAGCTATCTCAAGAACCTGAATAAGGTACAGAGACTAGCTTGTATAGGAATAACAGGGGCTCAAAGATCCACACCACAAGCTGGATTGGAAATGATCTTGGACCTCCCGGCTCTGGATGAGTTCATAAGGTGCACGGCAGCCAAAACTGCAATTCGTTTAAGAGAATTGTGTTTTTGGAGGTAGAGCACTTATGGCCACGGGTCAATCTTACAAAGTTATGACACGATTCCAGGACTGAGGGATACCACCGATTATATCCCCCCTTTACTAGATTTCGACAGGAAGTTTTCTATTTTCATACCAGACAGACAGGGTTGGGATCCTAATTCACTTATAAGTAAACAGGGTATCCCTTTCTACACTGACGGTTCAAAAATGGAATCAGGAACAGGTGCTGGAGTGTTTTGCCAATCTCTAAACATCAGAGCGTCATATACACTCCCGGCTGACTGTAGTGTCTTTCAGGCCGAGATCTTTGCCATTGGAAAAGCAGGTGAACTGGCGCATCAAGAAAATCTAAGCTCTTCGGAGATTACTTTTTTCGTGGACAGCCAGGCTGCTATCAAAGCCTTAGCCAGTGAGACCATAAGATCAAAAGCAGTTTTAAACTGTAAGAAAGAATTAAACAAAATCTGCCACACTAACCAGGTAAAGCTCTGCTGGGTTCCCGGACATAGCAATATAGAAGGGAATGATATAGTAGATGAACTAGCCAGGAAAGGGTCAGAAGCAGACACCAGTAGTAGCGACCTTTCAGTCAGGGGACCACTCGTCCCGATTGGGGTACTCAAGAGGAAGATAGACCTTAAACTAAAAGAGAAAATCAATATCTCCTGGAAATCCAGGGACGATTGTGTAATCTCTAGAAGTTTATGGCCTAACACAAATGAAAAGGAAACTCGGTATATTCTATCGCTGAGTAAAAAGAACATTAAAACCCTGATAGGTGTACTAACAGGTCATTGCGCCATTGGCACAATGGCTAACAGAATAGGGGCATTTGCACCCGATTTTTGTAGGAGCTGTCAGGATGAGCAAGAAATGGAAACCATTAAACACCTGCTCTGCGACTGTCCGAACCTCCAAACCAGCCGACACCGTCATTTCGGAAACAGGTTTGTTGGAGAACTGGATGATCTAGCACAGGTCTCAATGGCAAGCATGAGGAAATTTATAGATAGCACAGGCTGGTTCGTCAACGAGCCAGTCTACGCTAATCGACAGAATTGAGGAACATCGTTGCTAAAATTTTTACTTTTACAGGGGATCACAATGGACCAGTAGGCCCCCGTGTACGCAACAGCTTCATGCTGTGCACACCCCTTGCAACCTAACCTAACCTAACCTAATTTAGCGTATGACAAGAATTATGTTTTAACCTCAATCGCAAACTATCGGAAAAATAATAATAAACAGCTTTGCCTTAGTGATATTCACCTTGCTATTGATAGCACCTCTACCTCCGCGTCTTCTTCAACCATCCATATACGCGAAAGCTTATCGCAGAGCTTATAACAGTTTTATATTAACGTGCACCCGAGAGGAGTTGTGTATACCAAACGTCAAACTGAAGACACAGCTGTATCAGTGAAATGCGTCGAGGGACTCAAAGACGTTGCCAGATCAGCAGTTTCAAATGAAAATTAATATTATTGATTTAAAAGCTAATTTGAATTTATATTAAATATTTTTTTTTTGCTTTCCTAATAACTTTTGTTTAAATTTTGATTTTTTCACTCTATTTCAATTTAATTTATATCTTTCATTTTGTTATATTTTATATATTCAATTTTTGGTTAGTAAAATTTATTTTCCTTTTCCTTGAATCACTTTTGTTATTGATTTTTCTTTTCTTTATCTTTTTTAATCCTAGTTTTTTACTCTACTTTCTTTTTTGTAGTTTTTCTTTTATATCTTTTTTCTTCTTGCTGTAGTAATATGACAAACAGTTCAACATTATATTCGATGATTAGAGTTCTGAGTAAACAGAAAAGTGGTCTCCGTGTTCGTCACATCAATGCACAAAGCTTATTACCGAAAATTGATGAATTTCGCGATCTTTTTGTTGGTTCTGATGTTGATGTTATTTGTGTTACGGAAACTTGGTTGAAGAATGAGTAAAGTGATGAGGTTTGTAGTTTGGAGGGATATCGTATTTTTCGTTTTAATAGAAAGGACCGTATTGGGGGAGGTGTAGCAATTTATGTTAAAGGAACAATAAAGTGCAGACTTAAATTTTGTTCTGAAGCTTCTAATAGTATTGAGTATTTATTTGTTGATATAGTAGGTAATGAGGGTAGTTTGCTTATAGGTGCAATATATCGGCCAAGTAGGTACATAGACCTTTCACCTTTATTCACACTTCTGGAGGATGTTTCATTAAGTTCCCCTAATATTGTTCTTTGTGGAGATTTCAATTGCAACCTGTTGAGTTCAAATATTCTTACGAATAGCTTACTAACGTTTTATTTAAGTCCATTTAATACTAGTACACCAACTCACTTCTTTCGTGACGATGCAAAATTATTAGATTTGTTTTTTTGTAAGTAACACAAGTGATGTAGCTTTGTACGACCAGCGTTCTGTGCCAGCTTTTTCTAAACATGACTTATTTTTTTTGGCTTTGAAGTTTAGTTTTGACTACTCGTGCAAGAAAGTTACTTATCGGGATTTTCATAATATTAATGTTCAACAATTGGAAGAGGATACAAGAGCCAAGAATTGGGAACGTATTTTTTATATGCCGTCTTCAAATGACCAATTGGAATTTTTAACAGATAATATCAAAATCTTATTTGATACTTACGTACCCCTAAAAACTAAGATCGTAAAGCCAAGCAATAAACCTTGGTTCACCCAAAATATACGAACTTTAATTCAGAAACGGGATGACGCTTATAATAGCTGGAAACAATACAGGTTGAATAAGTTACGGCGCGAGTATTGCTCACTTCGTAATAAAGTTGTAGCGGAAATACGTATGGTCAAATCCCGAATGTATTCTAACCAGCTCAGTTCTTCTTTAAATGGCCGTCAGTTGTGGAAAAACCTACGAAAAATTGGCATTGGCAAGCCAAGTCCTGATTCGACAGAAGATCTTGATGGTAATGCCCTCAACAAAATGTTTGTTTCCTTACCATCACAGCTATTTTGTCCTTTGAGCTTAGATCCTATTTTTTTATTTATGGATCAACCATATGAAGATGAACCTGGTTTTGGTTTTAGTTCAGTAGACAGTACTTTAGTTGTAGAAAGTGTAATTTATATAAAGTCAAATGCTATTGGACTGGATGAAGTTCACCCTACATTTTTGAAAATGATTCTGCCTTATCTTACTTTTATGTTCAATACAATTCTGATGACAGGTGTCTATCCACTCCTATGGAAGTTGGCTAAAGTTATACCTTTCCCAAAAACGCAAAAGGTAAAGAATAGGCCTGTATCTATCTTACCATTCTTGTCGAAAGTTTTTGAAAGGATTTTACAAAGAAAAATCAGCATTCATCTTGCGGCTAACTCGCTGCTCACACCACTACAATCTGGTTTTCGTGAAAAGCACAGTTGTTTCACGGCACTATTAAAATCTTGACATATTCTTGAAAAGAAAGAAAACTGTGGATAAAAGACCATGTTGACACGTTTGTAGAACGTGCAATTCCGAACGAATGAAATTATACTATTTAAGGCCTCTGGGCTATATAATTAAAAAAAATGTCTTCCTTGAAAATTTATTGCAAACACTAAATTTTTTGTATGAATTTGCAGGAAATTTTCAAGGAATTTTTTTTTTTTGATATTTCAAGAAAATGTTTACAAATACCAAAATCAGTGAGGAAAATAAAAACGATTTTTCAACATTCATGAAATTTAAAACAATTTGGTAAAAAAACGAATATTTTTTCAATTTCTAGTACCAGTTTCGTAATGGTTAGTGAAGAGGACTGTCTTGGTCTTGGGTCTTGGGTTCAATCCCTGCGATTAAACTTCCTATCAATTGAAAATCTTCCAAGAATAGGTCTTATCATGAAAAAGGGCTTTCTCAAACTAGCTCTTCTCATTAGGCACATCAACTGCAGGACCCTTGTATCCCTGACATTACTTGCACACAATAGTGGCTGATGGGATTCGTAAGTCTCTATAGGGACTGGTTCTCTACGAGCTGTAGCACCATTGATTTAATTTGTTTTTATTCTAGGCCGAGTAATTTCTTGTACAAAGAAAGTTTAATTGGCCAATTAAAAATTGTTTGGTTGAATTTTGAAAACTTTATTAACAATTTATTAAAGAGCGTCTCGTCGTGCTTGTTATGGTAGGTTTACCATCACTTGACATGTGAAAATAACGATTTTAATTTTACAAGAAATTTTATTTGTTTCTATGACACTTGCTCTTGCTCTCATTTTAAATTGTTTTTTCAAAAACCTCCTTCAAGTGTCTAAGGGTATACATTAATTTATAATTTAAAATTAATTAAAATTAAAAAGAAAATGTTCGTATTTGAACGAGTTATTTGTGTACATTCAAAATACTCGTTATTTGTTCTTAAAGCATTATTGATGTTGATAAGTAAAATACTTACACTTACATATGTACTTGTACTTGTACGTATATTTGAAATTCTTCCTACGCATATAAAATTGACTTGTGATGTTTTAGTTTGAAAATGTCACAGAATACCAGGTTACAGAAAACCAAATCCAAAAATCAATTTTTTTAAGAAAAAGTAATTTGTTCATAAAAATGGAGAAGAAGAAAAAGACGAATCAGAAGAGAAAATTATTATTACGTATTATTATTGTTTGAGTGAATGTGTTCCTCTGATGGCTCAAATCCAATTAATTTGCCACCTTTCTCTTTATTCCTTTTATCTTTGAGAGCAGTACGTAACGAACATATATTTGTAACATATTTCTTCTTCTTCTGGGTGACATCCATACCTTTTCCTATGTTTAAAATTATTATGAATAAAATACATAAACATAGGTACATATATGGAAATTTACATACATATACAGACATATGTGCCTTTAAATTTTAGGTATAGGTACGCACATTGAACTATACATACATTAAACCAAGTAAGGCGTTGTTTTGGCATCCTTCTGAAGCATTAAATCACAAAATTACACTCCACACACATAAAACATCACAAAATGGAAAATAAGCTTCTGATGTGATATGCAAAATATAATTATCTCAATGAATTGAGGCGTGAAATCAAAATTGTCTTCTTCGTTCCTTTTTGAATATCCTTAAACTCAAGCCATCTCACCACCCTGGATCCTCTTACTCTTATCCACTCTCAATCCTTATATTGTGATGTTTTGTGTGTCTCTCTAGCTTGCTGTGTTTTATGTATCATCTCATTTTTTGAAAGATACTCTGCTCCTCTGTTTTCAGCTTCAATGAATTCTACATTTTTTGTTGTTGAATAATTTAACGATGCTAACGTAGGTAGGTAGGTATACATATCTCCCCAAAGCCTGAACAACAATGTCAACTGATTTAAAAGGACATCAAAGTATTAGGATCCCTCGTTTGCTGCTTTAAAAACTTTTCAAAACATACATCAGAAAAACAGAGCAACAACAACAAAAAGGAAACGTGGGCACTTGCCAGCCGATGATGTCTAATAAATAATCCCTGCATATCTATTTGAGCGCAAACACAAACAATTTTATCGGCATCGAGCGAGGACTATAAGCGGGACGACAAAGAAAGACCTGAAGAGTCACGAACAGGAGCACGGGCTATCCACATGCTCGGCTCCAAACCTGGCACAGTTCATACTACTTACAACAGCAGATTCATTTTTCTGCATCAAAAATTCCAACAGACAGATTATTGTTTCCCCTGATGTCGTCGCGTGCGTCATCGTCATAATAGTCCTTCGTGGTGATACAGGACGTGGTTCAATTCGCGAGAGTGAATATGAAAAAGGCAACAAGGACGAATACGATTTGTAAACCTACTCGAAGGTATCACAACATGTTCTCGCTGATAATTTGCCTTCCAGCCCACACATTAGGTACATCATATCCTTTCGTTCGACTCGTTGAGATGAACGTAAACGAAGCGATATGACTGACTGCTCAAAGCTACTCAATTTGAATTCGAGGAATCGATGACAATGGTACGCATCATCTTGTTTGTCAAAATTATCCATTGCCTATTGCCGCCAAGCCAACATATACATTACTTCAGCTATTCATTCGGCTGTATATTATTTTGTATCTTTCTTCGTTGAAGATTACCAATGCTAAGGATATACTTACAAGATAACTTCAATGATTCGAAAAATTTGCTCATCACATAGCCTCGAACGTTGCTCGTCGCTCGTCGATTTCGTGAAAAATTGTCAAATAATGAATTCTCACGGAGGCAATTTGGATGCCGTCAACAACGAGAAATGAGATAACATTCACTTTAGTGAGTCCTTCAAGAACAAGAAAAAGAAAACAAAATTTGGGGGTGGGTGGAGGACGTGGTTGGTAGTGGCAGTGGCAGCATACTGTTGTTCGATATTTTATATCTTCTCCCGTTCCCATTTTTACTACTATATATATTGCTTTATTTGAGAAATTGAGTGATACTGGAGGAGTATTCGGGAACATTAGTGATGAGTATACACTTGCAGGGAATCAGCAGGATGAACATTTCTTCAGGTGAGTGATTTTGATAGAAAAGTGTTCGGAAATCAAATGCCAAAGAAAATGTACAAAATTGACACAATACACAAATTTAACATTTTTGTCTTGTTGTTGTTGTTTTGTTGTTATTTAGACGAAAGCGGATATGGCATCAGCCTAATGTAAGCAGTTTACATTATACAACAAGGATTTGTGTGACTTAAGGCATATTACGAAGGAAGACATTTAAAGAGTAGGTATCAGCGAGATAAGGAAATATAATTATTATTACTTTTGAATGAATGTACTGTAATGTGTTATGCGTGCTGAAGATTGCTTCTTAAATGAAATCTGTTTGGAACAGCCTGAAAGGCTTTGATGATCTGAAATAATTACTGGAATAAAAGACTCGCCCTAAGGCAACTCGAATTCCTGAAGTTGAATCATCAGATCAATTATATCCTTGAATTTCTCATGCTCGCTAGAACCATTTGTCTCCACTACTTCTTCACGAATATATAAACTGGAATGGTAGAATCAATATAAGTGAAACATCTATCAAGCCCAAGATAAACTCATGCATCTATTCAAGCTCTAAATAGGTTATAGGGATCAGTTCTTATAAAGCCAATCCCAATGAGGAAAACCAGTCCAGGTTTGAAAAATCTAGATACTTAACCAATTTTTCTTAAGACCAGATATAACAAAAAACAATACTACAATGTCGCAAATGTAATAAAAATGTCTGGTCTTTTATAAAAAATTCACTTATGTTATTTCAAAATCATTTGAATGAGTTTGGCAAATAAGTTGATCATATCTCTGATCAAAAATTCCTACATTTTATAACTTTGTTGGATTAGAAATGAACTTTTTTAAATCCCAAAACAAATGCATGTGTTCCCCAAGGCTCCATTTGGCTCCAATTCTCTTCGTTCTTTTCTCTCAACTTCTTTTTATTAGTTTCTGGATTCACACCCAGTACCCAGCACTCTGGACATTGTTCAATGGGAAATTTAACGCTTCAATGACATTAAAGTGAAAGCATTAATCGAGGAAGCTAGTCAACTTTCAATGCTCGATATTTGAATCTTGTGGAATGAACATGTACCTATTTAGGATTTTTCCAAAAATTTAAGAAGTTCTTAACCCCTTTTGATAAGGCTATAATCTTTAAAACCTTTAATTGTCTAAAACCTAAGTATAATTATTCATATTTTTGGACAGGTGCCCTTAACGATAGAATCCAAAAACGAACTTTGATAGTTAAGAACTATAATTTAGATTTTTTCTTTGCTTGGACACCACCTCAATGCTTTATGTGTTTCGTTGTTTCATCGATACTTTTCTAAATTGTATTTTGCATTCTTCCCTCGACAAATTGACACGACTATGTACGAGTAGATTGACCATGGCCAATATAACATGTGAAGTTAAAATAGCCTGGCGTTGGAAAAAATTATCATTGATTTTGGCATGTCAACAAAACTGATCATCGTCACCAAGTCCAGGCAGATACTGGCTTAGGTTAGGTTAGGTTGAGGGGCTGACAGTTGATGTCTTTACCGTCACACTTAGATCAACACAGATCCATTGTGATACCCATGAGTATTACTACTCAAGCTAATAAGAAAAATCTATGTGTTCAGTGAGTTAAGCCATTTAGAGGCTTTGACGAAGTTCAGAATGTTAGTACCTGGCGTACTAGAGAGTTCTTTTAAATCCCCGAAGAAATAGTTGCCAAGCAGTTTCTTCCTTTGATGGGAGAGTGCGGGACAGTGACACAGAAAGTGCGAAGTATCTTCATGCACCTCCTCGTCACGGCATCCTCTGCATAGATCATCTGAACTGATTCTCATCTTTTTCATATGATAACCTAACAGATTATGTCCGGTGATTATGCTTACAAGAGATCGAAGTGAGCCCTTTTGTAGCTGCATAATTCTTTCCGTTCTTTGTTTGTTAAAACAGGGCCAGATCTTTCTTGTAGTGCCGCAGGTGTCAAGAAGGTTCCACCTTTCATCGGCCTTAATTGTTATTCTTTTTGAGATTTCCTGTTTTAAATAACAGGTAGGGATGCTAACTAGCTGAGCTTGGCTTACGTCAAGCATTGACCCTAATCTTGCTAATTCATCGGCTTTCTCGTTGCCTACTATATCGCTGTGGCCTGGGACCCAGCAGAGTCTAATGTTGTGCTGTGCGCCAAGAACCTAAAGCTCTTCGCGGCAGCATGAAACAAGCTTCGATTTTACCTCAGTTGCAGTAATCGCTTTTATTGCCGCTTGGCTGTCAATGTAAAAGGTGATATCAGCTCGTGGTATCGCCATCATTGATACCTTTTTAGCAGCTGTTGTCACTGCCAGGACCTCCGCTTGGAAGACGCTGCTATGGTTTGGAAGCCTAAGCGAGGCGGTCAACTTGAGAGATTCAGAATAGAAGCCTGCCCCTACACCAGTGTCCGTTTTAGAGCCATCAGTATAGATAGCTATTGACGACTCACTGGAGTATGGTATATTATCTATCCATTCCTCTCTGCTTGGGATGGCAGCTTGGAATGGTTTATGAAAATCAAGTACGGGTATTTTATAGTCTGCTGTATTACTATGACCCATAATTTTATGAAGGATCTGGGCGTGTCCTATGGAACTGTTTATCCAGACTTTAGTTTGACTAAGTCTCAGGGCACTTTTGGCCGCAGATTCTTGAACAAAGAGGTCTAGGGGAATCAAATTGAGTATAACTTCCAGTCCCGCAGTTGGAGTGGATCTCATTGCTCCCGTAATGCCAGTGCACGCAAGTCTTTGAACTTTTGTCAAAGTTTTCAGGTTCGTGCTCTTTTCTAAAGCTTTCCACCATACCAAATTACCATAGGTTAGTATTGGTCTAATTATTGCCGAATACATCCATCTTATAATTTTAGGGTTTGGTCCCAAGTTTTTCCCGAAAATTCTATTGCAGGAGTAAAAGGCAATCGATGCCTTTCTGAATCTATCTTTAGTGTTCAGACCCCAGTTTAGTTTTTTATCTAAGATCACACCGAGGTACTTTGCGTGGTCGGAGATTTTAAGAGGGCAGCCTTCGATTGAAGGAATTTTAAAATCAGGTATTTTACGCTTGTTAGTAAATAGCACTAGTTCTGTTTTAGCTGGATTAACTGTCAGCCCACAGTTCCTAGTCCATTTGCTTACCAACGAGAGGGCGTATTCGGTTTGTTCACTGATAGTGGGTAGGAACTTGCCAGTCGCTAGCAATGCAAGATCATCAGCGTAGGCTATTATCTTTACTCCACTTGATTTCAATTTAGAGAGTATACCGTTCATGACAAGAACCCAAAGTAGCGGTGAGAGAACTCCACCCTGAGGGGTGCCTCTGGATGTGGTTACTCTCACCCTTTCTTCCGCTAGCTCAGAGTTAATTTGTCTCTTTCGGAGCATACTCATTATCCACTGTGTTATTACTTTTTCGACTTTGTGGTCGTCCAAGGCTTGCTTCACTGTTTCGTTCTTCACGTTATTGAAGGCTCCCTCAATATCCAAGAACGTTGCAAGGGTGTATTCCTTGTCATTCAGTGATTTTTCTATGACGCTGACAACATTGTGCAATGCTGTTTCAACGCATTTTCCTTTAATGTAGGCATGTTGAAATTCCGATAAACAGTCCGGTTTCAGGGTGCTTCGGATGTGTATATCAATTAGCCTTTCAAAAGTTTTCAAAATAAACGATGTTAGACTAATGGGTCTATAGTCTTTGGCCTCCGTATGGCTAGGTTTACCAGCCTTAGGGATGAAAACTACCTTTACCTCACGCCACGATAAGGGAACATACCCCCATTTAAGGCTATTATTGAAGATGCTAATTAGGTGTGGGATGATAAGGTTTATGCATTTCTGAAGCATCATAGGGAAGATTCCGTCTAGACCAGGGGATTTGTACGGGGAAAAGGAGTGAATGGCCCATTTTATCCTTTCTTCCGTTATAATATCCGATGGTACTAGGGTTTCTGTATGAGACTCTGTTTCTGGACTGCGGATATCAGCTACGCAGCCAGGAAAGTGAGTATTCACATGGAGCTCAAGCGCTTCGCCACCGGATTCAGTCCAGCTGCCTGTAGGTTTTTTGAGGGATCCTAGAGCGACTGAATCCTTGGTCAGAATTTTCCTGAGTCTTGCTGATACATTTGTACTTTCTATTTCGTCGCAGAAGGGCATCCATGAGCTACGTTTTGCCCGTTGAGTTTCGACCTTAAAAATACGTTGACTGGCCTTATAATGTTCCCAATCAGCTTCTTTCCTAGTTCTTTTGGCGACGTTGAAAAGTCTTCTAGTTTCTTTTCTTAAGTTGCCTATTTCAGTGGTCCACCAGGGTGGTTTTTTCCTACCTTTTCCCATATGATTAATGGGACAGCTTTTTTCTAAAGCGCTATTCAGAACAACTCTGAGTTTTTCTGACGCAATATCTATGTCAGAGGGTTCTTAAATTAGAAGTGTGTCCGGGTGTTGAATCCCCTGTCCTACTTCCCTGCAGAATATATTCCAGTTGGTTTTCCTGAAGTTCCTAAAGGGTTTTGGAGTTGCTACTTCATTGTGTATCAAGAACCCTATCAGTTAATGGTCTGAGAATGATTCCTCTTTAAGAACATTCCATCGATCTATTACTAGTGTGCTTGAGTTATTGGTTAGGGTAGCGTCAAGCACTTCTTTTCTATTTTTAGTTACAAAAGTGGGTTCGTTACCTCTGTTTGCTACTAAAAGATTGGTCTAGTATAAATTCAAAAAGAGACTCACCTCTGTTGTTGATGTCGGTACTACCCCATTGAGTATGATGTGAGTTTGTATCACAGCCTAGTACCACGTCCCATCCCTCAGAGGCAGTTTTCTCTACAAGCTGGCTTGTGATATTAGCGGGAGGCCCTTCTTGTCCGTCATGCGGCATATAGCACGATGCCAGGATCAGTAGTGGGAGTCCCTTCCTCTCTATTTTCACAGAACATTGTTCTGGATCACTGTAATTTGCTAAAAGAAAGAGATTAAACTTCTTCCTGGCTAAAATACAAGATCTTATATTACTATTAGCTACTTGTGTGGCTTTGTATAGTGTAAAGTCTGATGTGTGTAGTCCTCTAATTCTGCCACCTGAAATCCAGGGTTCTTGAATTAGGGCAATGTCAATTTGTCTACTTCCCAAAATGTAGACAAGATTGGAGCTGGCGGCTTTACTATGATGAAGATTAATTTGAATCAATTTCATGCTCATATTTTGTTACTTACTTGTTTTGGTTTGTTTGTTATTAGCCGCAGTTTGCACCGGTTTATGCCGATGCGTACCTTGAATCCTATTTTCCGCAAAAGGGGTATAGATTTGTGGCTAAGTTGCACCACCACTTCTGTACCTTCTTCCGTTCTTTCTCCCATCTCTATTACTTTCCAGCTCTGACTTAGCTGTTCCGTATTTAGAGATTGGAGATATCATTCTACGCGATCTCGGGGTATCGCGGGACCTTTGATCGTCATTCTGGCCTTAGGTTTGACGAAGTCGCTGATTTCGTTCGGACCGACCAAGCGGAGATCAGCGTTGGGCCAGGGAGCTATCGTTCTCTTGACGAAGTCCTGCAGGAAAACGAGGGTATTGTCGTCCTCGCACGTCAGAACTTTGAACCCATGGATAGTTTTGAGGTTCCCAAAGAGTGGTGGTGGCCTGCTATTAACGATAGCATCGTTAACCTCATCCAGGATTCTCATTTCCAATAATTGCCATTGGTCTTCTGAGAGTTTTCTCGAGGGATTGCCGAAATCCGCAATGGCGAATTTGCTCGCCTCTAACGTCTCTTCTGTAGCCAAGGTCTTTTTTCTTTTCTGCAGGGGTGATCTTTTCGTGGGCGAAAGTGTATCATCCTGCCTTGTTCTTTTGGACGTTTTTGTCACTGAATCAGGGTCCAGGGGAGGCACATGGCCCACCATCTCCTTCTCCTTCATCAGGTTCTTAGTCCCTATATTTTTGTCTTTGTTCGTTGCTGTCAGTGTCTTAAGGTTACGTGTAGCGTTTTCGAGCACTATCTTATCCCTTGCCGTTAAGGAGTCCGGATCTTTGTTGGATAGGCGTCGAATTGTCCGTTCAGTGTTGCGTATTCTCCTATGTAGTATTCTGTCTACGGTGAGAGTTTTGGTAGTCTTTTTCTCGATCATCGTTTTTGTCGTCCTAGTACTTAGTGAAGTTACGTCCATGACACCGCTGCTTGACGAAGGTGAAGGGGTTATGTTAGAGCTGCATTCGGGGACATGGCCCCTTGTACTGCTTTCACAAGCAACCTCCAGATTCTTCTCCTTCGAGACCGTTTTACCATCCTCCAAGCCCGTTGGCCCCTTACTGGGTCTGGTGGGTGGGTGTAGACGGCCTCGAAGGTTGCAACGGCGTCTGTTCCCTAGTCGGGGGTGCAACTGAAGGGGTCGTTCCTTTCCTGGATTGAATTATATCAATCGGCGGATTGGGCGGTCCCATCAGCGCACACATGTCAGTGTTTCCTTTGAAATTCGCCTCCCCCGATGTTTGGGCATGTGGCCCCCCCATCATAAGAGGTTCGTTCTTTAGGAAAGCACGAGCGTTGAAAAGTCTTATCTGTTCGTTTGTCGTCAATTCCTCCCATTTCCTTTTCCCAAGTCGTTTGATTGTCTTCTTACAGTTGGAGATTCTACTCCGAACTGAAGTGGTAGACAATCGTGAGAGGGTAGAACTAGCATTTGAACATGTGTCGTCGTCGTCTAGTGTTCCGATGCTAGCTCCATCCTCTACACCGAGGTTGGAAAAAGGAGTGAGAAGAAGGCCTTCTTCCTCCTGTGTAATGTTCGTTACTGTCGTCTCTGTAGTTTTGTCCTTATGTACGTTCTTGTCTGTCACTGGCGACTTCTCCCCTCTTACTGTTAGAGCGCCGGCAGCCGTGACTTCTGTCGACGTTTCAGCGTATATCCCCGCTGGTTTTTCGTTCTTTTGTTGTGTACTGTTCATGGTTTTTCGTCTTTTGGGTTTCTCTTGGTTTGCCTAAAGATCTCAGCTGGCCAGCTGAGGACTTAAGAAATAAAAGTCTACAGCTGATCAGCTGAGAATTTTAAGCCTAAGCCTCCCCACCACTGCAAGGTGGAAACCCCAGAGGAGGCAGATACTGGCTTACGCAGACGACATTGTCAGGAGAGAAGAACAAGATTCCTTCAGCCAGATCGATCAGGGGGCACAAAATCTGGGGCTGCACATTATTGAAGGAAACCAAAGTGCATGGTAACGTCGACTGCGAGAAGAAAGTTGCTCAAAGCTAATAGAACCTACTTTAGTCTGTCAAAGCTTTTTAAATTCAGAAACCATACTATAACTTCTAAACTGTTGCTGTACAGGGCAATGGTTCTGCCAGTGCTGGCATATAGATCCGACACCTGGGTGCTTAGTGAAAGGCACTCCGACTTCTTAAACGCTTTTGAGAGGAAGGTTAGCTATAACTTTGATGTAGTTGAGGAGTTTGTCTACCTTGGCACCGCTAGACATTCGGACAACGACACCAGCGCTGAAATCAAATGGAGAATAACTCAACTAACAAATCGTTGCTTTCTTGGATTTAAAAGGCAACTGAGTAGTAATGTCTCTCTCAAGCATCATCCCGGTTCTCATTTATTGCGCTGAGGCCTGGACTCTTGCAAAGAAAGATGAGAGCATCTTAAGACGGTTCAAAAGAAAATTTTTTTGGGGTGATTTTTAGTCCCGTCTGCATACATTAAGAGTGGATGAGAAGGTACAACGACGAACTGTACAGGCTATACAGCGACACTGACCTGGTTAAAAGAATTAAAGTCCAAGGAGTTAGATGGCTGGGTCATGTGGAGCGAATCCCAAGGGACGGCGCAGTAGAGAAAGACCGCAACTCAGGCGGCGCCCGCAGGTGGGAGAAAACCCCAACCAACTTGGCGTGTGAAACTGGAGATAGCTAGATGGCTGGAGAAGCATGTTGGTTGGGGCCCAGATCCGCCCCGGACTATAGCACCACCTTAAGTAAGTAAGTGTTTTATAGATACTTCCATCCTTTTTTTTCGAAATAGTAAGTTGCATTTCCCCTTCAAACAACTCTACCTTAACACTCTTATTACCAAAAATGACTAGAGACTAGAGATTATTTTTCCAGCAGCACATGAAGAATGTGGAATGCTTAAACCATTTTTGGTTTTCCCCCCCATTTAAATATTAAAAAAAAAAGCGATACAAATTGATATCTCCTTTGAAATTCTTCCCTATTTTCCTGATGCAAGAACTCTGTTGAAATTATGGAAGGAATATAATCATAGTTTGAATTTCTTTTATTTATTATATAAATTAAGGTTACTGTTTCGAAAGGCCAAATAAAAAGGACTAAAAATACAGCCGCAGACCTAAGTTAACACGAATTTTCCCACCACTTTTCGAACAATTATCTTGGCACCATATGAAAGTGTTTTTGAATAAATTATTTGTCTATTTTAATTTAGCGAAACCGGTTGATTAAATGACAGCTTATTTGACAGATAGTCACGTTGTCCATAAAATGGCTGCTATCAAAAGTCAAAGTTTAATAAAGTGATTAACGTTTTAGCAAAGTACCCAAATCTTAAGGACAACATTTTATTCAACCCATTTTAAAGGACTAAGCTATTTTTTAGCTAATAATTTAAAAAAAAATTACTTTACTTGCGATTTACTTCCCTTTATTTATTGTGTTTAATTAATTGATATTAAAAAATACAAGTTTAGCTCCATTTACTAAAAACGGTTCATCGGAAGACACCTCAAAAGTGACAGTTCATAAAAAATCAAAGCAAAAAAACTTATAAACCATACTCCTCCGAAACGGCTTAACCAATTTTAATGAAATTTTGTATATACATTCGGTAGATCTGAGAATAGGTTTTTATCTATTTTTTATATTCCTAAGTGCTATGGTTTAATTGCATCAACACAACATAGTACACGGTGCAACGATCTTACGATAGTATTTAGTGACGCTAAGTACAATGAAGCATTGATTGCTATTGAGGCTCTTTGGCTTATCATTGCCAACTTACCACTCACTCATTTCGGTATGCATTTACAAAATCAAAATGCATCCGATTTAATAGACACTGAATTGAATAGTTAACTAAGAGTACAATACAATACTGTAGAAATGGCAGCGATTGTCGCTCGCAATGTCCCACTAATGAATGAAGAACAAAGAACCATTTATGACCATTTACGGCAGGACAAAGTGGATTCTTATTTTTGGACGCACCAGGTGAAACTGGCAAAACATTCCTTATTTCGCTAATTCTTGCTAAAATACGATCAAATAATGGCATCGCATTGGCTGTTGCATCTTCTGAAATGGCGGCAACGTTATTGGATGGAGGCAGAACAGCTCATTCAGTATTTAAAGTATTGAAATATTCAAAATAACCCAGACGCGGTGTGCATATAAAAAAAAAAAACAATCATGCATGGCCACAGTGCTAAAACAGTGTAAAATTATCATCTGGGATGAACGCACTTTGGCACACAAACATTCACTTAAGGCGTTGAAAAGGACATTGAAAGTTTGAAAAAACAGCGACAGACTATTTGGCGGCACTCTGTTACTCCTTTCAGGTGATTCCAGACAAAGACTTCCCGTTATTCCGCGTTCAACGTACGCTGATGAGATCAACGCGAGCTTAAAGTCATCGCCACTGCGGCGTAGTGTTGAAAAAGTACAACTGAAAGTAAATATGCGTGTTCAAGTGCTTCAAGATCAAGATCCCTATTATACCCACAGATGTGCCAATTCATTTCAAAAGCCTTTAATTTCCAAATAGATTGGCATTTGCAGTGATTATCAATAATTCTCAAGGCCAAACGATGTCTGTCTTCGGCTTAGATTTGAGCACTTCATGTTTTTTTTTTTTTGTATTGGGGAAAGATGGGATCAAAAAAAGTATTCTACACTCTGTTGCATTAAGGGATTGATATTGCTTTTTTGTAGTATTGTCATAATTAGCTACATGTTTATAATTTTAGAGAATAAATTTTAATAAATTAAAAAAATTTGTTTGGTGATTTGTTATTTAAATATTTTCTTTTAACGTTTACAGTGCTCTATTTTTCTCCCATTCATACACCACATTCTTAATAATAAGTTATTTTATTCTAGCAAAATATTTTCTAGAATTATTTATATGACAAAACAATGTGTGTCGGGTCAGCTAGTATGTTTATAAAATATTTGAAATATTTCTTTGGCCCTAGAAAACGAGTGAATAAAAACATATTTTCTACATTACAGGCTACAAATTCCAAACCTCAAAAGTAGGATGCTTTGACAAATCCTCGAAAAGCTCAATTTTTGTATAATAACTTAGAGAATGTCACAATCTAATCCAGGTAAATTATTGTAAAAACGATTTGAATCGCTTGTTAGACTTAATTTTTGTTGATAAGGAGTTAAAAATCTCCGTTAGTAATTCAATTTCTCCTATTGCTCCGAATTCAATACATCATAAAGCTTTATCTATTTGTTTTGAATATATTGAATATTTTAAAAATAAATTTTCTAATAAATTTAAATTAATGTACCACAAGGCATTCAGGGCATAGTGAGTTATATGTCTCAATTTAACTGGAATTCTCAGCTTATTTATTCTGATTTATCGGTTTCATACAAATTTTTTACTGACTCGTTGAAAAGTGCAATTAATACATTCTTGCCGAAATTGCCTATTAAATGTAATTCGAAACCTCCATGGTTCAATAAAAGGTTATGTAATCTTAGCAATAAAAAGAACAAAGCTTATAAGCTATATCGAAATTCATTAGATAATTCTTTTCTTAAATTCAGCTATACCCAATTGGATAGAGAATTCAATGTTCTAAATAAGTTTCTTTATAACAATTATATATATTCAATAGAGAGAGAATTAAAGCATAATAGTAAAAGTTTCTGGTCTTTCATAAAGAATCCAAAAAAATGTAAGGGGTTACCAAAAACAATGCAGTATATGGGTGACACATACTCCGATATTGCATCTATTGGTAATGTTTTTTCAGCTTATTTTAAATCAAATTATACTTCTCCAAAGGGATATCCTTTACAAACAATTAATTCCGAAACTCCATTAAGTATTGGATTTTTGAATATAAGTGCAAATGAAGTTGAAAATGCATTACGTAGCTTAAGCTGCGATAAAAGTGCTGGTCCAGATGAAATTCCTCCAGTTATTTAAAAAAAATGTGCATCTGCTCTTTCTGAACCTTTAACAATTATTTTTAATAATTCTCTTTCTAAAGGAGAATTTCTCTCTGAGTGGAAGAAATCCTTCATTAGTCCAATACACAAATCAGGTTCTAAACAGGAAATATCAAACTATCGCCCGATCTGCAAACTCTCAGCGATACCTAAACTTTTTGAAAAGATTGTATATGATAAATTATCGTTTTGGTTCAAAGAAATAATATCGCCTTACCAACATGGGTTTGTGGGGGGAAGATCCACCTCCACCACTCTTGCTCTATTTTCAAATTATGTCCTCAATAAACTAGAAGAAGGTTTTCAGGTTGATGTCATCTACACAGATTTTGCCAAAGCGTTCGATAGAGTGAATCATTCGATACTAATATCTAAACTAAAAAGCGCAGGTTTTCACTCTGCTATGCTATCATGGCTTTCTTCCTACTTAACGAAACGTTATCAAATTTTTTTCCATAGATAACATTCAATCTTCTCCTTTTTTGGTAACCTCTGGAGTACCGCAAGGTAGTCATCTTGGACCGTTATTGTTCTTGATTTTTATTAATGACATGCCTAACGTTTTTAAAAACTCACACCGCCTTCTTTTTGCGGACGATCTTAAATTCTTTAAAAGCATTAAATCCTCTCGCGACTGCCATCTACTCCAAGACGATCTTGATTGTTTAACTAATTGGTGCACCATTAATAACTTGTTTTTGAATGTCTCCAAATGTCAGTGTTTTACTTTTTCCAATCAATTTCGACTACAAAATAAACAATAATATTCTAGAAAGAGTTTTTGAAAAAAAAGATTTGGGAATAATATTTGATTTTAAATTAAACTTTATAAAACATATCGAATACATCATTGCAAAATCTAACACCATGCTTGGTTTCATAAAACGTAATTCATCTGATTTTACTGATCCCTATACTCTAAGATGCCTGTATAATGCTTATGTCAGATCTATTTTAGAGTATGGATGTGTTATATGGAACCCTCATTACATCATTCATTCTACTAGAATTGAAAATGTTCAGAAAAAGTTCACTAGGTTCGTTATTTGGAAACTTGGTTGGAATATTGAAATGCCCTCTTATTCAACTAGATGTAAGCTAATTGATATTCAGTCACTCGAAAACCGTAGAAAAATGTACTCTGTATTGTTTGTAAGTGATATTTTGTCTTATCGTATTAATTGTTCTTCGCTTCTGTCTTTAATTGATTTGTATGCTCCTAGTCGTCCTCTGAGGACTAGATTTTTATTATTTGAAAGCGATCATAGGACAAATTATGCCAAAAATGAGCCAATAACTCGCTGTGTCCGTGAAGTTAATCGTATTTCTTGTGTTTTTGATTTTGCCATTCATAGTAATCGTTCTACCCTTAAGCCTAGTACGCTGCTGATGCGAAACGAAATTTTTTGGCGGTCTCCAAGTGCAGAGCGAAATTAAAACGAAAACCACAGCGGAAAAATATTTGTGGAGAGTTCTGTCTGGAATTTGAATTTCACTGCTTGTCTTTATCACTTCTTGCACATCACAAATAACATCCTGAGTTTCCGATTCAGAAATGCAATGTTGGAACACATTAGACAAATCCATTTTATTTTAAATTTTAAATCAAATATAAATCAAAGTCAAAACACCGAAAGTCACGAGTAAACAATTTTTTTTTTCAATACAAAAATTGAACGTTAAAATTTCGCAAGCAATTAATGTGCTGGGCAATTAAATTGAGAACGAAAAGAGTGGAGAATTGTACTAAGAAATCTAGTACAGCTATCCACTAAAATGTCACATTTCGTCGTTCAGCAGCGTACTGAAAAACGAAAAGCAGAGCGAAATTTTTCGTTTATGATTTCGTCATGTCATTTTTGTATGGGCATTTTCGTTTCGCATCAGCAGCGTACTAGGCTTTAAATGTAATCTACAACGTCATTTTATAATTAATTTTTGAAATAAGCAAAATACTATGTACATACCCATATATATTTATTTTTATTTATGTAAGTTATTTTCAAGTAGTCTGTAAGATATTTTTGTCTGATTGATGAATAAATAAATAAATACAAAAATTTTTATCAATGTCTTCATTATAGGCATTTTTATTTAATTATTGATACAAAATGTAATTAAACAAATTAAGTCTCATCAATCAAATTATCAATGTATCCGCAAGGATATGACGAAACCTCTATGTCCTCCTTCCAATACCCAGACTGAAAGAATTGAATGTCCTGCAGTGAGAAGAGAGACACATATCGGAAAAAACTAATAGACTATCTAATATTCAATATGTCAAAAACATATAACAAAACTATAGAATTCATTTGCAGATTGGGGTTCCACATTTCTAAGAATGTTTTTTCCAAATTAATTCTACGCATGTACCTATATTATTTTATCTTCAAATCAAATCAACCGATAAGGGATGCTTCCTTTGAAATTAATTCATCATTCAAAAATCTGTCATATGATGAACGTATTACGTACAGCAACAAAACATCAAATAAAAACCTTCTCTATATAATTATTATTCGTCTAAAGACACAAAGTCTTTACTATATAATAATAATTATCCATCAACCGCCATCATAACCACTGTACTCTCATACACCCTAAACACTACACACAACCTCTCTTGCCCCCTAAAACAAACTTGTGCTCCAGCTCCCAGATCAAGCTACATCAGACAGCTCCAGATTTTATATGTGGAGTGTATGAGGTACAGAGTTAGTAGTCCCATTATGTTATTATTGGCCCCCAAGCGAAGTCGTGTCTTCCTTGTCGTTTCCTGATATTAATCTTCAAATTAACCTCCACTTGTACCACAATTTTCATTACTAACTGGGCCATTAACACATCCTTTTGATACTCATCTCTTTCTGATGCTGTTGATGCTGGATGTTGGAACTAGAGCTGTAGCTGAAGCTGGGGTATGCTGCCCAAACAATTAATTGTAAATGGTATAAGAAAATTCCCATATCATGTAATATGTGGACTGACCAACCAACCAACCCACAGCATAACCACCATACCTTACCTACCCTCATAATACATCTCCGACCAAAGTACCTAAAGCTTTTCTTGTCGTCGTCCCTGTCTACAGAGACTTGGCAACCATTTTAACTGGGATATATGTGGTAATGTATGCCCTATAAGGTAGTGTACCTAACTATGTTTTTGTTCCACCAAAAGAAAAAAAAAAGAAAAGATTTTTCTGGGCGAGAATAAAAACTACCATCATTGTAAGGGGTGGGGATTGGAAATGGGGATTGCTTTAAGGACTACAAATAATATACCTAAAAGGAAGCTCGACTTGGTTGGGTGTATTTGCTTCTAGGACGCATTGCTTGAAGACTTCAAATTCCAAAAACAAGGAAACTAAGAAACGTCTAGATTTCTTTTTATAGTCATTAGACCAGTTTATACCAATAAATAGAAATTAGAAATGGATTTGTTTTATCTAAAGGTATCTGGTTGGAAAAACTTATAAGGTTTTTTAAAAATAGATAATCAAATTATGATTTGCATACCATTTTAATGAGTTAAAATTAGACTTGTTGGGGTACGAGTATATTTGGTTTATTATAAATCCCAAAAAAAAGGAAAATACACACAATTATAGTTTCCTTTTTTATAGTCATTAGACCAGTCAATTGAAATACATACATTCTCGGTCATACATTATATTTACATATTTAAGTTTAAGAACTGAATACAATAAAATTATACAGATTGATATTTCCCTTTCATGATAAAACAAAATAAATTTTGTTATACAGATAATAAGGCAGAAAGATGTAGAAAGGACTCTCAAGAAAATTGCGTGGGGGATTTTTTACCATAGCAGTTTAAAAATAAAGTGAACATTTTGGTTAACCCTAAATATCTCATGAACTAATGACGCTAGAGACTTGAATTAAATTTTATATTATATATTTCAACGTGATACAAAACAATTATATTTGTGGAAAAAATCCAATCAACGGTTTTTTAATAAATCAAAATAAATGAAAAAAAAAATGTCACCTCGAAAATTTTACGACTAAAATATGATTTTATCTCAAAAATAATTTTGTGCAACGAAGAATAATGTTTTTGACATTTGATAAAATTTTGAGAAAAATGGAATTAACAGTTTTTTTTTTATAAAAAATAAAAACTTAAAAAAACATTACTCAAAGTTGGTAAAAATTGAGTTTCGACTCAAATGTCTTTTCAAAAACTTGAGACTATGGCTTCCAACTAATTTTAACTTATAAGAAATATTGTTTTCAACAATAAGAAAAATTTTGAGAAAAATCGAATTGACAGTTTTTTTACAAAAAATAATAACCTAAAAAAAATGTATGAAAGTTGGTAAAAATAGTTTTTCGACATAAATATCTTTTCAAAAATTTGAGACAGTGGCTTCAAACTAATTTTTTTTAGAGTACGTTAACTTAAGCGACAAAGTTTAATGACGGATTTGTATGGAACAGTTAAAAACAAGCATTTATTTCTATGGGAGGGGGGGTCTATCTCCCCCCGTTTAGGCGGTAGGGGCAGTTAAAAAAAATATGTACATTAAATGGAAAAAAAATAATTAAAAAATAACGGTAATCACCTTAATTAAGTGTTATACCTTTTTTTAAAGCCAACACTTTTGTCTATTAGCTTGTTTTTAAATCAAGTCAAAACTATGCATAGTTTTTGAAAAAAATTGTTTTAAAGTCAAAATTTGTGATAAAAAAAAGTTAAAAAAAAGGTTTAAAGTGTAATTTTTCAAAACTTTCAGATTCTACTATTTTTTTTTATAATTCATTGCTCTTATTTGTTTTTGATCAAAAACTGAAAACTAGATGACTTTATGTCTTTTGTTCTTGAGAAAATTGAAAATTACCAAAAAAAATATTTTAATTAAATTACTTTTTCCTTGCTTAAGTATTAACGTAGTCTTATTTTGATAGTAATAATCGAATATGGATTAAGATACATCTAGGGTAAATTAATTTTTCTTAAATCCAGCTTATTTAAATGCAAAAGAAACTTTGCATGCACCCCATCTAGCACCCACCGCACCTTGCACCCTCCCCACCTTACACGCACTCCAACTTGCACCCACCCCAAATCCTATAGTGTTCCCAAGCAGGGGGGCTGCAGGGGGGCTGCAGGGGGGGCAGCATGCCCCCCCTTACAGATCCCACTGTTGCACACACCCAAACTCGCGCACACCTTACTGTTGCATACACCCAAACACGCATTACGCATACGTAAATACCATTATTACTATCAAAATAAGACCACTCAAGCAAAAAAAAAAAGAATTAAATTAAAATAGTAGTTGTGGTTACATAAAATCATCTTGTTTTCAGTTTTTGATCAAAAACAAATAAGAGCAATAAATTCTGAAATAAAAACAATGGTAGATAATCTTAAAGTATTGAAAAAGTTACACTTTAAACCTTTTTTGTAACTTTTTTTTACTCAAATTTTGAGTTTAAAATTAAATTTTTCAAAAACTACGCATACTACTTGATTTAAAAACTGGCTAATAGAACAGAATGTTGGCTTTAAAAAAATGTATACAACTTAATTGTAAGTATCACCGCTATTTTTTAAGAATTTTTTTCCATTTTAATTAATACATTTTTTAAATTGCCCCTCCTGCCTAAACGGGGGGAGATAGACCCCCCCCTCCCATAGTAAAAAATGCTTATTTTTAACTGTTCTAAAAAATTCCGTTATAATATCTTGTCGCCTAAGTTATCGTACTCTTGCCAGAAATGTTGTTCTCAACGTTCTATAAAATTTTGAGAAAAATCGAATTTGACAGTTTTTTTTACAAAAAATAAAAACCTAAAAAAAACAATACTAAAACTTTATTTCACAGAAAATATTTTTTTCGATATTCAGTATTTTTTTTATAAAAATCCAACAGTCCATTTTTTCATAAAAAAATAAAATCTACAAAAAATATTACGCAAATTTGGTAAAAATTGATACAATATAGATAAACTTTTAAGCTAGACAAACCGTCAGACGGGATGGGAAGTTATCTGTGTGGGTCGAATCCCAGCTTCTTTTTTTATTTCAAATGATTTTAGAAACATCTATCGGTAAGGAAATATAATATACTTTTTGGTATATGTTCTTATTTTATGTTGGGATGTTGAATGTGTAATATTGACGCAGGAAACGAAATGCTGCATTGGAAACAAAAGCAAAAAAGAGTACAGAGGACGAAAAGAAAAGCGATAGAAAACCCTTAGCAGAAGGAAAAGATCGTCCACATCCTCTAAGCTCTGGTATCTCGAGGAGTATATAGAACCGTCATAAATAAATGCCACCGCCGCACCGCCGGGTCTACAAAACAGTCAATCAATTCTAACAGGGATCTGAGACATAGAATCATGAGACCAGACAAAGTCCCAGCAACGACCAGTATACTGAAGAGGTTAAGAAAGCCATCCACAATCTCAAGATCATAAAAACAGCCTTCTCAGTTAACCTAATTACGGATTCTTCAAGTATGGAGGAGATGTCTTCGTAAAGTACATGAAACAGATCAATTACCAATTATGGGAGAAGGAAAGTACTTCCAAGAACTGGTCAATTTACGAAAAGGCAGTCCTATTCCTACAAAAACTACAAAGGCGTACAAGATATGGTCCAACGTACTATAAGAGCGTCTAAAAAGTTTCTGTACCACTTTGACATTTGGACGTCCCAATGTTGTTTCAGGCTAGCAAAACAATGATAGACCAAATACTCACATTGAGGCAAATACTGGAAAAGTCCTACTGAAAGCCATATAATGATACCAGAAGTTGCCAAAAGTTTCATTATTATGGCATTGGCAGAACGCTGGATCCGAAAAAACCTTATCCACCTATAGGCTGCATGACGTTACAAAATACGCGGTGCAACGTGCAAATGGGTAACAGCTCATCCGAGACATGTATGTATGTATATAGTTCAGACAAGGAGATGTGCAATCATATGATTTCTTCAACATAGTGTTGGAGCAGATAGTGAGCAAGAGTGGTGTTAACCTGGAAGGCAATTTTTACGACAACGACTATAATGACATAGCTTCATCCATCGATCTACTAAGACCAAACGTCACTGTTGGCAGAGAAAACTTTGAATTAGTCAACGAGTTTGCCTACCTTGGACCAAACACGAATTTTACGAACGATACCTTACTTGAGCTCCGACGAAGAATAACCAAGGCTATTACTTCGATTTGGCCATATAAATAGGTTCAAAATTCCTTTCTCCAAAACCAAAATTCACTTTATACAAAGCTCAAATTTTATCTTTTCTAAAGGTTAATTGGGCATTTTTGACAGAAAAATTCTTCGTGGATATTTAGTCCTATATGCTAACAGGGCAAATGGAAAAAAATATTTAATCGTGTATTGAACTAACTGTACCAAGATGTGCGTGTAGTCCAAATTTTAGAAGCATTTTTGAAAACCGCTGATTAGATTTTTCTAAGAAAATTACATTACGTTAACAACAAAATTGTATTTAGAATAGTTTTGAAGTCAATACATTCCCTTATTCTCGAGATTTTTGAGTCGAGCATCAGTTGTTACCAATTTTATTTAGTACTGCCAAGAAAGCGTCAAGAAAATTCAATAATTAAACTCACTTGTGTTATTGGTTCAAGGGATATTTTTGGTCAGCTAATTTTGTATGGTTTATTGTTTTAATAATAAAAAAAAAAAAACACCGACTAAATTTTTTGGAAAGTAATATGGGAAGTTAATAAAAACCATACGTAGTGGTTTCTTCTTTTTTCCACTAAAAGAAAAGACTTAATTTTCTTTTATTATTATTATTATTATTATTATTACAATTTATTAAACTCTACATAAATGTACAGTGTAATTTTAAAAACAGCACTTAAGGCTGAAGGCATTTAAAGTAATAAACTGATACAAATAATGATATAAATAAAACTCAGTTTGGGGGGGCGGTCGAGAGAGGGCCTAATAAAATTAGGGTCTCTCTCGACCGCCCCGGAACTGAGGCGAGGTTTCTTAATGTTATAAACTATTCTCTAGTTCTAATCTTTTTAAAAGTTTGTATACGTTTTTTACGTTTTGTTCGGAGGGAACTGTAAGAAGAGTACAAAAATCTTTGTTAAATAATTCATTAGATACTTTCTTGACATAATTACAATCTACTGTTAAATGTTTTATGGTTAAAATAGGGCCCGATTGGCAAAAATGGCATGTCGGTGGAGGGTCCTTGTTGAGTAGGTAACTATGGGTCAGCTTAGTGTGTCCAATTCTTAGTCTTAGAAAATTTTTGTTTAGTTTTGTAGTTGTGGTTGAAGGGTAAGTAGCAGGAGTTGAATTGGGGTTGATTGTGGAATAGTGGTGAATGTAATAAGTCCATTGTTCTTCTTTTCGTTGTTTCCAATGGGAATCAAACAGCTTAAGGAGGTCTTTTTTTACTGGTTGGTAGTTTGAAATGTGAGTATTAGTGTCTGAGGACACAGCTTTAGCTTCTCGGTCTGCGATTTCATTACCTTGAATGCCAATATGACCTGGTATCCAGATTAGTTTCATCGTTTCATCGCAAACCAGCATCTAAGCAAAGACGTGTTTTATTTTGCTCCTAATATTTTGTTTTATTTCTATTGTCTCTGTACCTAATCGTTCAACTTAGTTTTGCAAAGTGTTTTGTTTCTACTTTTAGACTGAAAATTATATAACTTAATCAAGTTTGTGCCATAATTGAAAGTTTTGTTATTAGATTTCTTTTTTTATTCGTAAATTGTGACAACCATATATATACGGAGTTTACATAACGAACATTTGGCTGTTTACTCTTTATACATTATAATTATATTTATTCTTAAATATAATACTCTCCCTCTCCCGGTGAGTTCAATCTTAGTATATGTTTTGCCGTTTATATTTGTTTGAGAAACTGCACACCACTCTTTCTGTTTGTTTTCTCTTTATTTACAAAAATAAATCATCACCGAACACCAGCGATCAGCTGTTACTGCATTCAACTTGTTAACAATAACGCAACGCCACCTATTGGGACATAGAAACAACTTTATTGCTGATATTCCAATTTGCAAACAGGGTGTTCATTGCCAAATTGACTTAAATTGAAATATTTGATATTTTTAAGAATTTTAAAAATCATGGCCAATTGCGCTCTCTGTGATACTGTCTCTGATTATTTAATTGACTCTATTATGTGTAATGGTAGTTGTCAAAGGATTTTTCATGTTCAATGTATTGACGCTCCGTTCAGCTGCATCAAATTGTTTAAGAAAAGGAAATCATTTTTCTATTTCTGTGACGAATGTGACCCGTTCGCTGAAAAAAATATTGCTCGTGATGTCCTTCACCATACTAGTCAGCTAGAGAAACTTGAGAAGCAACTACATTTTCTCTGTAGCAAAATGGATAATTTAACTTCAATTGACGACAAAACAACTAATAGAGAAATAACGGCTAAACCAAATAGTAAAATAATAGCTTTATCTAAACGTAGAAGTGATGAACTGGACGAAGATATTTCTGATGCCCCCCAACTATCAAAAAAAGCCGCAATATGTATTTTTAATGACTACAATTTATCTCGACTTGATTTCAACTTTAACAATAAGACTAAAACTTCTTCCTCGTTGCTATCATCGTTAGCTTCAAATTCTAATATTTCTGCCCCTTTGTGTGACACATCGGAAACAACTTCCTCCGTATCAGCAACAAAGCCTGCGCAAATCTCTCATTACCCGACGAATATGTTGAACAACTCATCTTTAAGACAGCCGCAGCCGAATCTCGCTCCGGATAGTTTAAATGTAATTACCACAGACAAAAATGGAATTTCGTCTCCTATTGTATCAGGGCTCAAAATTGTAGAAGGACAAAAGATGCTATTTTTATCCAAACTTGACCCATCGACGAATGCCCTTGACATTAAAAACTTTTTAGCGGATAAACTTGGTACCTCGCTCATCACAAATGTAGAGAAAATTATTCATCGGAATTACACGAAATATTCATCATTTAAAATACGTGTACCAGATTCAGTTTTTCATGTACTCAATTCGTCATCGTTTTGGCCAAAGGGTGTTATAATTCATGAATTTGTGCATAAATCAAACAACCGAGATATAATTCAAAACCCTTTTCGTCAAAATCGGACAACGCTAAATCGACATCAAGGCAGCTTACACAAATTCTAATTTACTATCAAAATGTAAATGGACTTCGGACAAAGACCAACATGGTCTACAAAAACATAAACAATTTACCCCACGATGTCATTATACTGACAGAAACTTGGCTGAATGTTTCTATTCTTGACTCGGAGCTTTTTGATGCTTCCTATCAAATATTCAGACGCGATCGTCATATCAACGACATCTCAGACACTGTAGGAGGAGGAATTCTTCTTGCCATCAAAGACTCGCATACATGTTACATGATTGACGATTTTCGATCCACGGACATCGAAGTACTTTGTATAAAAATTAAGATGGTATCCGGACATTTATTTATTATATCGACTTACATACCTCCAAGTTCTAACAATGACATTTATGAAAAATTAAACAGCTGTATAGAAAATCTATATACTCTTTTGGAGCCAGAAGATGAAATTTTGATTGTAGGTGACTTTAATCTACCGAATCTAAATTGGATGCAAATTGACGATGATAACTTTTACGTTCCAATAAACGCGTCCAGCTTAAATGAACATACTGTAATAGATGGTATGTGTTCGTGTGGTCTTAATCAGTTTAATGGAGTATCCAATCGTTTGGGAAGAACACTCGACTTAGTTTTTTTCTCCGATACAGTTTGTACTGAAACCTCAGTAATTGCTTCTGCTGTTAAACTTATAGAAGAAGATCGACATCATCCTGCTTTAGATATCTCACTTAATTTAAATATGTCTTCTCCTAATTATAAATATTCTTATAACAAACTTGAATTTAACTTTAGCAAGTGTAATTTTGAAATATTGTTTGAATTGTTATTTACCATCGACTGGAACCAATTATTTTTAAATTTAAATATTAATGATATGTGTAACGTTTTTTACAATACACTTTTTGACTGTTTCAGTAAAAGTATTCCATTAAAAAAAGCTCGTAAAAACTCGCATGCTCCACCATGGTTCGATTCTCATATCAAAAACTTAAAAAACAAGAGAAACAAAGCGTGGGTAAAATATAATCAAACAAGAGCTGATGGTGATTATAGAACGTTCCTTATTCTTAAGCAATTATTTAATGAATATTCAAACTCTTTATACGAAGATTATATACATAAAATTGAAACTGATCTTAAAACTAATCCTGATAATTTCTGGAAGTTTGTCAACTGTAAGAAAAAAACCTGTGGGTACCCTAACTCTATGTCAAGTGCAACATCATCTAGCCATGAACCAAAAGTTATTGCAAACATGTTTGCTAGCTATTTTAAGGAAGCGTTTGATGAATCTAATCCAGTAAATACTTCTTCCTCTTCTTCTTCAGTTCTGAACTTTCAGCATTTAAATAATATCAATTTTGAAATAAGTGAACATACTGTTGCACAAAGCATATTGAAACTAGATGAGTGTTTTAGTCCTGGTCCTGATGGTTTGCCATCCTCTATTTTGAAAAAATGTGTCTCTTATTTGTCGTATCCTTTATGTGTTCTCTTTAACACGTCTTTAAGAAGTTCGGTCTTTCCATTTATCTGGAAATGCTCATTTATAACCCCAGTGCACAAGAAAGGTCCTAAAAATGATATTATGAACTATCGACCTATTGCTAAGCTATCTGTGATACCTAAACTATTTGAGTCTATCGTATGTAGTGTCCTCTCCTTTCATTGTAGTTCAATTATTTGTGATAACCAGCATGGTTTTGTTAAAAAACGTTCTACTGTTACTAATTTATTTAATTTTACGTCCTTTTGTTTAGATGTTTTTGAGAAACGTGGACAAGTAGATTGTGTATTTACTGATTTTAGTAAAGCGTTTGACAAGTTGTGTCATAAAACGCTAATTTTTAAATTATCTCGTCAAGGTTTTAATGAAAATTTCTTAAACTGGATCGTATCTTATTTAGAAAATAGACAATATAGTGTAATATTTCGTAATGAATGTTCGAGTCCGTTTATTGTGAATTCTGGTGTTCCACAGGGCAGCCATTTAGGCCCAATCTTATTTATTTTATTTATAAATGACTTGGTTTCGATCATAAAAAATTCGTCTGTCCTTATTTATGCTGATGACATTAAACTTTTCAAAAGAATTAACACTACATCTGACTGTCTACTTTTGCAAGATGACTTAATATTATTTAGGGAATGGTGCAATAAAAATCGTCTCGTTTTAAATGTTGACAAATGTAAGACCATGAGTTTTACACGCAAAAAAGTTCCAATTGTTTTTGATTATATGTTCGATTCTTGTTCTTTAAGTAGAGTATCTGTCTTTACTGACCTAGGTGTAGTCTTAGACTCGAAACTTACATTTACTGAGCATGTTAGCTTTGTTGTTAAAAAAGCAAATAAAGTCCTTGGCTTCATTAAGAGATTTGGTCGCGACTTCCGTGATCCTTATGTTCTAAAGATACTTTTTGTCTCATTTGTGAGACCAGTTCTGGAATATGCCTGTGTAGTATGGGCACCTTATTATTCTACACACGAAATGAGGATTGAAGCGATTCAGAGGAGATTTTTGCGTTTTTGTCTCCGTTCTCTTCCCTACGAAAATTCTCTGCCCCCTTATTCTCAAAGGCTCACTTTAATTAATCTTCCTTCCTTGACAAACCATAGAAAATATTTACAATTTTGTTTTGCTGCAGCAATAATAAATGGAACAGTATCATCACCATCGGTTCTTAATCGTTTCAACTTTAGTTTTAGTCGATCGAGTATACGGCTCCAAAAACCAGTAAATATAATTTTTAGTAGGTCGAACTATGGTGCTCATAGCCCACTTAATCAATTGATAGAAATATTCAATAAATTGTATTTTCTAATAACATCACCTAATGACAATTTTAAAAATTTCAAGTTTAAAACAATGTTTTATAATAGTTTGGATTAAAATTAGATGTTAAGTAGTTTTAAGCATTATTATTAAGCTTTTGTTCACGTTAGTATTTAACGAATTGAAATAAATAAACTCAATTAGTTTTAGGTTATTTTCTTGTTTGATGATGTTGTTCCGAATTTTCGTTATGTAAGGTGACTGATTTTTTATATTTTGGACAGCTGTTATTGTCGATAGACTATCCGTGCATACAACAGTTTTTCTTTTAGTTTTGCAAGCGTTTTCTGTAGCTTTGAGTACAGCCAGTGCTTCGATGGAGAAGATTGAGAAATTAGGTGAGACCCGTTCAGCAAATATAGGAGAACCATTAGAGTTGACTACAGCATATCCTGCATTATCATCAGTTTTTGAGCCGTCAGTGAAAACGATATCCCAATTGTTTTCCTGGAAGGTGTAAATCATTTCGTGGAACATCTGAAGATAGATTTCCCTTGGCGTGTCATCTTTCTTGAATTTGGACAGGTTGGTGTTAATTGAGGCAGCAGGCAAAAGCCATGGCGGGTGTTTTTCGATGGTTGTTTTGTTCAGAGCTGGGTTGAGACCGAGGTCTTTGGCAAATTTCAAGGCGTTGTAGAGAGCTGATGGAACTTTAGGGCTTTTTTTCCTATTTAAGATTTTAGTTGCATCAGCGTGAATCGGAGATCTTGAAGAATTGTATATTTTTGGTACAAGTCGGGATGTAAGCTGGTCTCTTCTCTCTACAATTGATGAAAAACCTCCTTCAGCGAGTAAGTTCTTAATTGGACTGGTTCTGAATGCTTTAAGGCTGCATCTTATTGCGGCATGGTATGTTGATTGAAGCATCTGGATAGTAGATTTTGCACAATTTCCGTATATGACAAGGCCGTATTCTATTTTTGATAAAATTATAGCTTTTGTTAGGTTTATTAGAGAACTTATATGTATTTGACTATTTCTAGATATTTTATAATACTAAGCCTGGTAGCTAGTTTCTTTTTTAAATTTAAACATTGTATCTTAAAATTAAATTTACTGTCAAATATAATTCCTAAAATACTTAAATCACTAACAGAAGGGATTTCTGTATTATTTAGCGTAATGATGGGATTAGGACAGTTGATTTTTCGGCAAACGTGTAAATGTTTGCTTTTATTGAGCGAAATTAATGCTCCCGATTGGGTGCACCAGTTATTGATGCTTTGTAAAATTTGATTAATTGTATTTTCTGTACGGGAGACATCGTTACACTTTGAAAGGATATATAGGTCATCCGCATATAGCGTGTGACTTATGTTTTTAAATTGCGTGATGATGTTACTTATATCATTGTATGCTATGATGAAGATTACTACCGAAAGTGGCGATCCTTGCGGTATGCCATTATTAAGATTGTAAATGTTTGAGTGATAGTTATTAACCTTGGCTCGGAACTTTCTATTCAGTAGGAACGATTTTATGTAGTTGAAAATTTTTGGACCAATTTTCCATTGTTTTAATTTATTTAGCACTATATGGATCCCTATTCGGTCAAAAGCCTTTTCAAAGTCTATTGAAACAATTGATACATGATTTTTACAGGATAGAGCAGTGGAAACGTATTCATCTATATGAAGTAGGGAATCGATTGTGCTATGACCTTGTCTGAATGCAACTTGATGAAGATTGATAAGATTATTACTTTCAATAAAATAAAGTAACCTTTTGGAAATAATTTTTTCCATCAATTTGCTTGAACATGAGAGAAGGGATATAGGTCTATAGCTGTTGGTGGTTGTTGTTTTTTGATTAGGTTTAGGAATCGGTATCATTGTTGAGGTTTTCCATGCTTGTGGGATTATACCTTGGTCAAAAATGTTGTTATAAAGTGAGATTAAACGTTGTTTTACTATTGGTGGCGCATTATTCAACATAGGGTAGGATATCCAGGTGTCTTACCTTTGACTTTACCGAGACAACATTCAAATTCTATTGGGCTGATTGGAAGTTCATATAATTTGGCAGAGGTACTAATGTTGTATTGAGGATTATTGTCATCGCTCAATGCTAATGCTTTTGAACTACGGAAGGGGGGAGAGAAATTTGAATCATCGGAATACGAAGTCCAGGTTTTCGCAAAATGTTCCGAAATTTCGTCACAATTAGTTAGCGTTCCAGATTCTGACATAATGGCTTTTATACCATACGGAGAATAGTTACTGGTAAGTGTTCTTATGTCGGACCATATTTTCTTGCTGCTAGTGTTAGGGTTAATATTCTCCGTGAATTCTTGGAAGCTTATTGCTTTAGCAAGTTTTACCTGGCGTCTAAAAACTGCGTTTGCTTTTTTGTAATTAACGAGGTTGGTGTCGTTAGGGTTTTTTTTGAATATTTTCCATAAATTTTGTTTAGTATCACGTAAAGAATTAAGTTCAGGGGTCCACCATGGAACCATCTTTTTACGGAGTATAGGTTTAGTTTGGGGAATCGAAATGTTTGCTGCGGAGAGAATGCACTTTTTTAGGGTTGCAGCTTCGCGATTTACGTTTTGGGATTGGGGATAGGAGCATAAAAGCTCGGTTGATTTTTGTTTAAATAAATTCCAATTAGCATGATCGGTTTTGAATTTCGGGTTGGGTTTAGCAAAATTAAAGTGATTACCAAGTTTAATGGAGGTAAGTATGGGGAAGTGGACGCTTCCGTGAAGAAAATCATTCGTTTTCCATGAGCAGATGGGTAATAATTGTGAAGAAACGATCGTGAGATCGACATGTGTCAAGGTTTTGTGAGTTGAAAAATGTGTTGGGCTGCCATCGTTAAGAAGGGAAAGATTATTATTAGCAAGGAAGGTTTCAACTACCTTGCCTCTTGCGTTACCCACAGAAGAACCCCAAAGAGGACTCCAGGAGTTGAAATCACCTGTTAACAAGACGGGAGGCTCGACACTATTTATTATATTTTCTATGTCTAAGGATGAAAATGGTTGGGATGGATGAATATAAATTGAAATTATGGCCACTTTTATTTTAAGCTGAATCTCTACTGCAATTGCAGATATGTTTAAATTAATGTTTATTTTCCTGTGGGGAATAGACTTATGAATTAATAACCCCGTTCCTTGTTTGGCTGTTAGATTCGTATCAAAATTGTGAAAGTATGCTGCATATTCTTTAGGCGCTTTAAGGGAACTTTTAGATTGTACATGGGTTTCTTGTAAGGAAATTATCGATGGCTTGAGCTCTTTAATAAGAAGTTCAAGTTCATGGTAGTTATTGAGGTATCCGTTTAGGTTCCATTGAAGAACCTTGAGGATTGAGTTATAAAAAATAGGTGATTTTTGGACAGTATAAACTTGGTTATACTGAGGAAAATCAGCGGTTGTGTTATTTCTGTTGTTACGATTTTGACTCTGCCACCCCGAAGTTGAATCCCAAAAATCCCGGGCGGGATTTGGAAGATTCAACCTTTGGATGGCAGAGTCTGTATTTGGAGAATCAGAATGATTGTTAGATGTCATCATTATTTTCGGAGATATTGTCATGATGTTGATATAAGGAGTCTGTAGGCATAGGTGTGGGATTCGGTATTGTAATTGAGTGCATGGTATTAATTTGAGAGTTTGAATTAATTGTATTTATTTTTGAGTGAGTATATTGAGGTAGTGTTGAGTTAATTTGAGTGGTTGTGAATGAAGAATTTGGGGCATATGAGTCAGTTTCCATGTGATTTTGAGTTACGTTTAATGTTGATGGTGTGAGAGTTTTGCTTGATTTAGGATGAGAGGACTTTAAATTATATTTGTTAAAAGTGGAAATAGCGGCGGGTGGGGTGGATTGTAAATTAGAAATTGTTATTTTAGAGGGAGATGAGACGGATGATTGATTATTGTTCTGACTGTGAATTTGCATGTCTTTGTTTTGAGAAACCGGTTTAGATGAACTCAATTGAATGGGACTATTGTCAACGAGAGGGAGAGAGAGATTATTTTGAGAATTAAGAGATTGAAGTGAAGAGGTTGATGTAGATGAGTTTTTGACAACAGAAGAGAATTCTAAAGAAGAGAAAGGAAGAGGATTTTGTTCTGCGTATATTTTTTTGGCTTCGGCCATGCTACATTTTCTTATTGTTTTTATTTTTAAGGTCTCTTTAGCTTGAATATACCGCTTGCAGAGTTTTGAGGAGGCAGCATGATCTTCTGCACAATTAGCGCAAGAAATGCGTGTGCAATTTTCAGAAGGGTGTGGAGGAAGATTGCAGGTATCACATGATTGACTACGGTTACATCTTTTTAAAGTATGCCCAAGCAGTTGGCAGTTCTTGCACCGCATCGGGTTGGGGAAATATTCCTCGACTTGGAGAGTGTACCATCCAACATTAACTGATGAGGGGGGGCGGAAGAGGTCAAAAGTGAATAATACGAGGCCGGTGGCTCGTTGTACATCATTTTCATTTTTTTTAAATTTATAGACATCGGTTACACCTTGGTCTTTCATTTCAGCAACAATTTCGTTTTCTGATACATTGATCAAGCAAGGTGCATAAACTGTGCCTTTAGACGAGTTGAGATGTGAATGTAGAGAAACCACAATTGGACAGAGATTAGAAAGTGACTTTTTGGAGAGGAAGAGATCTGCGATTTTTTGTGATTTTACTAAAATAAGAAGATTTCCATCACGAAGTTGTGTGATGGATTCATATGAGGTGCTGATGCTATCGATGGCTTTTTTAATAAGAAAGACGCTGAAAGATGCGAAAGGCTTGGAAGAGTCAGTAGGGGAAATAATGATAAATTTGGGATTAGAGTTACAAGAATGCAATGGAAGGTCAATATTAAGATCTAATGGGGAAAAGGAAGTCTTTTTCTTTTTTCTCTTGGGGGGATCGGACTGCTGATCTAGCAGCCTAAACCGATTGCCCGAAAGCACTGGTGGCCCTGAGGCCATGTTAAATAGATTTGTTGCACTATTTGTTATACACTGCTTTGCACCACACAGGAAATGTATTATGACCACGGGAATGGTTTGGATTGCGGAAGGGAATGGAAAATCACCAACTTTTAAGAGAGCAGATTGATAACGATCGGAACACGATGTTGTCGGCTCGAGAGATAGTCGATGACTGTAATTTTCTTTTAAAAAAAAAAAAAAAAAATTTCTTTTAAAAATTTGTTTTCCTTCAAAAAAACTTTCACCTTTTTCCGTAAACACCAATACTTGACCTTTAATATTGAGGAAACACCACAACAAAAAAAAAAAAAGAATTAAAGAGGAGCACCATTGTTGTGTAGCATATATATATGTATGTGTGTATATTCATACATATTTATGTATAAAGAGAACTCTTAGGGCTACATTCTTAGACCTCTAATAATTTAAGAGCTTCCACTTAATTAGGTAATAAATGATTGAGCAAATTATGTCTAGACGTGACAACAATTTCTATGAATCATCTCCTTTTTGAACTTGATGTTTTGCGCTGAAGAATATTGTGAAGGGACTGGAGACAGGAGACTATGTTAAGATATGTCATGTTCTTCTGGGCAGCTGAATAAAATAATATAAGCTACGTTACCCAAAAGTGTATAGATTTTAAGTAGAAGTAGTTTTACTTGGCCTTGGTTTATATGTTATATATTATTGCATAATATTTTTATTCGATGGTAAAAAGTACATAGTTAGAAACATGAACTGAATTCGAAATCAAGATGTCGGAGAAAAATTATTTGAGTTTGTTATGAGAATTATAAGAATTTGTTTTTTATAAATTTCTTTCAATTGAATATTTTGTTGAGGAATTTTAGAACCTTCATAAATAGTCTGGGTCAAAAGGTAGGTGGAGGGAGTGGTAGACATGTCTTTTTAAAAATAATGTATAATGGTTGATACTCGTATGAATGAAAGTTTTATGTAATGCAATACGTCTATTAGAACTTAATTTAAAAATTGAGTTCAATTTTATTTCAATCAACTTGTTTTACACAAGATTTTGTGGATTTACAAAATTTGAAATTAATGAAACATTGGATAAATGGCATCAAGTTTAATGTCCTTAAGAAAACAAAATATATAAAGAGAAGTGTTCTTTCGGCTTTCTCTTTTAATGTCACAAATGACGTATTTTTTCATATTCGACATCAAGTCTTTAATTAAAATCTATTCTTTAGAAACTAAAAAATTAACAGACCACCCGATTTAAGTTCAACTGAATAGATAACTACCTATAGATTTTTGCAAATATACAAGCTCTAATGTATTAACACAAATTAACCTTTAGATTACGACTTACATACTTTTTTATGATATCATGTTCAAGTTGAATGTAATTGGGTTTAGTTCTCATGAAATGTACGTATAAGACATACGTATCTTCTACAAGTCTCTACAGCTCCTAAAATTGAAGATACACATACCAGCTAAATGAAGAGACAAAATTGCTAAATCAACAGAAGTTCCTCCATGTGAGATAGGTACTATTCAGAAGTTCTTCTACTTACCTTTTCATTTTCATATTTGGAGTTCCTCTGGGTAGTCCTTTAGGGCCACTATTCTTTACATTATTTATCAATGCTTTATCCTTTAGTGTATGCGTTTCCAGTTTCCATTATTTAAATATTTGTATGTGATATGAACATTTCTTAAATTATTTAAAAAAAAAAGAGTACACCAAATTTGATTAGTTTTAAAATATCGTAGTACAGTATATTTTTTATTAATCGTTTTTAAAAAAAAAAACTCTTAGTTCTTTTTAATTTAATCTTTATTTCGGATAATATTAATCTGATCGTTGTTTGAGTCACCTGCAGCTCTATAAAGGAGTTTGTTCAATGGCTAAACCACAACCACGCATTAGGTCAGTCGGGCTTTTGACAGGCTTTTTACCGACTTTAAGATATTTGATTATGTTTCATAGGGCGCATTATTAGAATTTCTTAACCTAATGTAGCTTCAAACATCGGGCATTGAGAAGAATGATTACTTAAGTTTACTTAGTTTTTTTTTTTGATTTATTTATTTATTTTATTTTAAATTCCCATAGTAAATTATTGTAGTCGTTCCGATTTGTCGAATTGAAAATTTTGACATTCCTCGACGTTTCAAGGTCCCTGGAGTCGAAATAAAAGATTTTTAGTGAGATGTCTGTGCGTGCGTGTCTACGTACGTTCGTTCGCGACGTTTTTTCGTCGTCCATGGCTCAAGAACCAGTACAGATATCGACTTCAAATAAATTTTATTATACAGATAATAATGCAGAAAGATGCAGAAAGGACTTTCAAAAAAATTGAGTGGGTGGTTTTACCATAGCAATTTAAAAAAAAAGTTGACATTTTTGTTAATCCTAAATATCTCACGAACCAATAACGCTAGAGGCTTGAATTAAATTTTATACCTATTATGTATATATTGTAACGCGATAACAAAAAAATATATTTTTGGAACAAATTCCAATTAACGGGTTTTTTTATAAATCAAAAAAAAAAACTGAAAAACAAATATTTGTCACCTCTAAAATCTTACGAACAAAAAATGATTTTATAATACAAAACAATTTTGCGCAACGAAAAATATTATTTTTAACATCTGGTAAAATTTTGAGAAAAATCGAATTAGAATTAGCATTACTCAAAGTTGTTAAAATTGAATTTTGACTCAAATATCTTTTCAAAAATTTGAGATTATGGCTTTCAACTAATTTAATCTTATAAGAAATATTGTTTTCAACATTCGGGAAAAATTAAATTGACAGTTTTTTTTTTACAAAAAATACAAACCTAAAACTAAAAGTTGGTAAAAATTGATTTTCGATTCAAATATCTTTTCAAAAATTTGAGGCTTCTTACTAATTTAAACTTATAAGAAATATTGTTTTCAACATTCGATAAAATTTTGAGAAAAATCCAATTGACAGTTTTTTTTTATACAAAAAATAAAAACCTAAAAACAAAACAATACTTAAACTTGGTAAAAATTTACTCTCGACTCAAATAGCTTGACTCAAATATATTGGCTTCAAACTTATTTTACTTCACAGAAAATATTGTTTTCGATATTCAGTAATTTTTTTTATAAAAATCCAACAGTCCGTTTTTTCATAAAAAAATAAAATGTACAAAAAATAGTACCAAAATTTGGTAAAAATTGATGTTCGGTTCTTGATATCTCTCAAATTAATTTCATTCATCCAATCTGTAAAATTTTAAGAAATGCTACTTAAATTGGTAAAAATTTGTTTTCGACTAAAAATCTATTTAATAAAACTAGATTTTCAAACTAAACTTTTCTTTATATGAAAAATATTGTTGGTAATTTTAAAATTTTTAAGAATAATTCAACTTTCAACTTTTTAACCCAACACGAAAATCTACAAACTTTTAAGCAAGACATATCGACAGACGGGATGGGAAGTTATCAGTGTGGGTCGCATCCCAGCCTCCTTTTTTTATAAATTAAACAAAAGAAGAAAAGACATTGCTGCTATAAACAGATGCTCAAAAATTGATTGAAAATAGACGTATTCCAGCATTGATCTCCAGCTTAAGGCATTTACGATCTAAAACGAGCACAAAGTTTGAGATAACATTTCAGAATGCCTCATTGTATCGCTATTCAATATGTCAAAGTCAGCACAACCAAATGCGTGATTATGGTCATTTTAAAATAACTTTTGCATATTTAGTCTCTTTTTCTCGATGGAGATTAACAATCATATTATATTCATTCATTAACTCAAATCACAATTTGCGTAATTGCTGCACCAAATACAATCAGTTTTTCTCGACACTACCGTAATTATTATTGCATACGGTGAGCGCTTAACTTAAGTGACCTACAGAAAAAACACATGCATGTACCAAATGTGCTGGTTTTGCGGATTTTTGGTGTCAGACACGAAGCGAGTAAAAATCAAAAGTTTTTGATATTTTGTGCCCGTATCCGTATCTAAATATTGAACTCAAATCGATTTGGTTTTGATATGAGTAAGAAAAATCTTTAATATTGCTTCTTCAAAATTCATTTTCCACTTTGGTGGGGGTTGTGTCCATCTGAGTAAGAAAAAAGAGGCTGGGATGCGACCCACACTGATAACTTCCCATCCCGTCTATCCCTATCGTTTGAAGCCAATATTTTTAATTTTTGAAAAGCTATTTGAGCCGAAAATCAATTTTTACCAACTTTTATTAATTTTTTTGTTTAGGTTTTTATTTTTTGTAAAAAAACTGTCAATTCGATTTTTCTCAAAATTTGTCCTAATATTGAAAACAATATTTCTTATAAGTTAAAATTAGTTAGAAGCCATAACCTCAAATTTTTGAAAAGATATTTAAGTCGAAAATCAATTTTTACCAACTTTTGTTAATTTTTTTTTTCGGTTTTTAATTTTTTGTAAAAAAACTGGCAGCATGATCTTCTGCACAATTAGCGCAAGAAATGCGTGTGCAATTTTCAGAAGGGTGTGGAGGAAGATTGCAGGTATCACATGATTGACTACGGTTACATCTTTTTAAAGTATGCCCAAGCAGTTGGCAGTTCTTGCACCGCATCGGGTTGGGGAAATATTCCTCGACTTGGAGAGTGTACCATCCAACATTAACTGATGAGGGGGGGCGGAAGAGGTCAAAAGTGAATAATACGAGGCCGGTGGCTCGTTGTACATCATTTTCATTTTTTTTAAATTTATAGACATCGGTTACACCTTGGTCTTTCATTTCAGCAACAATTTCGTTTTCTGATACATTGATCAAGCAAGGTGCATAAACTGTGCCTTTAGACGAGTTGAGATGTGAATGTAGAGAAACCACAATTGGACAGAGATTAGAAAGTGACTTTTTGGAGAGGAAGAGATCTGCGATTTTTTGTGATTTTACTAAAATAAGAAGATTTCCATCACGAAGTTGTGTGATGGATTCATATGAGGTGCTGATGCTATCGATGGCTTTTTTAATAAGAAAGACGCTGAAAGATGCGAAAGGCTTGGAAGAGTCAGTAGGGGAAATAATGATAAATTTGGGATTAGAGTTACAAGAATGCAATGGAAGGTCAATATTAAGATCTAATGGGGAAAAGGAAGTCTTTTTCTTTTTTCTCTTGGGGGGATCGGACTGCTGATCTAGCAGCCTAAACCGATTGCCCGAAAGCACTGGTGGCCCTGAGGCCATGTTAAATAGATTTGTTGCACTATTTGTTATACACTGCTTTGCACCACACAGGAAATGTATTATGACCACGGGAATGGTTTGGATTGCGGAAGGGAATGGAAAATCACCAACTTTTAAGAGAGCAGATTGATAACGATCGGAACACGATGTTGTCGGCTCGAGAGATAGTCGATGACTGTAATTTTCTTTTAAAAAAAAAAAAAAAAAATTTCTTTTAAAAATTTGTTTTCCTTCAAAAAAACTTTCACCTTTTTCCGTAAACACCAATACTTGACCTTTAATATTGAGGAAACACCACAACAAAAAAAAAAAAGAATTAAAGAGGAGCACCATTGTTGTGTAGCATATATATATGTATGTGTGTATATTCATACATATTTATGTATAAAGAGAACTCTTAGGGCTACATTCTTAGACCTCTAATAATTTAAGAGCTTCCACTTAATTAGGTAATAAATGATTGAGCAAATTATGTCTAGACGTGACAACAATTTCTATGAATCATCTCCTTTTTGAACTTGATGTTTTGCGCTGAAGAATATTGTGAAGGGACTGGAGACAGGAGACTATGTTAAGATATGTCATGTTCTTCTGGGCAGCTGAATAAAATAATATAAGCTACGTTACCCAAAAGTGTATAGATTTTAAGTAGAAGTAGTTTTACTTGGCCTTGGTTTATATGTTATATATTATTGCATAATATTTTTATTCGATGGTAAAAAGTACATAGTTAGAAACATGAACTGAATTCGAAATCAAGATGTCGGAGAAAAATTATTTGAGTTTGTTATGAGAATTATAAGAATTTGTTTTTTATAAATTTCTTTCAATTGAATATTTTGTTGAGGAATTTTAGAACCTTCATAAATAGTCTGGGTCAAAAGGTAGGTGGAGGGAGTGGTAGACATGTCTTTTTAAAAATAATGTATAATGGTTGATACTCGTATGAATGAAAGTTTTATGTAATGCAATACGTCTATTAGAACTTAATTTAAAAATTGAGTTCAATTTTATTTCAATCAACTTGTTTTACACAAGATTTTGTGGATTTACAAAATTTGAAATTAATGAAACATTGGATAAATGGCATCAAGTTTAATGTCCTTAAGAAAACAAAATATATAAAGAGAAGTGTTCTTTCGGCTTTCTCTTTTAATGTCACAAATGACGTATTTTTTCATATTCGACATCAAGTCTTTAATTAAAATCTATTCTTTAGAAACTAAAAAATTAACAGACCACCCGATTTAAGTTCAACTGAATAGATAACTACCTATAGATTTTTGCAAATATACAAGCTCTAATGTATTAACACAAATTAACCTTTAGATTACGACTTACATACTTTTTTATGATATCATGTTCAAGTTGAATGTAATTGGGTTTAGTTCTCATGAAATGTACGTATAAGACATACGTATCTTCTACAAGTCTCTACAGCTCCTAAAATTGAAGATACACATACCAGCTAAATGAAGAGACAAAATTGCTAAATCAACAGAAGTTCCTCCATGTGAGATAGGTACTATTCAGAAGTTCTTCTACTTACCTTTTCATTTTCATATTTGGAGTTCCTCTGGGTAGTCCTTTAGGGCCACTATTCTTTACATTATTTATCAATGCTTTATCCTTTAGTGTATGCGTTTCCAGTTTCCATTATTTAAATATTTGTATGTGATATGAACATTTCTTAAATTATTTAAAAAAAAAAGAGTACACCAAATTTGATTAGTTTTAAAATATCGTAGTACAGTATATTTTTTATTAATCGTTTTTAAAAAAAAAAACTCTTAGTTCTTTTTAATTTAATCTTTATTTCGGATAATATTAATCTGATCGTTGTTTGAGTCACCTGCAGCTCTATAAAGGAGTTTGTTCAATGGCTAAACCACAACCACGCATTAGGTCAGTCGGGCTTTTGACAGGCTTTTTACCGACTTTAAGATATTTGATTATGTTTCATAGGGCGCATTATTAGAATTTCTTAACCTAATGTAGCTTCAAACATCGGGCATTGAGAAGAATGATTACTTAAGTTTACTTAGTTTTTTTTTTTGATTTATTTATTTATTTTATTTTAAATTCCCATAGTAAATTATTGTAGTCGTTCCGATTTGTCGAATTGAAAATTTTGACATTCCTCGACGTTTCAAGGTCCCTGGAGTCGAAATAAAAGATTTTTAGTGAGATGTCTGTGCGTGCGTGTCTACGTACGTTCGTTCGCGACGTTTTTTCGTCGTCCATGGCTCAAGAACCAGTACAGATATCGACTTCAAATAAATTTTATTATACAGATAATAATGCAGAAAGATGCAGAAAGGACTTTCAAAAAAATTGAGTGGGTGGTTTTACCATAGCAATTTAAAAAAAAAGTTGACATTTTTGTTAATCCTAAATATCTCACGAACCAATAACGCTAGAGGCTTGAATTAAATTTTATACCTATTATGTATATATTGTAACGCGATAACAAAAAAATATATTTTTGGAACAAATTCCAATTAACGGGTTTTTTTATAAATCAAAAAAAAAAACTGAAAAACAAATATTTGTCACCTCTAAAATCTTACGAACAAAAAATGATTTTATAATACAAAACAATTTTGCGCAACGAAAAATATTATTTTTAACATCTGGTAAAATTTTGAGAAAAATCGAATTAGAATTAGCATTACTCAAAGTTGTTAAAATTGAATTTTGACTCAAATATCTTTTCAAAAATTTGAGATTATGGCTTTCAACTAATTTAATCTTATAAGAAATATTGTTTTCAACATTCGGGAAAAATTAAATTGACAGTTTTTTTTTTACAAAAAATACAAACCTAAAACTAAAAGTTGGTAAAAATTGATTTTCGATTCAAATATCTTTTCAAAAATTTGAGGCTTCTTACTAATTTAAACTTATAAGAAATATTGTTTTCAACATTCGATAAAATTTTGAGAAAAATCCAATTGACAGTTTTTTTTTATACAAAAAATAAAAACCTAAAAACAAAACAATACTTAAACTTGGTAAAAATTTACTCTCGACTCAAATAGCTTGACTCAAATATATTGGCTTCAAACTTATTTTACTTCACAGAAAATATTGTTTTCGATATTCAGTAATTTTTTTTATAAAAATCCAACAGTCCGTTTTTTCATAAAAAAATAAAATGTACAAAAAATAGTACCAAAATTTGGTAAAAATTGATGTTCGGTTCTTGATATCTCTCAAATTAATTTCATTCATCCAATCTGTAAAATTTTAAGAAATGCTACTTAAATTGGTAAAAATTTGTTTTCGACTAAAAATCTATTTAATAAAACTAGATTTTCAAACTAAACTTTTCTTTATATGAAAAATATTGTTGGTAATTTTAAAATTTTTAAGAATAATTCAACTTTCAACTTTTTAACCCAACACGAAAATCTACAAACTTTTAAGCAAGACATATCGACAGACGGGATGGGAAGTTATCAGTGTGGGTCGCATCCCAGCCTCCTTTTTTTATAAATTAAACAAAAGAAGAAAAGACATTGCTGCTATAAACAGATGCTCAAAAATTGATTGAAAATAGACGTATTCCAGCATTGATCTCCAGCTTAAGGCATTTACGATCTAAAACGAGCACAAAGTTTGAGATAACATTTCAGAATGCCTCATTGTATCGCTATTCAATATGTCAAAGTCAGCACAACCAAATGCGTGATTATGGTCATTTTAAAATAACTTTTGCATATTTAGTCTCTTTTTCTCGATGGAGATTAACAATCATATTATATTCATTCATTAACTCAAATCACAATTTGCGTAATTGCTGCACCAAATACAATCAGTTTTTCTCGACACTACCGTAATTATTATTGCATACGGTGAGCGCTTAACTTAAGTGACCTACAGAAAAAACACATGCATGTACCAAATGTGCTGGTTTTGCGGATTTTTGGTGTCAGACACGAAGCGAGTAAAAATCAAAAGTTTTTGATATTTTGTGCCCGTATCCGTATCTAAATATTGAACTCAAATCGATTTGGTTTTGATATGAGTAAGAAAAATCTTTAATATTGCTTCTTCAAAATTCATTTTCCACTTTGGTGGGGGTTGTGTCCATCTGAGTAAGAAAAAAGAGGCTGGGATGCGACCCACACTGATAACTTCCCATCCCGTCTATCCCTATCGTTTGAAGCCAATATTTTTAATTTTTGAAAAGCTATTTGAGCCGAAAATCAATTTTTACCAACTTTTATTAATTTTTTTGTTTAGGTTTTTATTTTTTGTAAAAAAACTGTCAATTCGATTTTTCTCAAAATTTGTCCTAATATTGAAAACAATATTTCTTATAAGTTAAAATTAGTTAGAAGCCATAACCTCAAATTTTTGAAAAGATATTTAAGTCGAAAATCAATTTTTACCAACTTTTGTTAATTTTTTTTTTCGGTTTTTAATTTTTTGTAAAAAAACTGTCAATTCTATTTTTTTTCAAAATATTACTGAATGTTGAAAACAATATTTTTTGAAAGATAAAAGTAGTTTAAAGCCAATATCTCAAAGTCTTGTAAAGATATTTGAGTCAAAACTCAATTTTTACCAACTTTTTTTTATTTTTTTTTTAGGTTATTATTTTTTGTAAAAAAACTGTCAATTCGATTTTTCTCAAAATTTTATCAGATGTCAAAAACATTATTCTTCGTTGCACAAAATTGTTTTGGAGATGAAATCATATTTTAGTCGTAAAATTTTCGAAGTGACAAATTTTTTTTTTCAGTTTTTTTTTCTTTCTGCATCTTTCTGCCTTATTATCTGTATAACAAAATTTATTTGAAGTCGATATCTCTTCTGGTTCTTGAGCTATGGACGACGAAAAAAACGTCGCGAACGTACGGACGTACGGACGTACGGACGTACGTACACACGCACGCACGGACATCTTTCTAAAAATCTTTTATTTCGACTCTAGGGACCTTGAAACGTCGAGAAATGTCAAAATTTTCAATTTGTCAAATCGGACCCATTACAATAACTTCCTATGGGAAGTTAAAAAAAAAGATTTGTCTATTAACTTATACAGTTGGGAATATTAGCTAAAATAAAAGGTTGATTTTGACAGCTCGTGGTGGACATATTTTTTCTTTTACTTTCTGTCAAAATATCTTCTTTTTATCAGTCCTCGTTTTCTTAACCCTAGAAAGATAATCTACGCCTGCGGGACGTATGGCGCGGGGAAAAATTGTTATATCTTTTCAATTATAAGCCGTACTACATTAGTTTTTTATGTTTGCTCAGGACTATAGGTCAGAGCTTGCAAGGTGCATCTTAAAATTCACGCTGAAGATGCATTAGGGCCAGTAATGACTATGTAATACGTCTGGGAGACGTATGATTATCTTTTGTGAAACTTTTTATTTATTTATTTATTTATTTAATTATTTATTTATTCATCAAGCAGAGCAATAATGTCTCTTATAGACTACTAAAAGTACTTAACAATCAACAAATAACATACCTACAGATTATCCACCAGTGTTCATAAATGATAATAGTTGTTTTTTAAAGCTATCTCTGCTTAAATACATATTAAAATCAAGTACACAACATACCGAGTTCGCCTGTCTTAAACAACGAGTTATGGGTTCATTATTTCCATAATTAACCCTATGAAAAGGGACATAAAAGAATATATAGTGCCGTAATTCATGGCAAGATGCATGCAAATTAATTAATGATAGCAAATCGGGGCAATTAATTTTGTAATTGATAACATCCCTTACGAACATTACATCAAAATATTTCCTTCGTGATTCCAAAGTTTGGATGCCTAGTAACAAGCACCTTGAGCTATAAGAAGGCAAATCGACATTCCAACGTAAGATCTTTATAGCTACCCTAGTAAATCTTTTCTGGATTCTTTCAATTCTTGTGGAATGAACTGCATAAATTGGGTTCCATATGGTACAACAATATTCTAATATTGACCTAACATAACTAAAATAGAGTGACCTAAAAGTAAAAGGGTCAGAGAAGTCCTTAGAATTTCTGGAAATAAACCCAAGCATTGAGCTGGCTTTGGCAACTACGTAGTCAATATGGCTAATAAACGTTAATTTTCGATCAAAGATTACACCCAGATCCTTTTTTTCGTCTACTCTAGATAAAGAGATTCCTTCAATATTGTAAGGATAGATGATTGGTGAAAAACCTCTGCAAAATGTCATACTCTGACATTTAGAAACATTAAGATGTAGATCATTTATAACACACCAAGCGTACAGCTTGGACAAATCATTCTGCAGATGTATGCAGTCAGATATAGTTCGAATACTTGTGCACTGAACAAAAGTATATGTGGAAAAAACTTTTTTTCTCAAAAATTACTAAAACTAGTTTTTATAGTTAGCTTACCTCTCAATGAACTAATTTACCAAATATTAAGACTGTAAGTCAACTCAAAGGTTTCTTTAAAAAATAAAGAATTTTGTTCGTTCTGTTTTCAAGGTGGTTCAGATTTTTTAAAATAAATTTTGCTCAAATTTTACTTCTTTTGTACTTAATTATTGATTCATTTTACTTAAAATAACCCAAATAAAATTAATTAAAATACAAAATAATGATGAAAAATCAATGGTCATCTTAAAACGCGCTTAATAAGTGCCATACGTCTCTGAGACGTATGATTATCTTTCACGCACTAAAAAATATGATTATCTTTCTAGGGTTAATCGAAGTTCAAATCTGGGCCAAAATTTATCTTGTAACGTATTTAATTCCCTGTCCGACTCCACCCAAAGATTTGTTTCTCATTATTCTCACACTAAAATCGTCATTGCGGGAGATTTCAATGAACACAATTCTTCTTGGCTCCGCTTTTATGGCCATACAACACCCGAAGGAACGTATGCTGAAGGCTTTGCTAAGTTAAATCAATTAATTCAACGTGTGTCGGGAGCAAACACACCATTATATTAATGAAATACATTCTTGAGGTATGTATGCATAAATTGTAATTTAAAAAGGTTTAAACTATTCTTTTATTAAAAATCTTTAATAAGCCAGACATATTAATGAAGTCGGCAGCATAATTAATAATAATAATAATAATAATAATAAATTATCCCGTCTGTCGGTTTGTCTTGATTAAAAGTTTGTAGGTTTTCATGCTTTGTTAGAAAGGTTGTCAGTTGAATTATTCTTGAAAATTTTTAAATTACCAACAATACTCGTATATTGCATCTAATGAAATAGTTTGATTTTAAAATCTATTTTTGTTAATAAGAATTTTAGTCGAAAACCAATTTTTACCAATTTTATGAGCATTTCTTAAAAGTTTTTATTTTTTTTATAAACAAATACAGATTGGATTTTTCTAAGAAAATGTATCTTAAAATGAAATTATTTTTAAGTCAATACCTTCATTTATTCACGAGATATCGAGAACCGAACATCAATTTTTACCAAATTTGCGTACTATTTTTTGTAGATTTTGTTTTTTTTTTATGAAAAAACGGACTGTTGCATTCTTATAAACAAAATACTAAAAACAATATTTTCTGTGAGATTAAATAAGTTTGAAGCTAATATTTTTAATTTTTGAAAAGAAAGTAAATTTTTACGAAGTTTTAGTATGTTTTTTTTTTAGGTTTTTATTTTTTGTAAAAAAAAACTGTCAATTCGATTTTTCTCAAAATTTTACTGAATGTTGAAACTATATTTTTTAAAAGAAGAAATTAGTTTAAAGCAAATATCTTAAAGTTTTGAAAAGATATTTATTTTTACCAACTTTTGTTAATTTTTTTTTATTATATGTTTTGTAAAAAAAACTGTCGATTCGATTTTTCTCAAAATTTTACCAGATGTTGAAAACGTTATTTTTCGTTGCACAAAATTGTTTTTGAGATAAAATCATTTTTTGTTCGTACAATTTTCGAGGTGACAAAATTTTTTTTCAGTTTTTTTTATTTATAAAAAAAAAATTTCCAAAAATATATTTGTTTAGTATAACGTTACAATATATAATATAAAATTGAATTCAAGTGACAAGCATTATTCGTTCGTGAGATATTTAGGGTTAACCAAAATGTGCACCTTTTTTTCAAATTGCTATGGTAAAAAAACACCCACGCAATTGAAAGTCCTTTCTGCATTATTATCTGTATATCAAAATTTATTTGAAGTCGATATCTCTACTGGTTCTTGAGCTATGGGCGACGAAAAAGCGGCGTAAACGTAAGGACGTACGAACGTACGTACACACGCACGCACAGACATCTTTCTAAAAATCTTTTATTTCGACTCTAGGGACCTTGAAACGTCGAGAAATGTCAAAATTTTCAATTCGACAAATCGGACCGATTGCAATAACTTCCTTTGGAAAGTTAAAAATATTGTAATCAAAACTAATTTATGAATTTTTAGTCTCGATAAAGAAAACTGAACTGAATTTAAATCAATTAATGCAGCTTGTTGACGAGCTCACTCGAATTTCTGACCTTACTAGTCAATCCGCCAACACTCTGACTCTAATAAATGCACAATCAGTGTATTACTGCCTCTAGGCACACCAAAACATTATATTGTATCTACAAATTTCTCATGTCAAAAAAAAACAGTTACAGAAAAAATTCCTATGAGAACCGTTCGACAATATGAGAAATCCAACTGAGAAGGTTTCAACGAATTCTTCAAGAACTTTAACTGGTCACTATGAAGGTAGTTTCCTTTATTGACTACAAATGTCAAAATTTTACAATAAAACACGAAGTTCAATTATTCAAAAACCCGTGTTTTTATTTATAAAATTTTAAAAATCGAATGCATTTCGAACTGACATGCAGCTCATCATCAGCGAAACCTCGATTTACACTAAAACAAAACAACAAGAAATAAACAAATTCAATATGAAATTAATGTTAAAAGTTACAAATTCATGCTAATAAGAATAAGGGAGATAGAATGTTTCCATTGTCGTTGTTCATGACATTCTTAGCTTTGTAGTAACAGCTGGTTTAGATCGGATTAGAGAAAATAGATCAATAAATAATAGCTCACTGCCTAAACTGAAGTGGACTTTAGAAAACTCTCACAATTATATCCAGGCACTTGACCAATTACTTGCTCAACAAGAAACTATGGGTTTCAATCACTTAGATGCATCTGTGCTCGACCAAATAGTGTGGCAGGCAGCTCCAAAAAAACATCACGGCACATTCCAAAAAAGTTTCGTTCAAAAATGGTTTGATTTTGAATGTTTAAAAGCAAGGAAAAAAGCTTTTGGGCTGCTGAAAACATTTAAACGTCTTGGTACCGATTTTTTTCGACACCAATATCGTGAAGCGCAGAAGAAGTACAAAGAGCTATGCCGCAAGAAAAAAATGGAATATGTTAATGAACAAGCTGCAAGCTTGGGAGTTATACAAAATAGTAAGGATTTTTGGAGACAAGTACGCGTTATTAACGGAAATATAAGTTCAAACAGAGTTGAACCAAATTTGGATGAACTTCTCTATTACTTTAAAAATCTAATGAATCCGGAAATAAGTCAGTCAAGTTATAGCTATGCATTACCATACAACTACATCCCCAACATTGACCGTGATATTGAATTGTCCGAAGTCTTACAAGCGCTGAAAACAAGCAAAGACAATAAAGCTCCCGGATCCAACCAAATTTCTATGGAGTTCTATAAATACAGTAACCTGAATTTCCAAACTCTTTTTACAAAGGCACTTAACCATATCTTCAATACTGGAAAACTTCCGAACGAATATTTGAAATCGATTATTTTTCCAATATTTAAAAAAGGGGATAAAAATGAAGTTGGAAATTATAGAGCAATCTCTTTTCTGAACTCAGGCTTAAAAATTCTCACAAGCGTTATACAGCAGAGACTGAACTCATGGTTGAATGAGAACTCATTTTTGTCCGAATTCCAAGCTGGTTTCCGTAAGGGCTTTTCTACGGTGGATCACATTTATGTGCTGGCAAATGCTGTTGAGCTGTATATGGATAAACGTAAAAAGGTGTATGCGTGTTTTGTTGATCTTAAAGCAGCGTTTGATGTAATTGAAATTAGATCTCTTCTCTACAAGTTGGCAAACAAAGGACTTTCGTACAAGTTACTCAAATTTATCGAAGCCATGTATACGGAAAGAAGTGCAGCGATATGGAATGGAGAAATGCTTTCAGCCTACTTCGGAACCGAACTTGGATTAAAACAAGGTTGTGCGCTAAGCCCCACTCTATTTTCACTGTACATAGATGATCTGCCGAACATTTTACCTGGCGGTATTCATTTGAATGAATGGAACTTAAAAGTTTTAATATACGCAGATGATTTAGTGCTACTAGCAGAGTCTCCAGAAACGCTACAATTAATGATAAATCGTCTTCGTGACTACTGTATGCTATGGAACTTGTCAGTAAACCTAGGCAAATCTAAGGTCATGATCTTCAAAAAAGGAGGGGGAATGCGTGCAAGGAATGAGTGTTGGCATTATGGAGGAAAAAGTATGGAAGTGGTAAAAGAATATGTTTATCTGGGTTTCACCTTAACACCTTCACTTAATTTGGAGAAACATCTTGCAAAAAAACTTATGAAGTCCAAGGTAGCTATAAACATGACGTGGAAAAATTGCTTTAGTAACGATTCAGTACCAAACGCAGTCAAACACAGAATTTTCGAAGCAACCTCAAAGTCAATTTTATTCTACGGAGCACAGTACTGGGGACACAAAGAGAGTGATACTGTTGAAAGACTTTTATCATATTACCTTAAAAGAACATTCAAACTACCGATGACAACTCCCTCATATATGCTTCACTTGGAGACTGGGCTATCACCGTTGTACATACAAACTTTGAAGCTGCATGCAGACTATATATGTAGAACAATTGGTATGGACGAAGGTCGAATGCCCAAAAGAATCACAAAAATTGCAATTTCAAAAGGAAAACTGTGGTTTAATGATTGGAAGGAGTTGGCGATTCAGTATGGGAAGACTTTTGAACTAAATTTTGCAAACGTAGAAGAATGTAGAGGGATTTTCTATGATATTATTGCTGCTATTGATGAAGATATGATGCAAAGATGTATAGAAAAGGCGAGACAATCAGTGCATCGAGAAATTTATTTAGCACTTAACTATTTGCTAGGAGAAAACTCCTATTTTAGTAACCGGTACAATACAGAGGTCATATCCACTATTTTTCAAGCAAGGGGAGAGCTGCTGCGTCTGAACTTTGTTCCACATCGAGAAGACCTGCCACTGATTTGTAATCTCGGTAATGCGGGAGTGAGAGAAAATACAATCCATTTTCTAGGCGAATGTGCGATTTTGAGGGAAATAAGAAGGGTATATTGGAGAGTAAATTATCTCAACAGGTACGAGGTGCTGGAAATTTTAAACGGGAAGGACTGGATGAAAGTATTCGAGTTCTGTAAGGAGCTGCTTAATTATCGCAAAAGATCATCAACGAACTTTTCTAATTACTTAAGTACATATCAACTTTAATTTTGTGAATTTTTAGTAATCAAATAGTTCTAAATACTCAAACTTTTTTTTTTTTTTGTTTTCTATTAAAATTATAATAAAAAATATTGTTCACTCAGGCAGACGGCTTTAAGTCATTGCTAAAGAGTTGTATGATTGTGAACAAAAGATACATATATTATGAATAAACTTACAATTTAAAACTGAAA